>JAGFMF010011937.1:3662233-3706423 GCA_019455555.1 Galemys pyrenaicus | reverse complement strand
CATATGGTAGTTCCATTTCTAGTAGACTGAGGAACCTCCATACGGCCTTCCATAGTGGTTGGATTAGCTTGCATTCCCACCAGCAGTGTACCAGGGTTCAAAAGGAACAATTGTTTATGACCTTGAGTTAGGCAGACACTTCTTGGATACACTACCCAAAGCACAAACAACAGCAACCAAAAAAAGAGATCAATTTGACTTCCCTGAAGTTAAAAACTTATGCACTGTAAATGATAGCATTTAAAAAAAAGGGGGAAATGCTTGCAAATCATATATCTGATAAACTACTCATATCCAGAATGTATAAAGAATTCCTATGGCACAATATAAAGATTAGTAAACCAATTTAAAAATGGGCAGAGGGTTTAAAGAGACATGTTTCCAAAGAGTTTATACATATTGCAGAAAAACTCAGTAAAGATCTTCCATTTCATTAACCATCAGGAAAATGAACATTAGCTACTGCTTCACACCCACTACAATGGTTGTAACACAAAGCACAAATAACAATATTTTTAAAAACCAAGGATGAGGTCTCATAAATTGCTGGTCAGAATATACATTTGCACTGCTAAGTTAAAATACAGCTTGGCAGTTCCTCATATAATTAAGCAAAGAGTTACGGCATGACCTAATGATTCTACTCCAAAGTATATATCCTAGAGAATAAAAACTCACATCCACACAGAGACCTGTACTCAAATGTTAATATAAACATTCACAATATCAATAGCTAAGAAGTACAACAATTCAACTATCCATTAACAAATGAATGGATAAATTAGATGTGGTATAACCATATAATGGAATATTATGTAGCAATAAAAAGTAATGATATACACTGTAACATAGATGGAACTTGAAAAAATTATGCCAGTTATAAAAGATGACATAATATATAATCCTATTGATATGAAATGTTAGAATAGGTAAAACTATACAGACAGAAAGATTTGTGCTTGTCTAGAGTTGGGGGTTAAGCAGAAGGAATGAGAAATAACTCCTAATGGGTTCAGGGTTTCTTTCTGAGGTGATTAACATGTTCTAAAATTGATTGTTGTACAAGTCTTGTGGACATGCTAAAAAAACAAAAAGCATTGACTTGTAGATTTTAAATGGAAGAATTGTCCACATGTGAATTCTAACTTAATCAAGCTGTTAAGCATATGTTGCAGGGCTTCTTTGGTCATTAAATATTCTTTCACAACATAGTTATATGATTACATAATATTTGGTTATGTGAGTAGGTCATATGTTGTTTAACCAAACCTTTATTGCTGGGCATTTAAGTTTTTTTACTTCAGTGGTCAGTATAGAAATAAGTGTCCTTGAATATAAAAGACTTATGTATATGGGACTAATTATTAGGCTAGATTCCTAACAGGATTAAAACTTGTTATAAATCATCAAATTACCCCAGAAATTTTCTACAATTGAGTATGCTCAATTCATCATACCTTTTCAACACAGAATATTACTAGATAAACATAACCTGTGCCAATCATGTGGGAAAATGGAATGCTATAGAAATTGATGTTTTTGTTTATTCATTAGTGAGACTAATCATATTTTCAACTAACTTAAATTACTTTATGTTTTCCTTTGTAAATTGACTAGTTCTGTCATTTGCCTACTTCTGTTTCTTTATTTTATAAGAACATTTATGTATTTGGATATTGTTTTATCATCATTATGGAAATATTTCTCTCAATTTGTCTATTTCCCTTTGATTTTTGTTTTGACATTTCTTTTTTTAAAGTACAGAGTTTCTTCATTTTATGTAGCCAATTGTATTGATTTTATTTTGAGGTTTCTTACTTTCTTTTATCCTTAGGAAGTCCTCTCATCTTCTATATTTTCTTATATTTTTGTGGTTTCGTGTTTATAATGAACCTTTTATTCATCTAGAATTTGTGTTGGTTTCTGATGCTAAATTAAGAATCATCTTCCCTCCCCAACTGTTACCAAATTATCCCAACTTTTAAAAAATCCTCCTTTCTTTGCCTGTATTAGTTTGCAACAATATCTTTATTTTATAACAAAAACATATGCATGTTTCTGACCTGCATATGAGATTTTCTGCATTTGAGATTTTCAAATACATCCTCTAGTTAGTCTAGTAGTTTACTAGTCTATTTCTGTATGACCATTAATCTGAAATACTTTTTAGAGCTTTATAATACATTTTAATAGCATGGCAAATTAATGTACATTATACTTCTTTAGCAAATTCATGCATATCAGACTTTATCAAATTTGCTTGGGTGTCCCCATCCTTTCAATCTTCTGAATGAAACTTAGAAGAACTTTGCCAGAACCCTGATCCTCACTCTCTTAAACTACGAAATATACAACATCCTACACACCATCCCCCTTGGGACTAAGTGAAATATTTCATATATGATCTAAGTAATGTAGGAAAACATGATCTTTGTATCAATCTGGAGTAGACTAAGGTTCTACCCCAGTAGCCTACAAGTTCTTCTCAGATATCACACTTCTAAATTGGTATGTTATTCTATCACATTATAATATGATGGTCTCCAATACTCCTTCATTATCACCAATTGGAACAGGTGTGAAACCTGACCCAAGCTGGATAAATAGAAAGCATCTTTTCCAGGAGTTTGGAATATGGGGCTTGGTGTACCTGAATCTAGTAGGTGATGTAGTTCTGGAAGGTCATTTTTTTTTCTTTTTTCTTTGACAAACGCTGCTTTATTTATTTATTTTTTTATTTATTTGTATTTGACATCATTTGTAGTCCCCAGGGCCTTCCCACCAGCATTTTACCCATGCACCATCACCTTAGTCCCTTGTGCTCCTTCTGCCCTCATCCCCGTCTCTTCCCTACCCTCCCCACAATGATCCCTTTGGTTTATCTTTGACCTTTTGTTCTTGTTGTGTTTTTTTTTTTTTGTCTGTTTGCTTGTTTGTTTGTTTGTTTTTGGCTGTAATTGCTCATTTCCTAGAGATCCCTCTTATTTTTTTTGTACTTGTTGTTCCTTTACATTCCTCCTACAAGTGAAACCATCTGATATTTTTCTCTTGCCTTCTGACTTGTTTCACTGAGTATAATTTCTTCTGGCTCCATCTATGTTTCTATAAATGGCCCTAGTTTATCATTTTTGATTACTGAATAGTATTCCATTGTGTATATGTACCACATCTTCTTGATCCAATCATCTACTTTTGGGCTTTTGGGTTATTTCCAGGTCTTACCAATTCCAGGTCTTAGCAATAAATAGTGCTGCAATAAACTTGGGGGTAAGGTATTCTTTTGGATTGGTGTTTTTGTGTCCTTTGTGTAGATCCCTAGGAGTGGAATTGCTGGGTCATATGGTAGCTCTATTTTTAGTAGATTGAGGAACCACCATATGGTGGAAGGCCATTTTCTACCTGGTTCTGGAGAGAGAGAGACTGAGCTGCAGGAAGAGAGGCTTTGCCGCGGCACAGAGGGCTGTCCTGAGTGTGGCGATGAGGAAGCCTGGGTGCCACCTCTGGGCTGTGCAGGTGAGTGAATGACGCTGTGTGTGCAGGGTCCATCACGATGGCGCTCGTGTTGTTTGTTGGCCAGTTATTCCCCAAAGTTTCTTATTGCCCCAAGACTCTGTAATTCCCCTTTCTGTGCCCCAGGAAACTTCTGTTGCTATCTGACATTCATCCACACACAATCTGTGCGTTTTTCACATAGATGTGTGTTAAAAGTGTGTGTGTGTGTGTGTCTTCCTCTCAGTGACTTAGTCAGCTGTTAATGGAGAAGCCCACAGCAAGCCCTGCACAGTCAGGTCTCATGACTGCTGCACCCCACATCTCACTCTGGATAGCATTGGCCTCTGCAACAGCCTGAGCAGCTCCTCACAGTCTTTACACAGAATCCACTTTCACTCTCCTCTGCATCTTCCACTCATGGTCCTCTCTCTCCTCTTCCCTGGCTAGTCCTCCCCACACGTGCGAGTGCCTGTCTGTCCGTGAATGTGCCGAGACCTGGCTCTCTAGCCCCCAGCTCTGAGGGCTTGTTGGACAGCACACCACTCAGCTGTGATCTATGCCCCTGAATGACTTATGGAAATTTACTTCCTTAGGTGTTTAGATTGGTTGTCCAAAATTATAGCCTGAGATAAGATTCAGTGCAGCAGGTTTATTTGGGACATGATCTCAAGGGAAACAAGAGTAAAGGATGTGGGAAATGGGATGGAGGGAAAGCCAACAGAAAGGTGAATTATTGAGACATCAGGGGCTCTCTCAGTTTGCTGGCACCTCTGTAAACTATATAAGGAGCATCCCAGAACTTTCCATTGAGGTTGAACACTGCTGCCTGTGAGAGCTTGAACGCCCTGAATTTCTGGGATATACTTACTTGCAGGCTGAATGGATTTGCCTTCAGGGTAAGCCTTGAGGCAGAAAAAAGGGGAGCAGAGCTGCTTGTACATCAGAGATGAACCTCGCTGGTTACACTCGCTCATCTGCGATCAATCCTCCAGGTGCTGCAGAAATGGAGGAGAGCCGAGGGGAGTAGCTCAGGACCCCGAAAAACGTGCTACAATGGGGCCAGGTGCTTCTGTGCTTACTTGTATTTTTCACTCTGTTTCAATAAAAATTTCTTGAGCACCACTGTATACCCAGTTCCAGGCACCAAGATGTTTCCTGTCTCCTCCCACTTAGATGGAAAATTGTTTAGTTCGGAGAACATGATAATGGAGACATACAGTGTCTAATTAGCGGATGGAACAATTTACTAAACGATGGCTGCTTGGTTTCTACATTAAAAGTCACTCCTTATCTTAGGAACATTCAAAAGTTTACTTCTGGTCCTCTGGGGCATTCTAACCTGCGGAGCATGCAGTACACATTCCAATGATAAAGTCCTTAATAACTACAGGATGAGTTGGCAGAGTGATTTAGATCTAAAGTCCAGGGCAAGGCAATTACATCTGGCTCCCAATTTTAAAAAATTGAAATAAACTTTATCTGAATTTTTAAAATTATGTTAAAATTATAACATCAAATGTCAAATGTGGCCATGACTTATCCTATCCATGTGAGAGTTGACACAGAGGAGGGAGAACCTTAATATGCACGTGGCCACCACTTAAAGGTTAGAAACATCTGATGCAACCCTGTGCGCTAATTGTACTTTTATTGATCACACTGGAAATCTGAATAGCATCAGGGAAATGAAATTCTTGAGGCCAGCCTTGCTGCCATAGACTCTCCTCATCTTCTTTGGACAAATGAGACGTTTGGAGAAGGAATTCATCTCCAGGGACTTGCTGTCCTGCTAAATTATTTTCTATTTCTCATTAGTTCTTGTCTTTCTCTTGCCTGCGCCGCTCGCCCGCTCATGCCCTCCCCTCCCTATCCAAGTCGCATCGCTGTCAGACCCACCTGCCCTGGGCTCTTCCTCACTTCTCCTTGAGCTACCTTCCCTCCCAGCTGAAGGCTCCTGAGACTGTAGGGCTTAATTACGTCCTTCTCGTGTTACTTGCTAATTGTCTCATCTATGACTCTATTGGCTTCATAAAGATGCAGCATTTGGTGTATCAGGCATGCTTTAAATAATGGTAAGAACTCCAAGCCAATGTTTGCTGGAACTGCTTTAGAATTGACAAAGGAATATTAACTCAGTAAAAAAAGCTTGGGCCTGGCTGGTGAATCTGTCTACTTTTTCTGAGGCCAGACAGGCAAACATGGACCTGGATACTCAGACTGGTGCCAGGGTGCAGCAGGCCGGGCAGCAAAAATCAGGGAAACGGCAACTGCAAGCTTTATGGCTATGTGGGTGAGCCTCATAGATCCCAGGCTGATCAAAAAGTCAGACACAAAGGAACATATACTGTGTGGTTCCTGTGACATCACACTCAAGAGGGCAAAACTAATGTAAGTGCTGGAGGGAGGGCCTGGTAGGAGTTACTTCTCAGGTGTGAGTTGGTCAGAATCCACCAAACTGTAAGCTTTGCCGTGTGTACATAATGTTTTAATAACAGCTAACAATTTACAGATACACTAGCAGCTAGTTTATGATAAGTAGTTATGCCCATAAAGCAGAGAGAGGACAGTCATTTTAATACTGGCAAAATGAGCAAGCTACACACAAAAGAAGGAAGTTGGATTACTTACTAATTTCATACACAAAAATGAATTCTAAATGGACTAAATATTTAAATATAAGATCTGCAATAATAAAACATCTAGAAGAAAATACTGGTGATATATTCCATGAGACTGATGCTAAAGATATTTTTGGGGACTCATCCCCTATGGAAAGAAATTAAAAATAAAAATAAATGATTGGGATCACCTCAAGTTAAAAAGTTTCTATATAGTGAAAGAAGATACATGATTAAAAAGAAAGTGTATTGAATGGGAGAAATTTTTTTTCTCACATATTAGATAACTAAGGGGTTAGTATTCAGTAGATATAAAAAAACTCATACATTCATCAATAAAATAAATAACCCAATTAATAAATGGGTAGCAAATAGGAACAGGCAATTTACCAAAGAGAATACCCAGAAGACCAAAAGACATATGAAAAAGTGTTCATCATCACTTCTAGTAAGAGTGATGCATGTTAAAACCACAATGAGAAACCATGTGATGGCCCTGAGAATGGAGCATTTAAAAAGACCTCCAAAGTGAGGATGTGGTGAAGAAGGAACCCTCCTACACTGCTGGTGGGAATGCAAACTGGCCCAACCTTTATGGAAAGCTGTATGGAGGCTCTTCAGTCTACTAAAAATGGAGCTACCGTATGACCCAGCAATCCCACTCCTACGGATGTACCCAAAGGACACAAAAACATTAATTCCAAAGAATACATGCACCCCTATGTTTATCACAGGATTAATTATAATAGGTAAGCCTTGGAATCGACCCAAATGCCCAAAAATAGATGACTGGATCAAGAGAATGTGGTAGATATACACAATGAGATATTATTCAGCAATCAAAAAAGATAAAGGAGAGCCAGTCACAGAAACGTGGATGGAGATTGAAGGGATTATGCTCGGTGAAGTAAATCAGAGGGAAAAAGAAAAATACTGGATGGTCTCACTTCTAGGAGGAATAGAGGGGATCAAGGGAAAAATAATAATTACATCAATAGCAACAACAAAACAAAACAAAAATTAACAGACAACTACAAATCAGAGACAGTCTGCAGGGAAGAGGGAGGGATTGAGAACAAGGCGGGGACAGGCAGAGCACAAGGGACTATGGTGATGGTGCACAGGTGAATTGATGGTGGAAACTCTATGGGGACTATACCTAGAAAATAAAACGAACGTTGTACTAAAAATAAATTTAAAATAGTAAAAAATATAAAAATAAAATAAAAACAAAAAGACTTCCAATGAGTTTTGGAGAGAATGTGGAGGAAAGAAACAATGTTACACTGTTGGTGAGAATGTGAACTGGTACAACCCTTATAGTAAGAAATCTGACTTTACCTTGAAAAATGAAAAATGGAAATAACACATAACGTACGGGCAACCCCACTCTTGGGCAACTATTGAAAGAATATGAACCCATCAACATAAAGCCACATGTTCCAAAATGCTCACCACAGCATTGTTCACACCAGCTAGGCCATGGACGCAGCCCAACTGTCCACTGTCAGATGATGGGGTCAAGAAGTCCATACACACCAGAGAGTATTACATAGCCATAAGCATGAAATGCGGCCATTTTCAGCAAAATGGTGGAAATTTGAGAGCATAATGTATAGCAAAGTGAGTCAGAACAATAAAAATATTGGACTTTTAAATAGAAGACAATCTGATGATGTAAAATACTTCCAGGAACCAGAGGATAAGAGTAAATATCCTGAAGACTCAGGGTTGGGGGAGAGGGGAGAGAAGGGGAAGGGATGGGGAATACAGGGATGGTGCTGGGGAAAAATAAATCAACTTAAGCTAGACAATAAAAACAAACAAAATATTAAAATATATTATGGGATGGAGTGAGCAACAAAAAAACATTTGGGGTTCATTGGATTGCAGGGTGAATGACAAGCTCCCTAGCACAGCTTCCACACCCCGTCCTGCTTTCCTCTCCTACAACATTGCCTCCTCCTCCTTATTCCTGTGCCCCTGCATCTCAGAACTGTCTCCCCATCACTTATATTTAGCTTGGGTGGAGATTGATAGAAAATGGTTAGTTGGGTTTCAAAAATCACCTGCTACCTGCTACCATCATGCCCTGAATGTATTTTTAGCACAGATTCTGAAAACCCTATTGCTCCTATTTATTCCTAGCTTTCTGTCTCTTCTGACTGAACATTTTGAGACAGAGGAGGTGATTTATTGGTATTTGGATCTCAGGGTTGCCAGAATTAGTAAAGAAAAATATAGATGCCCAATTAATAAAGTTATTAGTATGTTTCCTGTGTCATACTTGTTTAGGATATACTTAAACCATAAAATTATTTATTATTTACATGAAATTGAAATGTAAGTGGGGTCCTGTCTTTTTGCTGGTAATCCTCCTGCATCCTTAGAGCCTGGTGCAGGTGCTCTCATGGTGGAGACACTCAATAATTATCTTAGAATGAATAAGTCAAGTAGCAGCTATAAAGATCCCAAAACAGAGAGCTGTGGGAATTGATTCTTTAGATTTTTAATAAATGTGATATTTTCAAGTGAAATTTGGCAGAACTGAATGTATATGGTGTGTGTGTGTGTGTGTGTGTGTGTTTTTCCAGCTCTGTCCCCTGGACTGGTCTACAAGAAGTAGTAATGACTCCCTAGGAACCAAGAACACACCTGTGCCCATATCTTGCTTTCTAAATCACAACCCTCTCTAAAAGTTACACAAAAGATATGGCTGAAAACACAGGGGCTACCTGGAATATCTTGTTTTGTCAGAAAAACAAGGGAAAGCTTAGGGATTATTTGGGTCATGCACAAAGGACACAGGACATGGTTGAAAGAGACTTCAGTACACCAGTCTGTAGCAATTTGAGAATCGAGAAGTGTAATGTCATTGGTGAGTGTTAACACATTGACAGTTCTTTCCAGAAGAATCCTAGCTAATAAATTGGAAAACAATGGACTTAGACAATCACCATTTCATAACACACAATCTGATGCTTGAATCAAATGAATGTAATCAAGGATGATGAAAGAATTTGATATAAGGTCTTTAGAAAACAGGTTATTCACATAGGCTTAAATTGTAACCCTACAGATTATTTTATTACAAATAGGGAAGTGAATTGTTGTAAGGCAAGATCTGGCAGCTAGCCCTTAACCAAGCAATCACCATCATCCGTGATAGAACCTGGAACTATGTGTCTTCTGATGTGAAACAACAAGAAATGTCTGCAAACCTATTTAAACACTAGTGGCAAACATGCTAAGCCAGAATTTAATCGTGAAGAAACAATCAGATGAGTCCTGAGTGTGGATCGTTTCATAGGACAACTAGCTTGACATGTTTACAAATATCAGTGTCATAAAGACAAGGTGGTGAGAGAGTTATTCTAGAGCAAAAGACACTGAAGGAACATAACAGCTGTTGTCACCAATAAATCTTGATCAATAAATCTTGATGAAATCCTGGAGTCATGGAAGGAAAAGAAAACTACAAAATCCAATGGGGGTGGGAGGGGGAACTAGACAGTTTAACTGATGTTATTGTATTAATGTCAATTTTCCTGTTGTCGGTGCAGTAAATTCTGTAGAAGAGTACTCTTATTCCCAGAGATGCATGCTTGAGGATTAGGGTTGAAAGTGGTCGTGTCTGCAACTTAATTTCAAATGTTTCAGAGAGGAGATGAACCTAGGTCAAGGGTTTTCAAATATTAAAAATTAAAAATGTCAAAAAGGGGGGGGGGGACATGAGGATATTGGAGAAGAAAAGATCCAGAAATTGGAGAGAGGTTGACTGAAACAAAGAAACGAAGGGCAGAACATCTGTGAATTTTCAAACAGGCTATGGGAAGGGAGTCATCCTAGACTTTCCTCTCTCTCCTCGAGAAAATCCCCCTACTCCAGTCCCAACAAAGTCCCCACTTCTGACTTTGGGGTCTACTATGAGATACTCTGCCTAGGTCAGAGCTAAGTAAGTGACTGATGGAGTCAAAAGCTCCTGTGATAAATTTGGCTCTTTGCTATCGGAACATTTTCAAGCATCACATTGCCCTTTAATATCTTTATTAATAGCACATAAAGCACACACACATAGACACACACATCCTACGCACATAGAGAAATATTCAAAAGCAACCCCACATCTCCCCCAACAACCCTCCCTCCTGTCGGGCCCATCAGAGAGGATGGAAGATTCTCTCTGAGCAATGAATTCTTCAACACAATAATTACAAAACACTTAGCGGTATTTCCAAGTGATCATACATTTTATTTAAATATTTATCTTTCTCAAATTTGACTTAAAATCTATAAGTAATTAGTTATCAGCCCAGCTAGCAGGGTGACAGGCAGTTTCCTTAATTTTCTATGCAGTCTACAGGTTTTAACTCTGAAATTATTCTAGTCACAGCACACTTCAAAGGTCTAAATGAAAAAAAAAAAAAGTTAAATGCCTTAATATCTTTGAGATTTGCAAAGATATTTGAGGATTTGCTGAGGGATTCAGTGTAGGGATGAAGAAAGTGTTTTGTTAGCAGGGAGACTAACTTGCATCTCCAATTTGAAAGAAAATGTGAAATCCAAATGCATAAAGATTATGCATTTGATGAGAGAGCAGCGAACAATCATTATGATTCCTCTGCAGCCCATTCCTGAGAGTCCTAGGTTACCCTGGTTCACAGGAAATATGGAAGGGAGTGGTCCCTCACACTGCAAGGGTAACTGTGTTTACACTAATAGAAAATGCAAACTGTTCAACTGATTACAGGTGTCGAGGCTGTAAGTGAAGCTCAGACCCTCTCCCAGACAAACGTACACCCTCAAGGTACTGCAGTGTTTGTTCCTGTGGGGCCTGGGTCTCGCTGGGGAGCCTCACCATGCTCACTCGCTAGTGTCTGGGCCCAGGTCAGCCCAATGCTGGGCTGCATTTGTCGGTCCCAATAGAGATTTCCAGACTTTCAGGGTTCTGGCCTCACTCCCACCTTCTGGTCCTTTCTCATAGCACCCCTGTCCTACCTTCTGTGTTCTTCTCTGCCTTACAACCTCACACAGCTCCTCAGGGCAGAAGTTCAGGGTTGTCCTCTGTTCCCATAGAGGCCTAGTCCCGGAGGCCTAGCCCAATGCCAAAGGCACATGTGGTCCTGAACGAAGATTTCATTTGTTGACTGAATTCAGCTTGGTTGATGTTGTTTGGAAATTACCTTTGACCAGATCCAGTGGTTTCCGCCATTTGTCTATCCCACTTGTCAGTATAGACAAGTGGTTCTGGGAGATTTAGAATTACGGTCAGTGAACAAGGCTTGACTTACTTCCATCCGCCCAAGGATTCAACTTACCTGGCAAAGACAATTTCACTGGCCCAAATACTCAGTTACACTATTTAGTTGCTTTTGATTTTATAAATTTTCTTTATCTACTTATATATCAATTGACCACTAGTTGAGAAATCAGTTTTTGCTGGGACAGGCCAGATAGTCAATATGTTGGCTCTGTGGCCCATCTGCACTCTGCCCCATATACTCAGCTCTGCTGTCGGAAGCCTAACCCTGCCCACAGACAACATGTGAACACATGGATGTGACTGTAGTCCAATAAATTTTGATTTATAAAAACATACTGCAGGCTGTGGCCCAAAATTAGTGGGCCACACTAAATCAACTTGTTCTAGATTAGCCTGTGTCCTTCTGGACAGCAGGGAAAACATATCCACCTGTGCCTTCTCAAGCCTTGGGACATGCTTAATGTCCCAAAAGGATAACCAGAAAATGACCCCAGTGAGGTCTGAGCAGCTTCTCTTGAGGTCCCTCTTAGCAGTGGCAAGAGCTGCTCACCGGGGGTCTCCAGGAGTCCCTGGTGTTGAAGATGGACTATTTATAAGAGAGGGGTCTTCCCAGTGGGCAGAGTCCAGCTCTTGTCTTTGCCCTCTGACTGATCACCCCCACACTTGCTTTCAGCTCCCCCAACCTCCTAGATTCCTTCCTGCCCCCACTGGGCCACACCCCTCCTCAGACTAGTGACTGACGTATAGAACAGCTCGCCCTGATTCTGGTTCTGTGAGCCCTTCCTTAGGCTTGGCTCTAGTTGACTATGGCCACGGAGATGACCCAGCTGGGGCTCTGGGCACCCAGGAGCACAGCAGAGCCCAACAGAGAGCGCCTTGTCCAGAGGGTCCTCAGCTTGGAGTTCATTATAATGTTGATGAGAAAAAAAATCCTGACCCATCTTGACCCAATAGCCAACAGCAGAGTATCAGTTAACTAGCTAACGGTAAATAAATTGCAAGTATAGGAAGTCCTCATTTCGTTATAATATTGATGAGAAAGAAAATCTCGCCCCCACTGAAGAAAATGATATTACGTAGGACCTGCTTCTGTCATATGTCATTTTGCTTGAAGTCACAGCTTCTGAGACCCTACTAATGATGTAAGTAAGGTCTTAAAGTACAGGCACACATCAGATAGGCTTTTTTATTCAGAGGTACATATATGCTTGTGTGTGAATATATATATCTACACACAAAAATGTAGGTAATGTATAAAGGGGTACTCTAGGTATAGTATAGGTATATATGTACTTGTATAACTTTCCATAGTAACTAGTGGATTTGAAAGTTAGAGTTGAGAAACAGCAATTTTTTCAACTTTATTTATTTATATTTTACATCATCATTCATTTTTGTACAATGTTTGCTTTCTTTTCTCAGGTGTCGTCCATCTGAGAAATTCCCACCACCAGCTCACCCGTGCACTGTCACCACGGTCCCTTGTGCTCTTCCGTCCCTCGTTTTGGTCCCTGTCCCTTTCCCCTGCCCTCTCTCCACCCACAGAATGTCTCTGATTCATGGTTGCTGGCTTAGGAAAATAGGCAATTTTTAATGTCTCTGGAATCTACACCCTGGCCCACATCCTCTCTCATTGCGTGTCTGACCCGCTGCCGCTTTGCCACTTGCTGTTCAGAAGCTCTCCTGGAGGAACAACATGAACAAGATACTGAGGCCAGACCTGGGTTAGGGGGTGCATTTTTCCTGTGGAATCATCGACTTTGCAAAGCACATTTATTTTGTGTGATAAAATGCCAGTTCTACAGATTAGTCTCTGATACTGATTTGAAGTCTATAGGTGTGCATGTGTGCACATGCGTGTACATATATGTGCTTTTGTGTGCATGCATATATGCATTAGAGGGTGTGTTTATGCACATATATACCAAATCAAATAAATAAAATATCATCTGTAAAGCCCTCCCCACCTTCTTAGGGCTAGTGGGTGAACTCTTGAGTTAATTGCCTAGCATAATAAATCAGGGAGCATGAGATGTTTTATGGGGAGATGGGACTGGAGGTGACAGGGAAGGAGTAGGACTCAGAAAGGAGAATTATTAATAATCACAGAAGCTGATGGAGTACCAGCATCTATGGCACCCTTCTCAATTCTTTGCTGGCATGAAATTGCTGGTCCTCTCAGCATCCCACAGGACAAACGCTATTGTGTCTCTTTCCAAAGAAGGAGACGGAGCCTCAGAGAGACTGAATGATCTCTCTGAGGATACACCACATATAGGAGTGAGATTCAGGATTTGGATCCAGGGAGTCTGAGTCCAAAGCTGGGATTCTAATTCTCAGAGCCGGTTTGGCTGTGAGTTGCATGGGGGTAGGTGGGGAAACCTGTTGGTGGCTTTCTGTGGGGAGAGGACATAGGCTAGGATTCCAGATCCATTAAAGCCATCAGGCGACACTTTGCCATGCAGGAAGTCTGACCCACCACAGCCAGGTCTTCTGATTTTCAAAACAAAATCAGAAACCCATACTTGCAGGTGAAAACTTCATGATTTAAGAGCATGCTCTAAACCAACCAATCTATGTGCACCTGTCAAAATCAGCCCTTGGGAAGCCAATTTGCAACTCCTTAAGCGTGGAGAAGATGAGGGAAGTGATTTGTACCAGGTCACTCCTGTGCCAGAACACACCTACCCAGAGAACCCCTTCATCCACCCAAAACCTGATCCCCCTTTTTTTTTTCCACTTTAAACAGGGACCTGGAGGTCCCTGAGCCTCATGTGAGCTGACTCTCTTGGCTGCACGCTGCTCGGTAGGCACACAGGGTTTTCTGGCCTTAACCCCCAGTCAGGCACACAGCAACTCCATTACTTCTCGTAGTGTTTTATGAGAAGGCTTTTCTGGGGCTTTCTATGAATCCAGCCATTGGAAGGGATTCCGTTCAAGTGAACACAAGAGCAGAAAACCACCTCATGGACCCAAGACCCAGCACCTTTCTCCACCTTGCCTGCCCAGAGGCCTCTCAACATTTCCTCTAAGGGCGGAAAAAGGGACGAGTGCAGATGCCTCGGAGAAATACATCTTGTTTCCTATTATCGCAGCCAGGACTCTGGGTCAGAGAGTGGGAGGACACACGAGCAGCACTTGAGTTGTGTGATTTGGGGTTCCCTGAATCAGAGGGTGGCAGTGGGTCCCCGAATCAGTGGCAGAGCAAAATTGAAACCTGGTACATCTCACCTCTTGTCCTGTAGAGCCCTGCTGAGCTGTCTCAGGTGGACCCAGGGGCGTGGAGACAAGGATTCAGTTCTGCTGAGCCTTTTCTGTTGTCTGGCCCCACGAATGGCGCTGTGAAGCCTGGCCATGAACTGTAGCTGCGTCACTTAGCGGGGTGAGCAACGCATGGCCTCTCCTGTCTTCGGCGAAGTAAGCCTGCTGACAGCTCCCAGTAACAGCAGTCCCTCACCCGCAGCCCATTCACCTCTCCCTCTTGCTTCCAGTTACACTGAAACTCTCAAACGGCAGCACTGGCTTCTCCGACCTGGTTTCTCCCTTTAGTTTCAGTTCCCATGTCCCCGTCACCGCTCCCTGTTTCATCACTGTGTAGGATGACCACCTGGTAGCCAGGCTGGGCCAGGCGCAGCAAAACCCAGACCTCAGCAGCGTGTGTCTTCCTCACATTGGCCTCTCCCTCTTCTGCTTGGAACTCCTCTCCTTGCCTACTCTGCCTTCTCTTCCCAATTACCTCAGGCCCTCCTTGTTCCTCCATCAAGTCTGCCCTCTGGGGAGGTCCAGGTAGCCCTCATCTATTCCCTTCTGTGAGTCAGTGCCGCTTCTCCCAGGTGACCGACTCAAGTCTGGTTTTGGTGGTAGAATGGAACCTCAAGTCCCAGGGAGGAGGAGGGGCTCTTGGTGAGGTGGCTGATCCCTTTCTGGTTGGGTGAGCTACAGGCAGTGCAATCAGGAGAGAAATATAAAAAGTACCCTAGACAGCTAAGTGCCGGCTTGGTCCTCCTGAGAATCAGCAGGCTGGGAAGCAGAGCTCGCTTGTGCCAGGTCAGTTGTCTAGTTTGCAAGGCTGGCTGAGCCACAGTGTTTGTGGATTCAGTTAACAAATATTGGCTGAGAACGAACTATGTGTCGGCAAGGTCTAGTATTGGGGAGTGCAGCAGTAAGCAGGTACACAAAACTCCTCCCCTCATGGAACATGTATTCCAGGGGTGGCAGGGAAGACACTCAATAAAGAATTTAAAGTGTGATTTATCTGAAAGTGGTAAGTGCCAAGAAGAAAAAGGTAAAGTAGGAAGGAGATGAAATGTTGAATTGAGGTTGAATTTCAAGCCAGATGGCTGAGGAGAGCCTCAATGAAACGGTGAATTTTCAGTAAAGATTTAAAGGAGCAAGGAAAGCTGTGAAACAACTGTTAGGGAGAAAAGCATTCCAGGGAAATAAAATCAGGTGCAAAGGCCCTGAGGCACACCATGCACAAAACCTTTGGGGTCCAGTGAAGAGAACAACAAGCAGCACAAAAGTGGAGGGGAGGGGGAAACATGGGGCCATGTGGTGAGTTCAGTGAGGACTTAGATTTTATTCTGAGAACAGGAGCTGTGGGTGGGTCCTGAGTGGGCAGACATGCTCTGAGTGAGGCTTCCTCAGGGTTGGTTCAGGGGCTATATTGGCAGAGGGCTAAGAGCAGCTAGGAGGCTACTGCATGATCCACGTGGAAGAGGATGACACTCTGGGTCACGGAGGGCAGTGCAGGAGGTGACAAATGCTCCAGTTCTGGATGCGTGCTGAAGGACACATGTGAAGAACAGAGGAGATTTTCTGGCAGACCAAGTACAAGAGAGAGAAAGACTAACTCCAAGATTTCTGACCTGAGGAGCTCTATTGGCTGAGAGGAGGAATAGGAGGACTTGGGGGTGGGAAGTGGGGAGTAATATTTGATTATTCATTCATCTTCCAACTACTCACTGGGCATTTCTAGTGCCTGGTAGCATGCCAGGGCGAGCTGCAGGAAGGGAGAGTCAATCGACCTGGTCTCTCAACTCCTGATCTTCATGGTCTAGTTGCAATGAGTCTTAATCCCATAATCACATAATAAATACATAATTATAAGCTACGGCAAGGCCTACAGAGAGGAATGTGTATGTGGCAGGGGAATCTAATCTAAAAATCTAGAAAGGGGGAGATTCTAGTTTGGGGAAGTAACAACCAAGGGGTGACATGAAGGTGGAGCAAAGTTAACTTGAAGAAGGGGCTGGTGTGGGAAGGGTAGTCCAGTAAAAGGAACAGTGTATGCAAACTCCCTGAGATCAGAGGAATTGTGGGGTTGCTGGTCCTTTGAAGAAAAATACAAAGTGCTTAGTATCTAGAGCACAGCAGGGAAAAGAAGGCACAGTGAGTGAAAATTCTGGAAGCGGTTGAAGGGTCTGTTCATGCAGGTCTTGCAGACCACTTGCAGGTAATATATCATTATTTTAAATGTTATGAGATGTCATTTAAAGTGCCTTAAACAGAGGGAAGAGCCGGCCAGCTCTGCATTTGGAAAGAAGAATACACTAGCTGCAGAGTGGAGAATGGACTGGAGAGGATGGGGTGGAAATAAGAGAATCTGGAGGAGGCGATTATGTAATCTGGGAGAAACACAAGAAAAGACTAGCGGGAAACTGGCCCGTTGACAAGGTATTTCGAAGGTATGGAAATCAGCAGTATTTTTCAAAATACTTATATGAGAGAAGACAGAAAGTAGAAAGATTTTCTCGTGTAATAGTGACTATAACAGAATGCAGAAAGAGAAATTCAGGCCCCTTTGTGGGCCTTAATTATCGTTAAGCAATTAGCTAAAAATTCTTAGAAGTTTTTAGTGCGTATTTCCAAATACCTGTATTGCTTTCTACTGACTCCTTGGAATAAAATCCTGTGGCCTAAAATTCTCTGCATCATTGCTTGGGGTATCTTGGGTAAAGTTATTTAAACCCAATGAGTCTGAAACACTGCAAGTGTGCAGCCAGGGAAGGAGAGGGAAGGAGTGGTGTGGGGAGGAGACACCGATGACACCAAACTGTATAATGGGAAGTGCTCATCCAGGTTGGTCTCAGACCCCTTGCCTATAAAATGAGAAAAGTAGCTGAACGTTTAAGCCTGTTTCATGATTAGATGAGAGAGCACAGCGAATGTCTAGCACTTGTCACAGGCTCTTTAGAGGGTGACTGTTCTTACTACTCCTATGCATGTGCTGCTGTTTCTCACAGCGCTTAATACCTTGACTTACAGTCCACTTGCATCAGTTAGCTATGGCGACAATAGTGCCATGTAACAAATTCTCCAAAACACAGCCATTAAAACAAAAGCCATGTACTGTCACTGGCCCCTTGTAGGCTAGGCAGGGCTCGGCTGATCCAGGTAGGGCTTGACAGGGCAGCTCTAGACGCACTGGGTCAGGTCTGTTCCCAGCTTGGGCACATTGTTCTCACCACAGCCACAGAGTCAGGGGATGCAAGTCAGAGGGACTGGCCTGTTTTGAGGCTCTGATCTCATGAGGCTCACTAACATCTCTGTAGGAGCAAGTCATGTGGCCAAACCCAAATTTTAGTGTAAAGTACTGAGTTTCCGTGGGCACCACAAAAGAACAAAGAGCGGACACAGGGCTGCAATGGTCATGTAGAGCTTTAGTTTCGCCAGCATGCTGGGGCCGACCGTTCAGCCATGACACGCAGGTCTGGCTGAGACAATCGACCCAGAGAGGAAGAAGGGGTGAGCTTTTATAGCCAATTTCCCACCATTACATAGGTTGCAGCCAATAAGCTGAGAGATCAAAGCCTGCGCAATGAGCACAGCAAATAGCTTTAAAGAGAGACATGTTTCAAAAATTTAAACTTACAGGAGATCCATTTTGGTCGGGCTCAGGCTTCTGCCCCATACCTGGGTGCACATTCTACGCTCTGCCCTTAACTGCCCAAGAGAGCCTAAGGTATGTGACCAGCTGACCTGCTAGATACTAAGGTAACATTCTTGTTTCATAGCCCTGCCCTTAACTGCCCAGGAGAGCCTAAGGTATGGGACCAGCTGACCTACTAGATAAGGCCTGTAGGTCGTTTGTCAAGTTTCAGTCAGCTAAGTTTAGACAAACTCTGACTCTAACACTACGAACAGAGAAATGGACTTCCAGTGTGAGCTAAACTGTTCCTGGCCTGACCTACTAACCAAAAGTTCCTTATCCTTGTTCTGCTCCTGTTTATCTTTTCTTCCAGACAAAGTTGGCTAACGATGGAGGCAGAAGACAAGGGGAAAGCCACAGCTTCGCTACTATAGTGCAAGCACATCCACCAGCACCAGGATAGATCTGTCAAGACCCAACTTGGAAGAAAATGGGGTGTGAATGCAGTTCCTGGAAACCTTTACTTATTTCTCTGAAATCCTGCTGATGCAGACCCTTTTGTCTCTTCCCTTACTACTCCTCCATGTAATTTCCTGCTCTCCCCAGTAGTCCACCATGTCCTCCCTCCAGGTTGAGCCCCGGAAAAGGTATGGGATATTGTCAGACATGAAGGGCATCTTCAGAGTGGGCTGATGTGGGACCTTGGAATATATTAGTGTTTCTACATCTTTGGCTTCTCTGATATCAGAGAAATTTTTGGTCTCTTTTTCTATGATGTAAACAGGGCTGTATACATCCAGATTAACAACAGAAGTGTTCTCTCTCTGCTGTCCAATAGAGTAGACATAGCTGAGGCCTAGGGCAAATTAGAAATAATTAGGCAGCTTTAGGGAAGTGGATAGGTGAGACCTCGGAATAGTTAAGTTTTAGAACAAAAGAAAAGGAAGGCTGCTGAGATGGGAAATACAAAATTCTAAAGAGAGCTAGTTAACACTAGAACTAGGAATGAAAGGGCAGTCAAAAGCAAAGAGGAGCTAATGGATGTAAAATAAGGGAGATTCCAGGCACTGAAGATTCCAGACACATTCTAGACACAGTAGTAGGTTAAGTGGGACCCTTGAGAAATAACCAATCACAGAAAAGCCAGCAAAATTTTAGAATAATGAAGGAAAGGAGGTATACATTCCCAAGTAAGGCCCCCTCTCCCCCATCATGGCTCTCTTTGCACCTCCCAGGTACCATGCACCTGGGAGTCTTTACTCTTTACCTTTTTTTCCTAAATAAACTTTACTTTTCCAAGACAAAGTTTGCTTCTCTTTGCTTGCTTATCTAAAAAGTCTGTGAGTTCCTCTCTACGGCTTCACAGGACTCACCGTGGTGATGACCAGCGTGAGAGAGGCAGCAGTAGCAGCAGCTGTGACCACGGTAACCTCGCAATCCAAGATCATAGCCACATGGGGCTACCGAGCTCCTGAAACATGGCCACTTTTATCAAAAAACTGAATTTGTATTTAATTTTAACTTTTAATTTTAACTGATCACTGGAGCTGGCAGTGAGTAAATGGACAACACGACTAGAGTTGTTGCTGATTCTGTGGCACCAGAGGGGCCTTGGCTCCTGCAGTCTGAGTGGCAGGGGGGTGCCTTTCAGGAGGGACTCCGCACCTCATCTTCCACTGCAGCTCCAGAAGATCCTGCCCCACAAACTCCCGCTCTTCTCACTCCCGAGCTTTAACCCTCAAGCAGCCAACAGATGCCTTGGGCAGGAATCATCCTCTTTCTGATCCTACCCTTAGGTTTCACGCAATAGACTCAAAATGTTAATGGAGGTGAAATCAAGGGAAGACACTTGGAGGAGAATTAATTAATCTGAGGCTTCAGTTCCCCCAGCGTGACTCATCCCTTCAGAGCCACCTGTCTCCCGGCTGATTTCACAGGTTGCGTTTTACAAAAGAACAACAAAATTTCTGAATACACCAATAATAATATTTAGAAGCACAGAATGCCAAAGCCAGAGGGACCTTCAAGAGCATCTGGCTGAACATCTTTATTTTATGGGTGGGAAGCTGAGGTCCAGAGTGGATACCCTGGAGGCTCTACCTGGTTCTGCAGGATGGGGTGTATAATGGGAGACTAATGAAACCAAAGGGTGAGTCCCACAGGATTCCCAGAGACAGAGCCAGGGGACTATCCGGAGAAGTGTGTCAAAAGTGGTCATCTGAGCAAGATGTGGGGGCAGCAGTGGGAGCCCCACGGAGACAGAGAGCAGGACAGGATGAGGTCAGCCCCAGAGGTGTGAACCCACATTTCAGATAATAGGCAGAGTTATTTCCAGGGCTGGCCTTGTTCACTTGGGCTGCTGTGCCAAATACCATGACCTGGGTGGTCGAAACAACACAAGTTTATTTCTCACAGTTCAGAGGCCAAGAAGTTCAAGCTCAAGGTGCCAGCAGATTTGGTGTCTAATGTGAACCTGCATTTTGGTTCATAGGCTGAAATCTGGCTGTGTCCTCACTGGTGGAAGGGGAAAGGATGTTCTGTGGGGGTCTCTTTCGTGAGGGATTGCCCTTCATCCCCTAATCATCTCCCAAGACCCCTCTACAAGTGCCTTCACTTTGGGATTTAGGTTTTTACATGCAACTTTAGGGCGATACTTCAATCTATAACAAGGGCTTATATATGGCAATACTTTTCTGGGTGACTGGAGGACCATTTATTGAACAATCTGGATTCATTCTATGAACCCAAGACGGGACACAGGATTAAAAACGAGTGGACTTTGCTTCACTTGCCAGTAGCAGTTCCACTTCTCTCTCTCAAATCTTCCATCTATCAGTGCAGTGTATCTTGACCCTTGCAAAATAGACCACATATTTTAATAGCATCTATCATTATACAAATTGCTATAATTTCCTGAGTACTCCCTACTAAGGGCCAGGCATAACATTAATGGCTTCAAGGGCCATTATGTCTCTTGCTTTCCCTGACAACCCTGCTAAATAGACCTTCTTCTACCCATTTTACAGATGAGGAAACTGACTTACAGAGACCAAGAATCCTCCCCCAGGTTGCACAGCTAGCAGGTGGCAGAGCTGAAATTTGAACTCAGGTCTGACTTTGAAGCCCATGAGCCTTGCATGTTGAGCAGGATGGACTCACCAGTTCCATTTGACAGACTCAAAAGTTTACAATTCGCATGACAGAGTGAGGACACGGCGCAGGGTGTTGCCTAAGGACAGAACCTGCGACTCTTGCTTTTGAGTTCTGTGCTGCCTCCCGAGGTCACATTTTCCCTTTTTCATCTGTCCTGTCCCAGGGGGCTATTTTTCTCTTTTGACCAGATGACTTCACAATTTATTTCCTCTGGCAGGTGGGGAGGGTCTCTCCTGTAGCAGTCCCAAGAGCTGCCAGAACACCGCGTATTGATTTGAGGAGTCAGGAGCATGGTCTGATTTCTGAGTCGTTTCTGAAGGCAAACCACTTTTTTGAGTGGCATTCCAGGGAAATTACAGTACCTTGTCCTTTTGGTAGCTCCTCGTGCGGGAAGGGGGCGGGACTCCCAGCAGACAGCCAGGAAAGGTTATGTGCTCCATGCGGCATCCTCATGCACGCCAGGGTCTGCTCCATGCCAGCGAGCGTCTGAGCAAAGAGCACTCCCGCTTGATTAATAGGCACACACTCTGCCTGTGTGGCGGCTGGACTCAGGGGCTGTTCACCATCTCTCCTTGGTGCTGACATGAAGCTCGAGCTCCCAAGGGAGGGGCTGAGGTGGCTGGGGGCCCATTTATTGAGCACTCTGGATTCATTTTATGAACTGAGATGGGGCACAGGATAAAAACTAGTTGAACACCCCTCAGTATGGGGAGGCCAAACCTCTTATCCATGCTGCTCCCCATTATCCCTGTAAGGACTAGGAGGGCCTTTTGGGGTGGCTTGTCCCTTAGCCCCTCTACTTATGGCTCTTACTGGCCACTTCAGGCCCCTCCAGAGAGAGCTGCACAGTGGTTGCACCTTGGGATGGGAGAGGGGAAGGAAATGGCACGAGGCGGAACATGGCTGTGGGGCAAAGGTTTGGAATTTCAGAGTCCAGAGGACTTCACCCCCTTTCCCAAAGGAATAAAAAGAGAGGAACATATTTTGTGTGTTTTCACTTACTGTAGTAAAATACACAGACCATAAAATTAGTCACTAGTGACATTTAGTGCACTCATAATGTTGTAAAGCATTGACCTTTGGTTCTAAGACACTTTTTCATCACCTGAAAAAGGAACACCTTGAACAGTAATACTCATTCCTCCTTCCCTCTTTTCTATAGACCCAAGATACCACTAATCTGTTTTTTATCTCCATGGAACTGTCTATTCTGGGAATTTCTTATAAATAGAACCATACAATGTAGGGCCTTCACTCACTTAGCATAATGTTTAAAAGGCTCATCCACATTATAGCCCATGTCAGTACTTTATCCCTTTTTCAGGGCTGAATTATATTCCATCATGTGGATGTACTAATTTTCATTTACCCTTTCTACTAATGATGGACAGCTTTTGGCTGTTGTGAATAAAGCTGCTGTGAGCATTCATGGGTGAGTGTTTATTTGAACATTTGTTTTCACTAAATGAAACAATATTGTTTTACGTATTTGAAGCAAATCCATGTAGCTCTCTCTTATCTTAAATGGGAGCGAAATTCATTGAAATTAAATACAATGAAAACTTAAGTTCCCCAGTTATATTTCAAGTGCCCAGAGCCACTTGTGAATAGCAGCTAGTCTGTCAGCCCTTTGGTCAGTCCTATCCCAGTAGGGTTTTAGTCTGATAAGCTCACTTCACAAGCCGCTAAGGCATTACCTAGCTAGTCATTGAGTCCATTTTCTCTACTTGGTAGAGAAAAGACTGAGGCCCAAAAGTCAGATTGGTAGCAGGAGTAGAGTCAACCCTGGAAGAGGTTTGAGTGGCTCCATTGCTGCTTAATGGCCTAATCACCCCACACCCTGGAGACTGGCTGTCTCAGGCAGTCCCCATCAATATCAGCAGCAGAGTCAGAGTTCTAGAGGCCACGCCCACCCACGTTGCCATGACCACGAGGCCCAGCCACTCTCCAGGAGACCCATGTCACCAGCATAGCCAGGAGGGACTGGAAGGGCATGGAGAGGAAAACTAGAGGCCAGCAACACAGCTCCAGATGCATTTATAAACCTGGCCATGTGAAGGAGAGCTGAGGAGGTGGCTACTCTGCAGGAGGGGCTGAACAGCTGGTATGGTCAAAGAACAGGGAAAAGGTCCAGGTGGGGAGATTTCTAGTATCAGCAGAAAAAATGGCTATGACTATGTTCATACTAACAGAACTACCCAAAGAGAGAGAAGAAAATGAGAAGGGAAGGAGACATGGTCTGGGAAACCTGGCCCAGTAGTTTCTTCCCAACTGACCCAGGCTCTGGGCCATATCTCCCAACATATGAATGCCCAGTGGGTGCACATCCCAGGTGCCAGTCCTCCTGGGGGAATGCGCAACTGGTTGGCAGCACAATCAGCAAGATAGCCAGAAACACATGATGTGTGTGTCCAGGCTGGGAACCCCATCCCATGAGCTCCTTGTCAAAGGCAGCCCAGCCAGGCAGTGGTGATTCAGATTAAGACGAGGAGACACGACCCCTGAGCCAGCAACTTCCTCAGCATCACAACATCGTCATCCTTTGGATGGTCCCCAAATCTGAAATCATGAGAAGACCAATACAATACCCACTGACTGAGACCAAGTCCCCTTCCAAAGACTGTGCAGGGCTGAGCTGAGTCCAGGCGGGCTGTTTCTGCCATCAGCCACAGTGGGAAGCCAGCAAGGAGCAGCTCACATGAGCCTCAAGCATCAAGACATGAATCAAAGAGGTTGGTAAGATCTGGAGCCATCAGACTGGAACCATTAGCATTCTCCCTGCAGTGCGGGACTTTGATTTTGGTTGTATGCACAGACTTAGGAAAACCAAACTTATCTTGAAAGCCTTTGTTTCACATTCACCTTGTATGTTGAGTTTGCAAAGACTTGAGTAAGAAAAGCTTTCTAGGCTAGGACATCTGCTTCTGGAGTTGGTGACCGCTGTTGTAAGAAATCCATTTGCCTAAGACCCCCATGGGGTGAGACACGTGGGAGGGGGTAAGGGGGAGAGAGCAGGAAGGAGGGTTTGCAGGGATTGTCCTGTGCTGGTGCTCAGTCAACACGTGAGGGGCCTAGCAGACAGCCAGCATCACCGGCAACCTTTCCAGCGGCCCTCTGAACATGTAGTAGCCGGGCCTATGGATGACTGCAGCCCCAGCTGATCTTTTGCAAACCTACATGAGACTCCAGGCCAGAACACCATTTGAGCCTTTTCTGAAATCCTGATGCCCAAAATAGCGAGTGAACAAAATGGTTGTGTTAAACAGCTTAAAAAGCCAAATGGAGAAAAATCCACAAACGAACACTTTTAAACAACTTTTAAACAAGCTGTTCCAGGTTCACAAACTGCATGCTCTTGCAGATAAAGATTTTAATTTTTTAAAAAATGATTTATTTATTTTATGCATATAAGAGCTGGGGTACAGGTCAGAGATGTGGGGTGTGAGAGGATTGACCAGCAACAGAGTGGGGAACAGAACAGGCAGATCAACCGAAGTACACTGCTGAGGGGAGCAGCAGGGGAGGCAGGAGAGGTCTGCTGTACCATGTGGGTGCCCTCCCTGGGGGGATCGAACTCGTGCTGCTGGGCTGTGGATGCTTCACAGTGCGGTGCTCAACCCGCTGCGCCGCCAGGGAGACAAGGTTTTAATTTTTAAGAATGAGAAAGATACTGAGGCTCCAAAAGGGGAGAGGCTTACCCAATGACACCCTGATCTGGACCCCAGGCTGAACCTCTTCTGGGTGATGGGGTCCTGCTGCTGTAACCCACTGTCCAATTGTTAGGGGGAAGGGTCGTCCTGAATGGATTACACAGATGGGTGTGTGGACTCCAAGCCCCAGTCCAGACCACCAGTGTTCCAGAACCACAAATCCAATGAGATGATTATCGAAGAGTGGATCCCTGGGACCTGAGGGTGGAGTTAAGCAGCCAGGCTGGCTATAAAACCAGAGAGGTGAGCCTTGGGCTCTCTCTCCCTTTAGAGCCTTCTCACTTGATTCAGAGACAGCTCTCAATGCGCAATTGCATACCAGTCGGAAGGATATTTGGTAGGGTATTTGCAGATTTGTATCCCTCTCTTCTTTTTGTGATATTTCTACTTTATTCCCCTTCTTTTGTAAAATAAAACCCTTTAATAACTTTTGTCGCGTGTGCCTGAAATTGGGTCTTATTATAAAAGTTTTCTGAGCGCGCGGGTGAGGACCCAGTGAGGGAACTCCATTTTATATTAGGGTTGCCCTGTAACACTATGTGCTGGCCAGCTTATCATTCAGGTGCGTGCACTTCTGGTCACAGTGTCCACTGGAGGGAAATCTCAGGGGTCAGGCCCCCTCACATCAAACCAGCCTCCCTACCAGAGGAGTCCTTCCCAGTGTCTGAGACTGCCCATTTCTAGAAGAAATGGGGGGAAATGTGCTGGTTGAGAGGGGGTGGGTGATGTTTTCCAGTGGCCTGAGGGAAGAGGGCCTGGTAGTCACCAAGGCCGGCCTCCTGTCAAGAGAGAAAGTGGGGGAGCAACCTTGAACCAGCCTTGTGTAGTCAAGCAAGCACAGGCAGGAAACCAACCAAGAAGCCACTCACCAGCTTCCTGGTGGGGGGCAGTCTCAGGCACCCCACAGGGGTCCCCAAATGGGCTTTTAAGCATCTCTGGGTAGGACTGCCTTCTGGAAAAGTGGATGTACTCAGGAAAGATTGACAGAGCCCCAGGGGGCTTGTGTCCAACCCCCGGCCCTCCCAGGAGGATGAATAGGAAAAGCAAACTTGTGGTTAACGGGGATTGAGGAATTGGACAGGTCTGGGCTGAGGAGGGAGAGGTGGCTGTCTTGTGAACCTTTCCACTGAAAACCCTCTCACCCTCTGGAAACCTGCGGGTCTGGGGGTCACAGGCTGCCACAGAAACCCAGGCCACTGGTCATCTGAGGTTAGCCTGGCAAGGTCATGGGAATCCAAGCAAGTCACTGCCTTCTCTGAATCCCATTTTACTCATTTATATAATGGAAACCAAACCAGGGACAAATGAGATCATTGGTTTTAAGATCATTCTTTATAGCCAGGGACCTTTTTTTTTATTCAAATGGGATCTTACAAAGAATAAAGTTAAAAAAAAAAGTCTTATGAAGAATAAAGCAAAAAGGAATAAAGCACAGCTGCCCTGGTTAAAGGTGGAGGCAGTGGTGGAGGGAGCTGATCAACCCCTGAGTCCTAGTCTGCCTGACTTCTGCCCCTGAGATCTCTCAGCCCCAAGTGCCTATGTTTTTAAAATAACATTTTCTCTCCCACCAGTGTTCTAGAGTAAATGGTGGAGTCGGGTGTCTGTGTTATCATTACTAAATTTAAAAACTCAGCCCCCCTTTGCCCAGCAGACACATTTGGGAGGCTTGAATGGATAAAGGGGGTGGATGGGATTGCCAAGGGAACCTGGACATTAAGCTGATGATCCAAGGAGCTGATTGTGCTTTATGCTAATTCAGATTATGCGTCAGGACACACCCCAAACTAGTCCCCCTAGCCATCAATGATGTCTGGAGTAAAAATGGAGCCTCAGTACTCACTGCACAGCAGACTCCTCCTGTCTTGCCTGCTGCTTTTCTTAGCAATGCATTTCAATAAATCTGCCTGTTACAGTCTCCACTCTTCTCTGGTGAATTCTTCCATCCTTGGTCCTCCAGGGTATACTGGATTGCCCCCCCACCCCCACCTTTGGATCTATGTTCTTTCTTTTAGTGCTTCGTAATTTGGACAAGTACCTCTTAAATTACCCTCAGTTTCTTTATCTGTAAAATGTGTCTGATGTTATTTACCCCCCAAGGTGCCTGCAAGATTTAAGTACAGAAACTAGCACCCAGCAGGCACCCTCATGTCTGTCCCCCATTCCTGGTGCAGGTTGGCTGTGTGTCCCATCTCTGATCTCCTCAGACCCCATCTAGCACTGTGCCGGGAAATGGGGAGCAGGAATTTAAAAATAAATAATACAAGGGCAATGACTTCAAGGAGCTCACAGACAAAAAACTGAATTCCCATACAAATAGTTTAAGCAAATGCCTATGTTCAAACCTAGATGCTTGACTTTATATTTATCTTGATTAATATTCACTTTGTAGCTTTGGGCTAAATCATCTGACTTGTCTCAAATGTTCTTTCTGTTTTCAAACATAATAGCTATCTCATCTTGCCTTCCTTTATCTGCAAATGTCATCAGCATAGTTTCCATATCTTTCCGGTATCATGACAAGAACTAGGCTGAAAGCAGGGTTTGGCTGTCACCACCAAATTGGTTCTAACATAGTCCTCGGTCCTGAGATTGTTAGACTGATTCAAAAGTCATCTCTCCCTCTAGGGCACACTCCTATACTTTTTATTTGATAATAGTTTCTAATAAATTTATTTTTATACTCACATAATTTTACACACAGACATAAATATTACTGTGTCATATACCTTTTTGGAGCAGTCCCTGTTAGGGGGAAGGGTCGTCCTGAATGGATTACACAGATGGGTGTGTGGACTCCAAGCCCCAGTCCAGACCACCAGTGTTCCAGAACCACAAATCCAATGAGATGATTATCGAAGAGTGGATCCCTGGGACCTGAGGGTGGAGTTAAGCAGCCAGGCTGGCTATAAAACCAGAGAGGTGAGCCTTGGGCTCTCTCTCCCTTTGGAGCCCTCTCCCTTGGTTCAGAGCCAGCTCTCAGTGCGCCATTACATTCCACCATGGAATATCTGGTAGGATATTTGCAGATTTGTGTCCCTCTCTTTTTTTGTGTGTTATTTCTACTTTATTCCCCTTCTTTTGTAATAACTTTTGTCGCGTGTGCCTGAAATTGGGTCTTATTATAAAAGTCTTCTGAGCGTGTGGGTGAGGACCCAGACAGGGAAACCCATTTTATATTAGGGTTGCCCTGTGACATCCCCATTTGACTTGCCTCCTCTCTCTTCTCCAATCCTCTACTTACATACCCTCCACCCCCAACCCCTGCCCTTGTCCGCGTAACAGGATAATGAACCAGGTATGTTATGTGTTCTGTCTGAGGGTCATCTAAGAAGGTTAAAAACAAAGCCCCCACTCCTTGCCCAGCTGGCAGATTTGGAGGCTTGAATAGATAAAGAGAATTGATAAGTTTGCTTTTTTAAAAAAATTTAATTAAGTTTTCTATGGGAACCAGCCCTAAGAACCTATCACCTTGACCAGAAAAGCTTGCTGGATCCAGCCAGGACATGTTTCTGTGTCAAAGTGTTACAGGGCAACCCTAATATAAAATGGGTTCCCCTCACTGGGTCCTCCACCCACGCGCTCAGAAGACTTTTAAAGTCCCAACTCCAGGTACACGTGGCAAAAGTTATTAGCACGTTTTATTTTATGAAAGAAAGGGGAATAAAATAGTAATAACACCAAAGGAAAAAGAAAGGGATACAAATCCACAAATACCCTACCAGATCTAAGCAATGGCGCGTTGAGAGCTGGCTCCGAGTAGAATGAGATGGCTCCGATGGAAGGGGTCTGGCTCCTCAGTAAGAAGAAAGACCCCGAGCTCATCTCTGGTTTTATAGCCAACCTGGCTGCTTAACTCCACCCTCAGGTCCCAGTAATTCACTCTTCGATAATCATCTTATCGTATTTGTGGTTCTGGAACACTGATGGTCTGGAGTGGGGGTTGGAGTCCACACACCCATAATCCATTTAGGACCACCTTTCCCCCTAACACTCTTTTGCAGGATATTTCAATAAATTCACCTTTTCTGTTCTCAACTCTCTCTGGGGACACACCCTCTCCACCCCCATGCCTCTGGCCTCATCCTGAAATTTCTCCCCAATACATCCTTATATATATATGCTTACACATACACAGACACACACCATACACACATTATTGCATTTTTTGCCAGTGTTTCACATTAATTAAATGATATATTGCGTATTTTCTCAATCTTACTTTTGTTACTCAGCAATAATTGTGAATATCACCCCTGGTCAAATGTCATAGGTGTAATGCAGCTTTTTAAAGGGTTATATAACAAACTGTCATATTAAAAATTACCATAATTTATTTAACTTTCTAATTGATAGACATTTACTTTTTTTTCTGTACAAGAAATAAATATTTTTGCAGAAAGAGTCTTAAATATTGGTGCTTTTATTTTATGGGATAAATTCTGAGAAATGAGATTGCTCTTAATTTTAATAAATGTTGCCAGATCATTTTCCAAAATGACCACAATAAATCAGATTTCCACATCCAAGACAGCAGTAGATGTTCCCAGTCTTTTTGTTTTGGAATGCCTGAGAGCTGCTAAGTGACCCTGCATTGTGTTACTGTAATCTATGTGCCCCTAAGTACTGTGGAAATGGTTATATTTAATGTTTGCTCATCATTTAAATCTGCCCTCCTGTGGGTTGTCTTGTGTTTCTCTGCTTATTGTTGTATCACTTCCTTATCAGATTCTAGTCAACTTTTCTGAGAACTTCTGAGAACTTGTCAACTTCTGAGAACGTTTTATATATAATAGATTTGACTGTCTATCTACTGCATTGCAAATATTTTTTCAAGATTATAGTGTATGAATTGACTCAATTTTTGGCATCGCTTGCCATAATAAGTTTTTAATTGTTTGCTTTCATCGTCTCTGGTTTTCTAGTCTCAGTCTGGACAGTGTCTTTTGTCCCTGGATTAAACTGAATAATTTATATTTCACATTTTAAAACTTTAGGTCACCTAAAGTTTATTTTTGTAAATAGATTTACAAAAAGTTATTTCCTACAAGTTTAAATGTCTGCTTTACTGTATTTTATTTTTTATTGATTTTATCATGTATTTCTAGAGTTTTTATTTTGTTTTACACACCTTTTCATTTGCATTTATACAAATAACATATTAATTTGCTTTTAGAGATTTCACAGAATGTTGTGAAATTTGGTAAGGCAAATGTTCAGTCACTGTTTCTCCTAATAAAAAATATCTTGTCTAGAATCAGACTTTTTTTTAATATAAAACAGAAGACCACTTTATTGAACTCAAGTAGTCTGATTGATATTCAAATTGGAATCACAGTGAATTTATCGGTGCCATCTGGAAAGGCAAGGTTGGCAGGATAATAAGTCTTTCTATCAGAAAATGTTTTATCTGTTTCCATTTGTTCAGATCTTGTTGTGTTCAGATTCTTTGGTAAAATATTATAATTTGCTTCATGTAGGTCTTTCACTGTTCTTATTACCCTTGCTCCGTAGCATTTTCTAGTTATGTATAGAACACTTTTCCCATATTCTCTTTCACAAATATTGTAAGAATAAAAGAAAATATTGATTTTTGTCTATGTATTTTATTTCCTGCCATATTACCAAACTTTCTTATGTACTCCATAATTTTTCTCGTTAGAATCTATTGCGTTTTCTAGAAATGCCATAATCTCTACTATAAAGATAAGACATTTTACCTATTCTTTTATAATGCTCATATCATTTTAAGGCTCATAACATTTACCAAAACTGAATAACTGAATAATCATAATGAATAACAAAATAACTGAATAATCATAATGAATGCAAGCATCCCTATCTAATAACTGATTTCTAATTTAAATATCTTTAGAGAATTAGCATTTAGAGTAATATATGCTTTATTTTTTGTTATGTTTATGTAATCTAAATTCTTTGTAACCTTTATTATATTCATATTTAAATAATTGCCATCTTTTATTACTTTACTTAGGTTTTTATTAGAACAGTATATCAAATGTACTTTAAATGTTTGTTGATGGGATCTCATAAATTTTTTCCTTTAGTGTATTGATATACTGGACTATGTTACAAGATTTCCAGATACTGAACGTTCCTTGAATAAACTCAACTCATTTTACCATATTTTTCTCTTGAAGCATTCTTAAAATTTTTTCAGTAATAATTTAGTTAGAATGTTTATGTCTGTAGATGTGTAAGAATTTGACCTATATCTTTTAAAATTACTTGCTTTTTCAGATATTGAGGGTTACACTGCTTTCATAAAAATATTTAAGAGATCACTTTATCTTTTTAGAAAATCTATACTAGTCTGTCTATACTGGAATAATCTGATCTTTAAATATAACTAAAACCCACTGCAGTTGTGATCCTATCAGCTGTCTAATCACTTCCCTAATTTACCTGTTATGATTGTTGTTTAAGTATTCCACTTCTTCTGGGCTCAATTTTGGTAATTATGTCTGCTAGCAAATCATCCATGTCTTCTAAATTTTGTAATTATTGCCAAACATTTAATATATTGATTTCTTATAAGTTCCTTAATCTTTCTTGTATTTTGTGCTTCTATTTACTTCTACTTTACTAAGGGCATCATTTTTCCTTAATCAAACTTATGAGGATATGTTTCATGTGATTTTCTCTTCATGTTATTCTTAGAAGACCGCTGAAGCTATGGTCCTTCAGGGATGTCCAAAGTTGAGATTAGGTTGCTAGAATTTTATACCTCTGCTCCAACCAGCTATTCAATGTTGTCTGCATTGGAAAGTGGGCATGACCTTGACTATGCCAGGCAATTCTCCCTGCCCCTCTCCCTAAATTTCCCAACTGATGGGCAGTTAAGTCCTGTCTGACAACAGACCTCTTTAAGCTCAGGGAGGGATTAAGTCCCTTTCTTTTAGGGGAGTCTGGGTGGCACACTGCAGATAGCCCATTGCTTTTTCTGTGGCCCCTGACTTTTGAGCCTGTACTGGAAAATCACACAAGACCTTAGCTGTGAACTTGGTAGACAGGGAGCCACCCCTCACTGTGGGCCACTGCTGCAGACACCAGGGTGGTCACCCTGAGGCATGTGGTGAACCCCTCCTTATAGGTCAGTCACCAGAGCACAAAAGATTCTGTCCACTTGTTCAATCTCTCTAGACCAAGCACACGGGAGCAGGAAGGGGAGCGATGACACTCCCTTGGCAGTGGACAGATATCTGAAGGCAAGGACTTCCCAGGACCAGCTGCTTTACCATCCTCATCATCCTCCATCCTGGGGAAGAAAGTGTTACATCGGTTTCCTTGACCATTACCCATGGTGCCCATTTATTGGCCCCAGCTACTGTTTGAGCTGAGAGAGTCAGATGGCTTAGAGCTTCCAGGGGAGAGGCTGTAACTGCAGACGGACTGTTCTCATATCCCTGACTCCCTTCCTTTCTCACTTGTCCATGAGAACAAGCTAAATAATTTGTAAGTTGAGTAGTTGAGACCAACACACCAACTCAGCAGCCAGTGGATGCAGAGAGAACTGGGCTGGAAGCAAAAAAAGACAAACGCTTCATTTGGAGGTAAGGGAAAAGTTGGATCAATCAAAACTCAGAATGGAACAATTAACTCTGTCTTGGAGACAGAGGTCTCTGTGTGTACTTCCGTCTGAAGCGATCAATGTTTATGTATTTAAGCAAAGCCTTATGTCTTATATATGAGTGTGAGCAGGTAGAAATGTTTACTTAGCCTGAATCCTTGGTTGCAAAGCTCTCAGTGATCCAGGTCCTTTGAAATTCAAACATATTCATGAGGCTGAAACATGGAGATGCTTTAGGAAGGCAGAAGGGTGTGTCTTAAAAAATAACTCCCAACCCCATATATATGCTTGGAAAAAACATATTGACATATCTGATCGTGGAGGATCAAGGGGTTCATGATTCCCTGGAAGGTCTTCTCCAATCATACATGGGGGCCAGGGTTAAGCTCCACCAGCAGTTCTGATGGTGCAACCTGTTCCAAATGAGCAGAGAAGGAAGAAAGGAGAGTCGGGTGTGAGCAGGGAGCTCAGTCTGAGCACGGACGTTGGAAAGAGACATGCAAAAGGCAATCTCTCAGACAAGGACAGATGCTAAAGGACACTCTGCAGTGCTAAGAGTAGTGTCAGCAACGCTATGGTATTGAATGAGCTGAGGTTTGGAAGAAAAAAGTCAAGGACAAGAGAAAATTAATCCTTTTTTTTTTTTCACCTTATTTGCAGCCAGGAAAATATAAACTTAACTATTGTCTGGAGTGCTTGGTTCTCTGCCACAGGTGCTCTCCAGGCCATGGGGAGTCACGGGGCGGGAGGGACGCAACAAGCCACGCTGGCAACAGGACGAGGGAAGGCCTGGCACCCCACCTCTTTTGCTGTTTTTCTCATGAGGGCTTGAGTCCTAGGGCAAGTTAGGGCTAATTAGGAAGCTTCAGGGACAGTACAGGCAGGAACTTTGGGAGAGTTAAAAAAAACTTCTGGGCCTCCCTGGTGGCACAGTGGGTTAAGCAACGCACTATGAAGCAAACCTCATCCACTACAGCACGAGTTCGATCCCTGCTGCCGGCCAGGGAGGGGACCCACATGGCGTGGCAGACCTCTCCTGCTGTGCCCGCTGCTGCCCTCAGCAGTGTGTTTCAGTAGATCTGCCTGTTCTGCTCCCCGCTCTGTCTGTGGTGAATCCTCTCACCCCCCACACCTCTGACCTGTACCCCAGTGCTTGTATGCATAAATAAATAAATCTTTAAAAAAAAAATCTTCTGAGAGAAGCCATCTTACTGCCTACCTGTGACTATGGAGGTGCTTCTCCTCACTAACTCTCTCCTCTGAAGAGCAGCAGCCTTCCTGCCTACCTCTGACAGGCACCATGCTGGGGCTTCTCCTCACTGGCCTCCCTCAGTGAAGGCAGCTCTCCAAGGCCACCCCCCTGCAACCAGGCAGGCCCCTCTCAGCAAACCTGTCCCTCTCGGGACAGCTCTTCCTGCCGCTTGTGTCTATGCAAGTGTCCTTTACTCTTCTGTCCTCCCCCCAATAAACCTGCTCTTTAAAATAAAAAATAAACAAACAAAAACCTCTGAGATAAGGACAGAGAAATCCAGGAGGGCTAATGAGGACAGTAAATTTTAAGAGACCTTGGACAGCGGCAGTGAAAGACTAAGAGAAGAGCTGTAAAGCTGGACACAGCTGCCAGGGAAGCACAGCCACTGAGAGAGAGCCAGTCACACAAAGAGGATGATGAGATTTTAGAATAGAGTAAAAAGGTTTAAATATCCCCTAGACACAGACCCATTCGGCTTCCTTGCCCCTCCCTGGCCTGGTTCCACCGGCCTGGGAGTCCCACTTTATTTCTGCTCCTCTTCTCAATAAACGTGTCCTTTCTCTATACAAATCTGCCTCTTTCGCTCGCTTGCCTGCATGTCAGTGAAGTTCCTGCCACGGCTTCATGAGACGCCAGCCCGTGGTGGTCTAGTGGCTGGGACTCAGCGCTGCCTCTGCAGCCTGGGGTCTGTTCCTGGCTGGGAGACGAGGCTTGACAACCTGAAATTATGGCATCGGGGTTTTCATGTGACTCGGAAGGATGAGGGCTGATGTGGAGGTGGAGTCAGGCCAGTCAGAGATGGAGCAGGCACAGCCAGCTTAGAGGGAGGCAGAGAGGGGAGAGGGCAGCTGCAGAGCCCACGCAGACACGTACCCCATCCAAGTCCTGGCTCGCGCAGGTTATGTCTCAAGTGCGGAAAGAAAGCAATGATGTGACCTCGAAGAAATGCTGTCTGGACTGTCGAGGACAAGCAAGGGAGGAGGGTGTTCACAACTGAAAAGCAAAACCGCCAAGTCCCAAATGGGAGGCTACCGGCCACTGACCTGACTGTTCACTTCTGGAAAAATCTCCAGGTTTTGTTGTTGAATCGTGCGCTTCTAAGTACTTACGGATAAGAGCACTTGTACCAGGAGGACTCCTGAAGAAAAGGACACTAAATATAGGTGGTTTTTGTTTCATTAGAGTGAATCCAGTTGGTCAGAAGGTTGAAATTTCAGCAAAATATTTCCTTTCAGGGTTCCTAGGATGGAATAGGTGGGCTTTGTGGTACTTAGGATGTTTGGGGGAGGGTCAAAGAAGCATCCCTGAAGAGTGTTGCTGAGTGACGGTCTCTTATGATCTCACCCCAAGAATCTGCTTTACTTATGAGGGAGACAGGTGAGCACAACAGTTAAAAGCAGCTTTTGACTTGAATGAACTTTCTGCACTGGAGTCTGGACTGAGTCGCTTAGTCGCTGTCTACCAAAACAGCTCGTTACTTCTGGGAGCCTTGGTTTCCCCCTCTGAAAATGGGAGCTAATTCTACCCCTACTTGCAAAAGCATGCATAGACACATATGTGCAGACAGCTATACACACGAATTCACATGCGTATACCTGCATGCAAACGAAGACATCACATGTATATTACATATATAACGTGCTTAGCACAGATGCCCAGTGCTTCCTGGTGGTGACTGTTCATCTGAGTGCACCATCAGCTCTTCCTCCAGGAGGCAGGGGCAGGCACTCGTGCCCTTGAAGGGCAGCTTTGGGTGCCCCCCAGGGTATGAATGTATGAGAACATCAAGGACTTTATGAAAGGGGAAAATTTAGAGTTGGGGTGAGCCTAAAAGAAAATAATAAATCCCGAGCAGTTTCACTAAATGAGAATGGATTGCAGCGCTCTGGCCAGAGGGAAATTTAGGAGTTAGTAGTGCAATTACAGCCCTCCCAGAGTTATAGGGTGCACCAGAGAGTCTTTAACGGATGCCCTGTAGCCGGAAGAGTAATTCACCAGGCTGGGTGTACATCTAAAGAGAAGTCCTGCTCGAGATCAAGCTTTTTTTCTTCCAAATTAAAAAGCAATTTACATCCCTAAATCACAAGTTGCTGAGTTCTCTCCCACACCACTATGCAAATCTTACTGATAGTCAGACAGATTGTGTGATAGCAGTAAACAACAAAAATATCACTGCTCCCTCCATGCATTTAAAGCTCTCCTGCTCTCTGCTTGGACAGAGCCAAGCCCATGCCCAGAGGCCAGTGTATCTGCCCCATCAATCCGTTCCTCAGCTGAACGTCTGCTGAGCATGGATCCAATTCAAGCACTACCTGAACTTCAGAACCGGAAACAGAGAGCTAATCATGTCCCAGGCATACAGCTGGATCCCAAGGAAGAACAAGGTGATGTTAAATTAAAATGGAGTCAATGAATAGCTGCTGAGCATTTATTATGTATTATGTTTTCCGGTAGCAATTCTCACAAAAGAAAGCCCCGTCTGGGACACTATTGCCATTTTACCAAGGAGGACATGGAACATCGAGTGAGATTCTTCTAGGTTCAAGTGACCAACCCAGCTCAACCCAAAGTAGCTTCAGGAGGAAGGGGATGCTGAGGGGACCCTCAGAAGAGCCGAAGAGCTATGTGAAGCTTGGTGACTTGGGCCCTGAGGCTGGACTGGGGGAGGCTGTGTCCCGGCATAGCCCTTGATTCCTCACGCCTCCTCTGGTGTGTGCAATCCTGGTGTGCTCCTTTCCCTCCAACTTACTGTGCTGCTTCCTCTGATGCACTGATTTGTGGATTACATGATACCCTCTGGATCCATGTTTGGAAGGCAGTGGTGTAGCTGGAATGGGGAGGAGCAGTCTTCAGGGAAGTACATGCATGTGCATGTACCTGTGTGCATGTGTGTGTGTATGTGGGGGTATTATCAGAAGAGAGGAGAGCTAGGCTGACAAAAGCCACTGATGTTTCTACCTGTGTCCCAAGGTATACCTGATTACTCAGAGGCAGCAGTCAGATTTGAACTCGGTGGAGCCTGAGAGAAAGATTTCCCATCGGTGAAAAAGCACCAAAGGTGTGCACATGGGCCACTGGATTTGTGTTGAGATGATGTGATCTATTTTTTTTTAAATATCTATTTATGCATTTAAGAGTTGGGGTACAGGCCAGACTAACAGAAGGTGAGAGGATTCACCACAGACAGAGAGGGGAGCAGAACAGGCAGATCAACAGAAATACACTGCCGAGGGGAGCAGCGGGCACAGCAGGAGAGGTCTGCTGCGCCATGTGGGTCCCCTCCCTGGCCGGGGATTGAACTCACACTGCTGTGCTGCAGATGCTTCACAGTGTGGCGCTCAGCCTTCTGCGCCACCAGGGAGTTCCCAGATAAGGTGATATTTTTAATGTGTGGTCCAATTAGCTGCCAGCACCAGAATAATCAGGGAAGCTTACAAACATCCAGATTCATAGGCCCAGTCTGAGACCTGCAGATCACACCCCTGGGTACACACATAAACATGTACACATATGACAGGTGGTGGGGTCTGCCTGCTTGAGAAGCCTCAGAAGGAGCAGAGGTGTGTCTTACCTGCCCAAGCACAGAGAGGCTGAGACACTTCTCCCCATGTATTTCTTGTCCCCCTCAATGGTCTTTATGTGATTTTTTTCAAACCAGGGTATTGTGAACATACCACAGACTTCTAAGAACATTCATTTATTTGTTTGGTTATTCATTCATCCTACACCTATTGTCCACCAGGTACTGTACTAGGAATCTTGGTTCCCGACTCCAAAGTCTACAAACGACAGGAATTACATGTGTTGGTTTGAAGAGCTTATGCTCCGGGAGAGCCTGGTAACATGGTTTTTACAGATCAAACTTTCAGTAATTGAGAATAAGTGAATAAATGTAGTTTGCAGGACTACTAAACTTTCAGTTACTGCCCATAGAGTCAAGCACACTATTGAGAATTTAAAGCAGCAGCTGAATGTGTGCAGAAGACGGGCACGCAGGAGAACTATAGATGGAGTGACTTATCCCTTAGTTGGGGTTATTGTCTCAACTACGTGAGCATTAGCGCTCACCTGAGGCCACCTAGATGATGCTGGGAAGGGGCTGGCCAGCTGTGGAGCCTGTAGAAACCACAGGGGTGCACCCATCACACAGCTAACTTGGGGACTCTGTATTAGCAACAAAAAAATAGGAAGGTGCCCAATCGTTGAACTGGACATTTCATCCCCCTTTCTCTTTTCCACCTGCCATCCATAGCTCACCAGGAAAAAGGACAGCTTTTAAAATTAACACACTTGCTCACCTTCTTTGTCCAAGAGAGGACAGGAGAGAGCACGCTTGGAAGGAGAGGGGAATGGTTACCTTCCGTGAGGTGGGGTACGTTCTGCACAGCACCCACCCATAGTGCCCTGCTGGGACAACCAGGCTGTTTGACCACCCAGGCCCCCCTGTTTGGAAACAGGTCCCCCACTACCACCATAAGTACTCTCCTTCTCACCCACCTTCCTATTTTCCAACCCCTCCCTGGGCTACAGGAATCGAGTCTCAGGTAAGGTTAAAGTGTGCTCTGGGTGGAGCACCTCCTCTGGAGCACCCCAGCTTTCTGCCAGCTTCAGGGTCTTTGACTTTGCACCCCTGCCTCTCAGGTTCACCCTGGCGGAAGCTGATTCTAACTGAATACACACAGTGTGGTGGCTCCCTCTTCCAGCTCTCTCTCACGTAAGGATGCAGCCCCTCACACAACCCGGAAGGCGCTGGTAACAGCTGAGATCTTCTGTCTTGGTGAGGAGCCTAAATCCTGAGGAGCAACCTTCAATCAGCCACCAGCCAGTCCTGACCCACATGGGCCCCTCCTGTGCCCCACTACAGAGTTTCTAGGAAATGAGAAGTCCAAGGTCCTCTCACAAGGATCTTGAAAGCACCTTGGGAGACAAATTCTAGGCCTAACCCAGGCATCAGAGAGCTGTGCTGGGCAGTGTGGAGTGAAGGTGGGCCAGGGCTGTGGCGGGGAGACCCTGGAACAGTCGGCCAGGAAGGGCCTTGTGGGGGCTGAATGATAACTGGTACTCATGGAAGGAGAGGAATTGCACAGGGAGGAGAGAAGTGGTGGAGCTTGCAGGATCGGGGTGGGGGTGGGGAGCATGTGACAGCCCACTGCCCATTTTGTGCATAGGCTACGCATGTGAACCCCCAGTAGAGCAGAGACTGCCGAATGCCTTTGCAGACGTGTTCCTCCCCGTCCACATCCCCTTCCCCCAGATTCCTCAAGAAACCTGCAAGGTTGCCTTCCCTCTGCTGCTCAGAGGCCTGGGGGGCCAATCACCCCTTCCCACTCCTCACAACTCCACCATTTAGGCTTGGACATCACATGGCCTCTCCCTTCCTCAGCTAGCCCTTTCTTGAGGATAGGCCATGTCTTACTGCCACCAGACAAGAGAGGGCGCCTGGGTCCCTCAGCCCTATCCCAGCCTCTGACAACTGGGTGGATAGGCTAGGAGCAAACCAGCAGCTGTCCACTGCCCCACCAACCCCAGCTGGGAATCAGAGGGATGGGCCAAGGGACCCTCTCCCAGGTTGGGAAAGGGCTCTCGAGCCCCCTGGTCAAGATTGAAAATAGGACTCGACAGACACTGGTGAGGGCTGGTAAGGAGTCAGTGTTTATTGATTAGCGAAAGAGCAAGGGAAAAGCTCCACGAAGGCCTCGCTGGGCCCAAGAGACCCCTGGGCTTCGGGTTTTGATAGGTTTTAGGACCTGGGATTGAGAACAAAGGAGTTGAACTTATTGGCTGAGAAAACAAGGAACATGGACTTGGCTAAAGCCCACGTGTCACAGCTAGTTGTGGGGTCCATCAGCTGCAACTCGAGGTTGTGCAGGGCTCGTGACCACCTCTGGGCGGGCATCTCATGGCGCCTCTGAGCCCGCAGCCCCAGCGTGAACCAGGCTAGTCTTAAAGTCTGTGGCTCCCTTTTCCTCTGGGTCTGTAACTCCTTTTTCTTCCCCTGGTGACCAAGTTGATAAGCTGTGGAAATACAACTCAGGGATTCCCAGGCCTGGGAAAAGCTAGCGAAACAATGAGCTTAGGAAACTTATGGCAGCGGGTGTCAGGGCCTAGAGTCATCATATGTTTAACCTCTCGTTTACCAGCCTGTGGGAACGGCACCATTTCTGTCAAGTCCTGTCCTTCTTCTGGGATCCTTCAGTCTCATTACCTTACTTGTCTATGATCCCCAGTGTCTAATATGAGATCTAGCACATAGTAGGTGCACAACAAATGCCCATTGGCCCAAACCGAGCTGCAACCTCTACCCAGAGTATGGATGCCTGTTCTAGCCCAAAATTGGTCCTGTCAGCCCTGCTTTTGTCTCCCTTCCTCCCCTGCCGCTCTCCATAGACCCTGCCCACTGTGGGGTACTGAGCCCCAGGACTCCCTGAGCTTCAGAGTCAGGTCCCGCTCTGCCACAGACACCCAGTAACCCTGGGCCACATGCTTTGACGTCTGGGTCTCTGGTTCTTCCATGCCAGTTGGTCATGATGAGATCCCCACAGGCAGTCTGATGGGCTCACGTGGCTCAGTGCCTGCCAGTGTGGAGGTCCGCGATGAACTTCTGTTTCTCTCCTAACACCTGGCTCCATCACCGTGCTGGTCCCTCACTGTCCTGCCCCTGCAGCCCCATGCTCTTCTAGCCTGTCTCCCCATCTCTGACACCTCTCCTGGGCCCAAGTGAGTGCGTCAGGGCCTGGCTAGGCTACTTGGACTGGCGAAGTTTCCTCAACAGGGGTGCTCTGGCTACCTGGTTAATATAGCCCAACACAGCCCCCACGGAGAGCATGCTGGAGGGTACAGCAGGTGGGAAGGAGGGCTCAGGAGCTAGACCCTTTAAGAGGAAACACAAATTTAGCAATCCCAACCATTATACTGTTCTCAGGTATGTCTGGTGTGACTGAAGGAAGTGTCTGTCCAGCTATACACACTTCAATTGTGCTAAAACTGAGCAGAGACTGAGGACAGGGGACAGTGACAATGGCCATGCAGGCACTGGGTCAACCTGCTTCAGTCCCCCACTCCGCTGTGTGACTTCTGGCCAGTCACTGTACATCTCTGGTCCTTATACACTCCAGGTGGAAAGTGAGAATAGTGCTAGAAGCAGCCTGAGAATGAGGTGAAGATGAAGTAGCGTGAGCACTGTGTTTAGCATGGTCACGGGCAGCATGAAATAAAGTACATACATTGTAAATATGTGCATTTTGCCGTTTGCTCAAGCCCAGAGAACAAAATGTTCCTTGGGGTTGGAGTGTGGCCCCAGGAGAATATTTGATTAAAAGTGTGTTATAAAATGCAGGTGGAGTATAATGATTTATTGATAAAGATTTAGAATAATGGGCAGAGAAGAGGAGTTTAATTGTTTGTTTATTGCCCAATTAGTGCTCGTTAGGATTCTTCCGGAATACCCAGTTGCTCCTGGTTTGGTCCAGGAACCAGCTCTGTATTCTCTATTGTCAATGTGCATTGATAGTTAATTTTGCACTTTCCACAACAAGGGAAAAGCAGCAGACCTTTCCACTCACCAGGCCACTGCTTTTGGAACTGTTACATACTGAAGTCATATAAAAGTTGTTGTCTCTGCTGGTACCGGTGTGTTTATTTAGAGCCAGCACTCAACATCGCTCAGAAGCTGCCTCTGCCTTGAACTGCCCACGAGTTCTGCTCCAGCCGCTTCTGTGTTTTGTTTCCAGTGACCGTGTGTTCGAGTTAGACTGAAGGTGGCAGGGATGTGGGACAATTATTTCTTTTCTGGTTATGAGAAAACTGCCACTTGGAATTTTGTGGCCTAAACAAAAAATGACTCATTTTCCACCTATGTCTTCCCTCGAATGTGTCAGGCTGTGCTAACCCTGTCCGGAAACGTGGTGCCGTCTGCACGGCACCACCATCACCACATGGGGGACAGGCGAGGGGTGTGGCCAGGGCCAGCGTACTGCCGCATTGGCACAAAAAGCATCACCCGCGTTCTGACATGTCTTCATCTGGGGCAGGGGAAGCCTGGTGTCTCCACACCCACTGGCTACAAGATGCGTTTCTTGGAGCGGGCCTTTGGCACAGGCTCCAAAGCCCACAGGGAAAAGAGGCGCTCCAGGAGGCTGACTCGGAGCCTGGAGAGCTGTGTGGACACTCTCCTGCCGGCTGCTGGGGAGGCCCTGGGGATGAAGGAGGCCCTCACTGCTGCCACTGTCAGGTGCCACACACAGAGACAGAACTGTGTCAGAAACACAGCTAGTCAGAACCAGAACCAGCCCATGGGCCCATGGGAAATGTTCAAGTCCTGGGGCTCATGGTGGGCTGTGAAAAACTCAGAACCCTAAATTCACCCTCTGTCGGGTGTGACTGAGAATTACCCTAAAGGACCATTTCGTACTATTCTAAGGGCGCCAGGCCATCCCATGAGAGAAAGAGCATGCCTGCTAGAGGCTGCAGTCCACTGAGCAGACCACCCTCCTGATGCAGGGCCTGGCCCGGGGTGATGTCCAGATGCGGCCTGGAGCTCCTCAGGCCTCCTACAGATCCCTGCAGCACAGACGGTCTGAGGGCAACTAGCAGGGAGAACAGGACTGGTGGCCCACTCCAGCCTGAGTCTAGAGGTGCTCCTCCCAGACAGCTCTGCCACCTCTGGAGCATCTCAAGTGCCAGGGGTACCTGAGGAAACCTCAAGGCAGGTGCTTCTGCAACCAGACACATGCTGGACCTGGGCCCACTCCTGGTCTCAGCTAGGGATGTCCCGTTTGAACCAAAATTCCAGCCCGGCCTTGTTCTAAGTACCGACAAGGACTCAGAGAAGTATATGGGAGGGACCCCAAAATGGGACCCCTGAGGGCCAGGGCCAAGGCAGCGGTCTGCTCATCTAGGTCCAAGAAAAATGCCTCCAAAAGAATGAGATTTTTAAATCTAAGGTTAATAAGAAACTGAATTGTATGAGAATTTCTCAGCCCTGTTCAGTTTCTAAGCTAATGACCATGGGCCTGGCTGGGCTGCAGAGGGCAGATGGGCATTAACTAGGTGGTGCGTGGTGGTGGAGATGGAGGGGTTGGGGTGGGTGGTAATGGCTCAGTCTTCCAGGGAGGATCCTGCCCACACATGGTAGCTCAAAAGGCAGCACTTCTGGGCTTTGCCCTTCTATGCCAGGGCCCTGTGTCCAACCTGGTTGCACATTGGATTTACCTGGTAATATTTCTGGACCCATGTCAAACTAGCTAAATCAGATTCTTTAGGGGCTTCTTGCCCAAGAAATGGATCAAGAGAGGGCATGAGAACACCAAGGGCTTTGTGGTCCACAGATCTGGGTCCAAATACTAATTCCTCTACCTATAAGCTGTGTGACATTGAACAAGTTAATTAACCTCTCTGAGATTCAGTATCCTCCTTTGTAAACAGGACACTTCTGCCTCAGGACAGTGATGATGAGTGCAGTGATTAAGACCTGAATCTTGAGGTCAGGCAGGTGTTCTTCTGTTCTTTACTGGTTCTGTGACCTTGGACAATTGTCTGACCTTTCTTAAACCCTCAATTCCCCAGTGCTTAAATGGGTATGATAATATCACCCCCAGATATGCGGAGAGAGAATAAGGCAAGGTATTTAAAATAGCTAATGTAGCACCTGGCACATTATACAGAATTAAAGAGAGAGGTTATTCTCTTGCCTAGGAGGAGTGGATGATCCAAATCCCCCATCCAGTTTGTGGCTGTCTCCACTGTCACTTTCCTCTCCGCCTCCCCCGCCCCCACCCTGACAACACACACCTCATCAATCCTTCTCTCCCCTAACTGCTCCAGTCATATTAATCTTCCCTGTTCTTTCTTATCTCAGAGCCTTTGCTCCCATCAGGTGCAACTGAATGATCTCCCCTCTCTCCTCTGCCAAACTGGGATGAGCACCTCATTCATGCCTTTGTCAAATTAAACTTTTTCCATGATTAAAAAAAATACCATGGACAAAGTGAAAGGACAAAACAAGGAAATATATTTACATATTCATATCCATGCAACATGAAGAGCTCTTAGTGAAAAGGAATAATAGCGCAATTAAAAATTAGGGAGTGAGGGCCTCCCCTGGTGGCGCAGTGGGTTGAGCAACGCACTATGGAGCAGACCGCAACCACTGCAGCACGAGTTCGATCCCTGCTGCCGGCCAGGGGGGGGACCCACATGGTGTGGCAGATCTCTCCTGCTGTGCCCGCTGCTCCCCTCAGCAGTG
>JAGFMF010011937.1:3639401-3649687 GCA_019455555.1 Galemys pyrenaicus | reverse complement strand
GATGGCTTCACTATTAGGAGGAATATGAAAGAACAACAACAACAATAAAGAATAAGCTCAAGGAATTGGGCAATTATAACCAAAAGTGAACAACAACAAAAACTTAATAAGACCAAAAAGCCGGGATAAACCAAAGGGACCATGGGGGGGGGGGAGTTGAAGGGGGGAGGGCAAAGACGGGGAAGATGCCAGAGGGTGCACAAGGGACTGAGGTGATGGTGCACGGGTGAAATGGTGGTGGGTACCCCCTGGGGACTACAAATGATGTCAAATATAACTAATAATAATAATTAAAAAAAAAAAACATAGAATGGAACTTGCCAATGTAGCACTCACAAATAAAAGATAAAACCTCCAAAAAAAAAAAAAAAAGAAGGAGGGTATGAGATGGGGAGAGGATATGTTGGCAGAGACTCCCAAAAAGCATCTGAAGGAGAACTCACAGGTCCTCAGGGCTAGAATGAGCCTTGGGTAGGGGAAGGGATGAAGAGCTTTAAAAAACATATCATGTGTACTTACCCAAATTCCGAAGTATCCTCTGTCATATGGTTTATAATGGTGCATGGACTGTGCTTGGATTTTATAGATCACCAGCAATAGTCTACTAGTGGCTGCTGATTCATTCTAAGAGAAATAAATCTCAGCTTATAAGGGGGAAGTCACATATAGTCAAAATACCTTTGCAAACCCATCTAATCACCCAGGAAGGTCAGTCTTTGTTGTTCTGTGTACACAGCTATGTATAATAAACTGTGAACACATACTATACAGAATCTAATAAAGATATAAGCAATTATAACTTTAGATCACTATTTCAGTTGCCATGGTTCTTTTGATTTTTTTGAACAGCTGTCCTTCATTATCCACAATTGCAAAGGTATTACAGACAAAAGAAACTTTAGGAGACCACATTCACATAACTTGGCTTAGAACATATTGTTATCATTGTTCTATTTATTATTAGTTACTGCTGTGAATCTCTTACTGAGTGATTTACAAATTAAGTTTATTGTAGATAGCTGTATATAGAAAAAACTATATGTAGGGTTCGGCACGCTACAGGGTTTCAGACATATGCTGCGGCTTAGAGAGAACTAGAGTAGCTGAATCTACGTGAGTTGCAGTGCATCTGTACAACTCCGCAGTTCAGTGTGGGTTGGTGGGCTGCTCATTCACGGTTATTCTGTACCATTCCCTTTGCTCTTTGCCACACTCCCGCTACAGCTGGAGGAACTCCCTGCCCTGAGGTTTTGGGCTTGGCGATGGGATTGTTTTGGCTACTGAAATGGGCCAAGATGAGCCTTGGTCTCAAGAGGCATCATGCTTTTCTGCTTGTACTTCTTGCTTCTAGCAGGATACAGGTGGACAGCCCTACGTCTGCCCCACAGTGAGGAACCGAGCCCGCTGGATCTGTACGGGAAGCAGCTGCCGGCTGGAGCCCATCTCCATCTGCCCATCTCCAGCTCCTGCTCCTGGATCCTCAGGCCAATTTCTCACTCAGTGTTTACCATGGGCCAGGCACCAGTTTAAGTGCTTTCTTTTCACTTAATCCTCACAGAGACTCTAAAAGGAAGTAACTGTTACAATCTATATTTTATAAATGAATAAACCTGGGCACAGAGAGATTTAATGACTTGATTGTACAGCTAAGACCTGTTACTTGGCAGCATCTGGACACTAACACAGGCCGACTGGGTGCCAGGCCTTCTTTCTTAGTCCATGTGTACAGCTGAGCTAGGAAGTACTTTCTAGACTCATCTCACCGGGCAGGGGAACCTCAGGGGGGCTTGGGTACAGTGTCCTTTGAAGGCCCTGCTACCCCTGTCCTGCTCAGCCAGACTACTTAATGCTGACACTTGTCCCGCAGGCCACAACCAGGTCACAAAAATCTCCTGGAAGGGGAATCAGGAGCAATAATTATTTCAAGTGAACTGCACAGCAAGCTTCAGACAGCAGGGTCATACAGAGGTTAGACGGTCACTCCCAGCCTTGGATGGCCTTAGGCCTGCCTTCCACCCAGCCTGCTCTCTGGAAGTTAAGGGTGAGGGTAAGCTAATTTTATCCAGTTCCTCTTTAACCACGAGGTCAGCCACCAATCAACCACAGAACCAGTGAGCTGACACTGTAGCCACATGCTGTGGCCCCTGAAGGTCTGAATAGGGCATTTCCTTAGCTTAACTCAGCTTGCCTAAGGATTTATCAGAGGAAGCGCCTGGGAGTAGTGTAGGTTATACCTCCTCTCCATCTTACTGGCATCGGACAGACCTGGGTTTGGAACCCCTCAGTCTCTTCTAGTGAGTGTCCTCCATCAGGTTAATTTTGTCAATTGGCAATCTTGCTACTGTATAACTTTCCCTAAGCCTAGTGGTTCTAAGCAGCAACCCTCTGTGACTGCTCATTTTATTGGTTGGTGGGGTGCTAAATTCTTCTGATATGGGCTAGGCCTGACCAGTCTCAGCTGCAGCTGCCCCTTCCCCCTCCCCCCCCCCCCACACACACACAGAGTTCGCTCACACTCCAGTGGGCTAGCTCAGACTTGTTTTNCCCCCCCCCCCCCCCCCCACACACACACAGAGTTCGCTCACACTCCAGTGGGCTAGCTCAGACTTGTTTTCATGACATGGAGGGAACAGAGCACAAAAGAGTGGCAGACTCAGCTTCAGGTGAGCTCGGCTGCAAAGTCACCTTGAATACAAGGGTGGTGAATTGAAGTCACCTGGCACATTACTTAAACTTCTGTGACTCCGTTTGCTCATTTACAAGAGGAGAATAATATCGCTTGTATCCCATGATGCTCTAGTCTTCTGTGTGAATCAGTCAGGTGGGGCTGCATGTGGGGGCACAGGGGAGGGGTTGGGAAAAGTGTGTTAAACTCACAAGTCCTAGAGAGAGAGTGTCTGCACTCTTGAGGGGTCACATGCTGAGGGAGCAAGCCCAGCCAAGCAGTGGGAGTGAGAGGACAGTGACTGAGAGGGGCAGTACCCTCAGACAAGGTCCTCTAGCAGGAAATGGGGAGATTTCTTTGGTGTTCGAATGTCACTAGGTCACAGTTGGGGCAAGGTCAGAGAGGGAACAGGACAGGACACCTGGCTACCCTGACGGTGCTCACAGTCTGTGGGGATGTTGAGGCAGCAGGAAATATGAACTTCCCTAATTTACAATTCAGCTAGTCAAACGTGGACGCTAACATCTTACTTATTAAATGTAAAGGCTGAGGATTTGATTTGTTTTTGGAAAAAACCATCCTTCATATGTGGGAAACTGTTTGATGGGGTCTTTAGTCACGATAATTAGCAGGAGTATGATGTACACCTCCATCTGAGGAAAGACTATGAAGCAGTCGCTGTCCAGAGAAGCTAAGTGCTCTGCTTAGCATCCCCTCATCCCTGCATTGAGGCATGCAACTATCATTCACATGGCCAGGGAATCATTCAGAGTGCATTTATAGTGTAGGGGGCCATTGCATAAGAGAAACTGCGTGAACACAGGACTGGATATAATGGAGACGAAATGAAACATGAAGGTTGCTGAAGCCCGTGTAAGACATTGTCAGGGCCGCTTCCGTGGTGATGAGTTGGACCCACTGCCCAAGGGAATAGGGAGCCACTGATGGCTTTAGATAGGGAGTGACATGGTTAGCTTTGTCATTTCTGAAGATCTCTCAAGCTGCAGTGTGGAGATCAATGCATAGCTGGTGGCGTGCTATAGAGGGAAGAGACTAGTTAGAAGGTGTTCCAAGCATCCAGACCTGGATCGCTGGAGTGGCAGAGATGGAGAGAATTGCATCTAGAGAGAATGGGAGAGGTAGAATGAGCAGGACCTGGGGCCTGCTGGGTGATGGGTAAGGGAAGGGGAACCACAACATTTGACAGTCAGTGTCTGTCTTGGGCACTGGGTGGAGGGAACCACTGGCTGACAGCGAACACAGGAGGGCAGAGAGGAGTCAGGTTTTAGCTGCCTGAACTTTGAAGTACCTGTGTGGAGGCAGTTGGTTGGCAGTTACATATATGGCAGGAGCTGAGGAGCGGGGTCTGCACTCACGGTGTGGTTGGGCTGTCAAGGTCAGAGATGATACCCAAAGCCATGGAAGGCAGTGTGGAGTGCACAGACTCTCTCTGGGCTTGACTGCTATGGTAGGGGCAGGAGATTCTGTGCTCATAAACTATTGATTGTTCCTGTGGAAATATGTGTGTATCTCTGTCTCTGTGTGTGTGTGTGAAAGAGACAGAGACAGAGACAGAGAGAAAAAGGCACAGAGACCATGTGCACTAACACATTCCTAAGAAAGGAGCAAGTGTCCCCAAGACAGAAATCAGTCCCCATCCGTGACTCTTAGAGGAGGCAAATGCTGGAATGAGAACTGAAGATGGAGGGGCTGGGCTTCAGACTGCCAGGAAGGACCCTCTCCTCTCTTCTGTCTCTCTACTTTTCTTTTCTCACTATCTACCAATGAGGAGCAGGGGGCTTTTCTCTATGCCTTTCCTGTTTGCACAGCTCAGACCTCCCTTACTTAAAAGGCTACAATCAAGTCATCTAGGCTTGGTTTTTGAGAAGCTAAATAGAAAAAACTAGAAAATGGTTACTCCTTTCAACTCTATTTTCATGGCTCTCACTTCCTATAGAGGTTCAGGAAATCAGCTTTGAGATTCAGATCAGACAGATGACATCTTTGTTTCAGTATCTGCTCTTTCCTTCCCTTGGGCAAAACAAAAACAAGAAACATCTTGGGAGATAAGGAGTAGGCAAGAAGATTTGAGAAGGGAGTGCTATAAGACATGTTCCATATTTGCAAAATAATATATCCCAGAAACCCTGATAGAGCTTAAAATGTTTTTTCCCCTGACCCACGCCCCAGTGTCATGCTGAGAAAAATGTACATCATTCTAGAGGTTTCTGCCAAGTGAAAAGAGGCAGCTTTCAAGCCCAGCTCCCATGCTCCCTTCTCTGCTGAGGGCCAGAGTCCTCTGCCCCCACCAGCTCTGCTGCTTGTGCTGCAATTATAGGTTGCATTGTACGGTGGGCTCTGCATGGCCGGATGAGGTCCTGAGGGAGGAAATGGCTATGTTGCAGGGGGCTGTCCTGGGTAGGCTGTCTTTGTGGGCTGTCGGGGTGGGTTGTCCAGGAAGGCTGTCCTGTGTGGGGTTGTCCTGGGGGGATCTGTCCTGGAGGAGCTATCCTGGGATTGCTGTCCTTCTGGGGGCTGTCCTGGGGGTGCTGTCTGCTGGGGGCTATTCTGAGGGTGGTGGTCATGGGAGTGCTGTCCTGAGGGAACTGTTCTGGGGACTGTCCTGCTGGAGAGATCTTGGGGAGGCTGTCCTGTTGGGGCTGCTCTCGCCTGTCTAGTCCTGAGCAGTGCTCACACGCTTGGGCCATTCCATCTCTCAGTCCTGCCATCTGTTCCTTCCCGTCTTACTAATATCTGAGGCTGAGCTCCTCCTGGACAAGTGGGAATGATGGTACCTCAGACTCAAAGTCACATCATGTGTGCATCTCTCCCAGGTTCAAATTCACCTGAATTATTTACAAGCTGGCGATGCGCACAGAAGAGAGAAGCGAGACTGGCGAGAACGTGATTGTACTCAATCTGTATCCCAGGGGAAGACTGAAAAGGGAGAGGGAAGCAATGCTTCTCGGAAAGGGTGAGTGGTTGCACCTTGCTTCTATTCAGTTGTTCACTCAATAAATATTTACTAAACCCCTACAAGTGTGAAGAAAATAGAGAAAAATGCCTACATTTATGGAGTGCACATTCTATTGAGAACTGACTCTTACCTTAAAGGTATTATTCCTGTTTATCATGCAGCATGGGTTCAACGACACATCAACATCTTTATTTATTGGCAAATGATCTGATACCTAAGGGAGAATTTACTGGGAGAGATACTGGCTCTGAAGAATTATGGGATGGTTGTGGTAAAGGTGTCTAAAGGTGAGCGTCACCTTTTGCTTTACATTTAGATGCCCCCCGTAGCCCTGCCCTTCCACCAGATCGAAATTGAAACTCCACTGTCCCTTTGTGCATGGCTTTGTGAGAACTCAAGGGAAGGTTCTGCACTCACTGGACACATGAATAAGAGATGGTGGAGCAAGCTCAGTTATTTCAGCCGTAGCCAATGACTTTACCAGAGAGTGCTCTTCGCTTTATTAGCTACCACATCCCAGGGGCTACTTGGTCATGGCAGGCATCTCTCAGAGAGTGTTGGCTTCCTCCGGGTGGGTTGAGGCTGCTGAAAATCAGCTGCAGTCTACACCAGCATCCTCCCCGTGTCCGCAGTTGTGCGAACCCCAGCTATTCTTGCCGCAGTTCCACAGGCTCAGCTCTGACCCTGCACAGGCAACATTGTCCAGCCAGATCTGTCCAGTGCCTAGATACAGAGAAAGCAAGGAGGGACAGGAGAGTAGGGCTCAGGCCAAAGTCTCATCCAAGTATTTAACACTTAGTTCAGGCAGTATTTGAAATCCCTTCCCATGGACCTCCCAGCATTCACCTCTTCCCTGCAAATTTACTATAACCTTATCCATCTTCCTCAAGTGACTTTTTAAGCATGCCATCTCCAGCTCTGAAGCAGTCACACCTTCTTCAAACATCTTTCCTTCTAATAGACTTGATTTTGGATGAAGAGGTCAAAGTAAAACTGTTGGATTGTGTGATTACTGTAATTTATACTATAGTGTGACAGTTTACATGGGGAAATGTATTTTATTAATTTTTTTAATTTTTGCATAGAAGAACTAGGGTGTAGACTGGGGGAAGGGGGGAGAAGAAAGGATTCGCCATATACAAAGTGGGGGGCAGAACAGTCAAATCTACCGAAATAAACTGCTGAGAGGAACAGTGGGCAAGACAGGTTAACTCCCTGGCCAGGGATTGAACTCAGACCGCTTCCATGGGGCCATCCTGAGATGGTGGTAGTCCTGAGATTTGATCCCTAGGCCACCCGGGAGGCCTGAGGAAGACACATTTTAAAGGAAGATGTGTATTTAATAATCCAGCTGGGCTGCTATCATGTTTGGGGCTGAGTAAAAACAGATCAGTTGGGGATAGGAGCAAAAGAAACTGGCCATTGTCCTATCGGATCAGCTCTTACCACCTAAGAAATAGTCTCGGTCCATGGACTTAACTCCTTTCCTGAAAACTTGAACCTCTTGCTGACAGCCATAAACTGAGTCTGGAGGGCCCCAGGATACCTTTTCAAAACTGATTTTTGAAGGTGTCTGCTGTGATTTGTTTTCTCTTCTCTCCTCATCTCCTTAAAGATGATCACTTCTTGGGCAGTCTAGGCTTCTAGCTGCCAGAGCTGGGATGAACGCCATGTCTGCCATCTTCTCCGTTCCCCCCATAGCCCCTACACCTTAGCTGTCTTTGAGAGAGCCACACCCCACAAATACCCATAACCCTGTGGCATTCTGACTTCGGGGCTAGTCAGACATTGACCCGAGCTGGACCAGCACGGCTCCAAGCGAGCCTTCGCCACCAACGTGGGGAGGAGACAGCTTCTTTCCTCCAGGACTGTGAAACTGGAGACATGTAAGCCTGGGGCCCTGAGTGGCCGGACTTTTCAGTTGTCTCAACCGATCCTTTTAATCTAAGCCAAATGGGTCACTTTCAAGCAAAGCATGTCAACACCCTCCACCCCCCAGGAGACAAAGTCCACTTCAGCACCTCAAGGAAGGAGGTGCTTCTATGGCTCTTGCTGACAACTCACTTACCAGCTCCCACATTGTAAATGGCTTTTCCTGAGGAGAAACCCAGCATACGGCAGAAGACAGTGGCGTCATTATTGTCCCAGTCATCATCGCAGATTGTTCCCCAGACACCATTATAGTAGACTTCACCCCGGCCCCGGCTGTTAGAGCCAATGATCCTGACGGATGGTGGGGGTTTGCCTGCCAATTAGGAAAGCACACATGGCGGAGGTGAGAGAGTGATCCGGGCTGGCGTGAGGCAGGCTTTTCATCGGATGGGACGTGAGACCCTCAGAGCAAGTGCTTCAGGGGCTGGTCTTGCCAATCCAGCAGACCATATCTTGCCTTGTGTTGGTAGTGAGAAAAAAGAGGAGAGATAGAAAAGAAGGGAGGAAAAGAAGGAGGCAGAGACAAAGGGAAGGAGAGGGGAAGAGAAGGAAGGAGAGCTAGTGCATGGTGGCGATATACTATGAGCTCATTCAAGGGGTGAATCCACTAGCTTCTCCCAAAAGTGAGGAGTTTTCCTGAGAAAGGTGTCTCTTCTCTACCACACATACAATTTTCAAGTCAAACATTGACTCTAAAGCACACATTCAAGAGAACAGAAATAGCAATTACCTTGCGAACCTTTTTCTCCCTGTTCTCCTTTCTGCCCAGGAGACCCTGTCATGTGGAGAAGAAACGCATAATTTGCAAAAGGCAAGCCAGGATCAAATCGCCCACCTTTGTCAGCAGTGCAGAGAGAGTAGGGAGCAAGGGGGCATCAGATTCTCTCCTCCAGCTTTACTGGTGACCTGGCATTGTGGACAATGCATGTGCCTTGGGCTCCAGTGGTTGAGCAAAAAGAAATGACCCAAGCTTTAGCAGGAAGGAGTCGAGCTGGATGAATGAGGGTCGTTCCACAGGTAAGACACACAGGGTGGGATGGACGCATCTCCTTGGTGGAGAGATCTGGTCAGCCCTGGAAGCTACAGCCAGGGCGTGGCTGGGCGCTGTGCGGGCACATGCGCACAGGACTGCTCACTGAATGCCAGGGCTGCGCCTTCTTCCGCTCTGTGTGCTCAGTGTCAGGGAAGTCCTGGGACAGGACTTGTCCACAGAACCAATAAACTTCTACCCTCCTTGTACCCCAGACTCCCAATCCCCTTAAACAGGACCTCTTCTTAGAAGCAGAGGGCTTACCTTTCACTCCTGGTTCTCCCTTTTGACCAACTGGTCCAGGTGCGCCCTTGGGGCCTGCCACCCCTGGGGTTCCCTTTTCTCCCTTCATGCCTGCAGGGCCTGGAGAGAGAGATTACTGGTGTCAAATGTTCTCTCCGTGCTGCTTCCCAAGGGGACTAACAGTCTTGGAGTTGAATGACCAACTTGTCTGTAACAACCAGGTATCCCTGTGATGGGCCTGAACGTTCAGCTGTGTCTTTGGTCCAGCGAGGGGTCGGGGTGGGGAGCTGCTGTACTCTCGGTCTGCTCCCGCGTAAATGCTGATGGAGAGCGTGCTGACAGGATTCAGAGGTCTGCACAATTCAGAGGATCCAGTGGCCCGCACAATTGTCTGTAAGTTCTACCCACTCTGGGAGAAACTGTTAGAATGTTCTAGGCCTCAACTTATTTAGCAAGTTAAAATAGCAATAGAATATCCAGCTCAGGAGGAAAAAAGTCTGCTCAAATCATTTGCCTGAGAAGCTTCACTTTAGCAAGTACTCGGTGGGGTCCTTGAGAAGGCTGGGAATGCTGGGGAGAGGCCTACTTCAGGAACCAACTGCAGACAAGGGCTTGGCAAATGGGGTCACGATGATGATAATAGTCTACAGAGCAGCAGGAGCTCAGGAGAGCTTTGAGGGGGTCACAGGGAAGATGGTGAAGAACCAAAGCAGACACACAAAGCAGACAGAGACCTGCAAGTCACCTGAGAACTGGAGAGGTGCCCGCTCCAAGTGGATGTGCACCCCAAAACCACCACCTGATTGCCAACTTCCCAGACGTTGTTGTACCCCACCACCCTCAGTCCCTGTCCATCTCCCCGTGCTCCTCAGGTCTCTGAGATCCTGGTCTTCCTGGGTCTTCCAGATTTACCCTCTTCCAGGAGAAAACCTGAGGCTTCAGTGACAGAGCCTCAACCAGACTGGGCCCCCCACACTCTGGGGGATGGTCACAGCCTCTTGTCAAAGTCAACAAGAGCCGCCCTGCCAGCGAGTGGACTTTCCGGTCATCATTGCTAGAAATTAAAGTCAAGCCAGCCCTGTCTACCAAGAACTCCTCTTTCTCTTTTTGTTCCTTTCTGTCCTTGAAGTCCTAAAATCAAAATACAAAAAAGGGAAGATAATAAAACTTAGATATGAGACTCTTTTAATCTTAGACAACCTCTACTTTTTGTCTGATTAATGGAGATGGAAAGATACATTGATTCTCCACCATCATTTAAAGCCTCCTCAGCAGCGAGAAAGGAGACTATGGATGAAAGGGGCGTGTGTGGGGGGTGAAGTAGAAACATGTTGACTAAGCAAATGCTGGCAAGGATGTGGAGAAAAAGGAACCCTGGTACACTGCTGGTGGGAATGCAAGCTAATCCAACCATTATGGAAGGCCGTATGGAGGTTCCT
>JAGFMF010011937.1:3626912-3638964 GCA_019455555.1 Galemys pyrenaicus | reverse complement strand
ACTGAGGTGATGGTGCACGGGTGAAATGGTGGTGGGTACCCCCTGGGGACTACAAATGATGTCAAATATAACTAATAAAAAAAAAAATAGAAAAAAAAAATAACAAAAAAAAATGAAAAAAAAAAAAAAAAAAAGAAACATGTTGACTAAGGTGCCTGGTCAGACTGACCGACCCCTGGGTCAGACAGACAGACCCCAGCTCACTTCCTTGTGCAGTAATCACCAGACTCGGTGTCTACATTCCATTCCAGTCCTTCCTGCTGCACTTTATTAGAAAATAATTGAGAACTATTTTGAAATAAAATTATCTTCACTTATAAAAGACTGTGGTGGGGACTCGGTGGCCACCAAGAGTTTTGGGCGTCCTCACCCACAGCAGATGTTCAATAACCTTTGTCCATTTATCTCACCTTGGCTAAGACTCATCTGACTAAAGGGTCTCTTGTCCAGGAAATGGAAAAATAATCGCTACGGTAATTGCTGTTGAGTCTATTTGTAGTTATTAATGTAAATGATCTTTCTCCAGGACCCCCCTGTGGCACAGTGGGTTAAGTACCACACTATGAAGCAAACTGCAGCCATAGTAGCACGAGTTCGATCCCTGCCGCCTGCTGGGGAGGTGACCCACGTAGCATGGCAGACCTTTCCTTCCTCGCCCGCCGCTCTCCTCAGCAGTGTGTTTCAGTCCATCTGCCTGTTCTGTTCCCCACTCTGTCTCTGGTGAATCCTCTCACCTCCCACACCTCTGGCCTGTACCCCAGCTCTTGTATGCATAAATGAATAAATCATTTTTTAAAAACTTATTATGTTTAAAAAAGAAAAAATATTCTTCTCCCCTTCTCTTCCTTCCTCTCTTCCTCCCTTCTTCCATCTTCCCTTCCTACCTTCCTTCCCTTCTTCTTTCCACCCACCCATCCCTTCATTCATTGTCTTCCATGGACCGACTGCGCCCAGCACCAGGCCTGGTCACTGTGGGATGGTCACTTGTTGGTTTAGCAACATTGTGGTCTCTTATTCGTAAGTGCTGATATTGCTTTTACCTCAGAGAGATGGGACTCTCCAACAGTCACGCAGACTTGGGGAAATGAAAGCTCATTATTGACGTGAAGTAAAAGTTACTGGAGAGTTACAGGGGAAAGTAAACAGCTACTTATGGGAGGCTATGCTCATCACATTGCCCTTGTAGACGGTCAGTCCCACATGAGTTCAGCCTACATTGAAGATCTGCGCCTTTGGTGATGCCCAGAAAGCACAGGGAAGTCAGCTACCCTCCTTGCCAATGGCCTGGGAAGAGCTCCTACCTGCAGAAGCTTCTGTTTCCTGACTGTCCTGAGCACCTACTGTGTGCTGGTGAATGTGGGCAGATGAAGGACCTGGTAGGCCTCTTAGGACCCTTCTTGGAAAAAACGAGCAAGAGGAGTCCTGGCTCCTGGCAGCGATCAGATGAAAAGTCAGGTGCTGCTGGGGTGGGGGGGAGGGGTGGTGGTGGCAAGGAGCAGGAGGTTGCTACCATAGGCCTCAGCACCAAGAGAGCCGGGGGCAGTGGGAGGAGCTGAAACGGCAGCTACTTCACCCCTCATTTGAGGAACTTATCTGCATAATAGGAGGTGGTGCTACCTTAGAGGTCAGACCCTGGCAGGCCTAGCTGCCCCCAGGCCATCTGTGCACACTCCAGCCCCTCATGCCAGTGGCCTCCTGGAGAACTTGGATCCAGCAGATAAAGCCCGCTGCTGTGTCACATGCCGTGGCCTTGGGAGCCTTCTTGCTGGATGGTGCCCTTCCTTCCAAGTGGCACAGGGGCAGAGGCAGACCACCTGAACTCATGCCTGCCTCTGTGGCCTTAGACGTGAGTTGCCCTCCCTGAGCCTCGCTTTCCTTCCCTGTGTCTCCTGGCCACCTGCATGTGAGACTGAAGTGAGCTCAGTGCTTACTGAGCTTCATGTCTGGCAAGTGCTCAGTAAATAATGTCATGAGGCCCCTGTGAACCCGGTTTGCTCACGATTGTCTCCCCTCCAGGTGGGCAGCGCCCTGCACACTTCAGAGAAGCCCCAGTGTAGGCACTGGGCGTGCCCCTTGACTGCCCGCAAACGTTTGCTGTTGACCTGAGGTCGCCCAGCTGAGGTGGCAGCTGTTTCCTCTTTGTGCTGAACCCCACATGTTAAGATAAGGAGCCATATTCAGAAACATGCCTTTGGTTGTTATCAAACAGAAGAAGGGTTCCTATCTAGGCCCTTAGTGTCCCTAGAAGCATGGTTTGGGGACTTCAGGCATTAACCTCCCCTTACTGTCCACCCTCCAACAGATGTGCCTCTCGCCAGCTGTCTCCATAGTGCCAAACAATAAATATCCTGTGTAGACAGGAACCGGAGGGAAGCCCCTGCTCACTAGGCCCCTGGCCCTGGTGGCCTGGACCTCCCCACTCACACCCTCATCTCCCAGGGACTCAGTGTCTGCTGCCGCTGGGCCGTGCCAGACACCTTGCCAGGGGTTTTACATACACTGCCCTTTTCCATCTTTCATCTGCCACACTCAGATGCTGGATGATTGATGCAAGGTCACAAAGAGAGTGAGTGATGAAGTGGGGATTGGAACTCGGGCTTGGCCTCCTGCGGGAGCCTCCTGTTTTTCACCAGCATGCCAGCTCAGTACTTTCTGGAATTTTACAGGGGCTGTCCACCCAGTTCTGAAGACACTCTGGCCCCACATGGGCCATTCCGCCCCACTGGAGCAGTCAAAACTGAGTGTACATCAGAATCACCTGCACAGGACTTGTTAAAAACAGCTTACTAGCTCTCTTCCCCACTCCACCTTCTGCCTGAGCTGATCTGGTGACTTGGATGGGGATCTGAGATTCTGCATTTCGAATGAGTTCCCACTGGTGCTGCTGGTCCAGGGACCATACTTTGAGGAGCACGCCCCTAAACACAGCTCACTCATTCATAGGGGAGCTCAGAACTTGCCTGTGAGTCTACTTCTTGCCTCTGATGAACCCCCCAGTCCCTCCTACGTCTGAGCTCTTCCAGAACCTGTTAGCCCTCCATGAATTGCCCTCTGATATGTGCATAAAAGGCGTCAGTTTTGTCTTCAAAATTGCTCTCTTCGTGGCAAGGAGATTGGAATTGAATTTTGTGTAACTTCTCTCCAAGACTCACCGGACTCTGAGTGACTGTGTGTCAACTAATCGATGGAGGGGCTAGTAATTACTTCACTATAAATCAAGGCAGCATCCTGATTGGATCAGAATGAGGGAGAAATGACTGAGAAGTAGGTTCTAGAAGTGCAGGCTATAAAATGACTTTGGGAAGTATGTGAATGCTGAGTTTTTCCTCTTAACCAAGGGCAACCTGGGTTTCCCTGTTATCAGAGAGGGCCCCAAATATTTATTTATTATTATTTATTTACTTACTTATCTTTATTATTTATTTTGTTAAATATTTTTCTATTGTTTAGAGAAATAATTTTTCTGCAAAGAAATAATTTTGTTAGAAGCACATGCCTCCCTATTATTTAGTGTTCAACTGGTTTTCTAACTAAAATCTTGGATGTTCTTCCTCCAAGAGGAAATACCTATTTCGACAGTAGAGACAGAGTGCTAGCAAGCTGGCAGAGCCCTAGATGTTCTAGACTACTTGTAGCAGTAGACCTCTACTTAGAGGAGTGTCTGTTACCCACCACCGTCACCTGGCTATTTAGTGGCAAGGCCAAGTTGAGGCACACATCCCTGACTCCAATTTAATGATGAAATCCCCAGTACTTTAGGAAACTTCCAGAAATACCATCCTGACATACAGACTAAATGCAGCCCAGAAAATTTAGGTTTAATTTAATAACTGACAAAATGAGTTGTGTGGCAAGAAATAAGATGGTGTATAGGGAAACCAAAATTGGGATATGTATAGACTTCTGTAAATAACTCCAAGAAACATAAAGGAAAATGAGGAAAAGACTTGTGACCATTTTGTAATATGGTTTAGTAGAATTTAATAATTCTTGGGAAATGGAATTAAGTGAGCAATTATATTCACCACATAGGGCTTAATTGCTATTATAGATTATTGGCTACTTCTCTTTAAAATAAGACATCTTATACTAGAGAGAAGAAAATAGATTTCAAGTTATTTGCACATTGACTTTGCCACAAAAGAAAAATAAAAGGACATAGAAAATTTCAATTCTTGTTATGTTTTAGACATGGAGTCTATTGAGATGCAGAATTCCTCATCATATTTGTGTTTTAGAGCTTAAATGTTTGAGCAGTTCTTAGCATCATTTCACAAGGTAGAAATGGCAAAAAGAAAAATGCCATGCTTACAAGTTGAAGCGAACCTCCTTTATTCCAAATAAACTATTTTTCAAAATGACTAAAGGATTTAGAGTTAAAATGAAATTTACTGTGGGTTTTTGCATAATCAAATGATCTTGTACTGGTCTGCAGATCAAAGGTTAGAAAAAATTAATTGTTTTAGAGTTAGTAAAGTTTTGCTGAGTGATAATGCCCTGTCACTTAAAGAACTATATAGTTTATCTCCCCAGCGGAATGGAAGGCGTTTCCTCTTTGCTGTCTTTAATCTGAGATGGTACCTCACTCTCAAGAAGCTCCCAAAAGGGGTCACATTCCTGGCCTCCCTGGTGGCATATGGGTTAAGTCTCAGCACTATCAGCACTTGACCTGAGTGTGGTCCCTGGTCAGGGAACTGGCCCACATGGTACAGCACATCTCCACCTGTTCTTCTCCCTACTCTGTCTCTGGTAAATCCTCTCACCTTTGCACCTTTGGCCTACATCCCAGTTTTTCTATGCAAAAATAAATAAATAAATCTTAAAAAAAAAGGACACATTCCACTGAAATGGAATGTTCACTGACACATCTGGTGACTCAACCAGGATTTACTCATCTACTCTGGGGTAGGATGTGAGGGCAATGCTCAGACTCTTATATTCTATCTTCTCCAATACAAGACCATCTGCAAAAGCACAATTTTGGAAACAGATTTTGGATTCATCATATAGTAACTGGGAAACTCTGAGGAAAGTTCACACTTTTAAAAGGGGAACTTTTGAAACTTTTTGAAAATGTGAACTTTCCTCAGAGGCGGGAGTCTTTGCCTCCTTGACTGGAAGGTAGGATGATGAAACTCAGGTGTGTGGATTTACGAATGAAGATGAGGGAAATAAAATCAAACATGGTATCTGATCAGAGGCATCACGAATAGTAGTAACCAGACCACTTGCATTCTATAGTGAATGCAGAATTCAAGCACGGTGACCTCTCTTGTCTTCATCCAATATGGCAACATATTCTCTTGAAAGATTAATGATTTTATTTACAGAATGGGAAATGTATCAGTTTGAAAACCTGGCTTGTTATAATCAAAACTCTACAAACCCCTTAGTGCTCTAGCTTGGGGAATACCAACATCCTGGCATTGAAAGGCACATGTTATCTTCCATGATGAGAAACCTTGGCTCCCCCACACCTTTCGTTCTCCCACTTCAGAAAACTTATCTCTCTGAAACCCATTAACCCTTGACTTCAGGATGATCTATCAACCTGGCTACAATTAGCCAGAGGGAATGGTTGGCCCTATGGGAATTCCCTTCTGAGATGCCCATGTGACCTGTCAGTTACTGATCAAGGAAGCGTTTGGATTTGTGCGGGAAACCTGTGCATTTTACGTATGTTGTAATTATCACATGCCCCAAATTGAAAATGTAGTTCATCTTGTTTACTGGGCAGTCAAAATTAATGAACAGCCATCAGAATCTGCCTGCTCGGTAGTCACCGCTAGGCCTGATTGATGGAGAAGTCCGCAAGAGTGCTTGACAAATATACAGCGCTCAGTAATAGACTTCAAAGAGCTCCCAGCTGCGGGCCAGAAGTGTCCGTGCTGACCTGAGGTGGGGTCTTGGGTAAATGATGAGGAGCTCCAACAAGGCCTGAGAACTCTGTTTCTTTCAAGAGTAGAAGAAGCTGCTGCAGCTCCTGTTCTGACACTCCCTGTCCTGAGATGGAAGGGGGAGAGGCCATGACCAGGCTTCCTGAGGAGGAAGATCCCTCGATCAAGTGTGATGGGTAAGGACTTAAGGTTTGGGCTGGCTGGACTTGGATTCGAGCCTTGACTATATTTATTACTGACTGCCTGACTCTGGGGCAAGTTATTGTGAAATAGTGCTCAGAATAGTAACGTTTAGACTACACGTCCAAACTAGTGGTTACCAGGAGAGGATGAAGCAGGTCAGTTACAGGTAAGAGACAGAACTGGACTTAATGTAGTATATACAGACATGGACTTAGAATGACGCATAACTTGAAGCGAATGTTAAATTACAATGTTACTTCGATAATAAAAAAGACAAGATCTGCTCATCCCCTTGAATTGTCATGGCCACCTGGAACTGCCCTTATTATGCAAACCCTCCCAGGTTGTAGAGTGATGGGCAAAATCCCCTACTCTTAGACAGTAGACACATGGGCTGGAGGACTGGGAAGTAGACACATGTTTTATCCCAATATTCTAGTGAAGAATCAGGGACCTCAACTTAATGGGTAATGGAAGGGGGGTGGGGGGGCCTACCGGTTTATAATGAAGGGAAGAAAGCCCTCATTTACCATGAAGCTATAAAGGAAACTCAGGGCCAAGAAAGACTCAGGCCCCACCCTAAGATTTGGAAGATGGAAGTATAAACTCAGAAAGAGGCAGCCAACATGTCAGCCTCACCACCACACTCAGATGGAGACATCTGCATGGCATTGGGGAAGAGGGGGTGTGCAGAACCCCAACCTGTACTGATACACAAGCAGTGAAAAAGAAATCAACTCTGAACCGCATGAACTGGAAGGACAGTAGCTACAGGAGTTGCCTGTGCTGTGTATCCCAACAACCTTCAGGAAAACTCTAAAGGTCGAAGCTTCAGAGTCCAAGATCAGCCAAGAGGTAGCCTCCCAACCCTCCAGCCAGTTCCTTACTCTGCCACATGCCAATCTTAGACTCCAGGGACACCAACTTACACAGCCTCCCTCCCTCCTCCATGACTTCCCTGCTTGAGACTTGCCCCACCGCCCATATAACGTTCTCCACTGTTCTTCAGAGCCTACCCTCAAGCTCTTACGTCACCTCTGCACTGGTCTGCCTTTCGCAACCCCCAAGAAACTGGAGTCACTGTGACCTTGAAGCATTTAACACAATGAAGACACATTTGTTTAAAAAATCAATCAATCAGCATTGCATTTGATCAACGAAAATGAAGAGGACCTAGCCGTGGTATGGGTCTGTAGTATGGCCATGGGGTGTGGCTATCTGTGGGTATCTCTGCTCTGGCAGAGAAGGGAGATGCAGCAGGGAGCTGTCCACATACACCCCAGCCAGGCAGCTGCTCTTTTGTATCACCCTGCACTGTCCCAGCAACGCCTGGCCTGCACTGGCTATTCTCTGTGCAAATGCCCACATACCTCACCATGCCTGGCATCCTTCTGTCTGTCTGGATATGTCCTGTATGTCTGAGAGTAGGAACAGGTGTCATATATGATAGGGGTCCAGTACCTAACAAGGCAGTTCAGACTTTCTAGGTGCTTGTATGGGCCAAGACTTAGTGACCAGACAAAATGGGTGCTTTATAAAAAATAACAAAATGAGTGGTTTATAAAGTAGACCTCGTCACTATGATAGATTAAGACCTAGACTAAGTTGTTATAATGGAAGTTGTTATAATAGTTATATAAACTAATCTAGGTGTAGCCAGTCCAGGTGGTCATTCCTCCCACCATCAGCCCCTTGGGAGAACTGCCCCCCTAAAACAGGAAACCTCAGGAGCCAGAGCACAGGAGACTCTCTGTCCTCCCCCCTCTCCATCCCCAACAACAGGCAGCCCCACTTACCCATGCCCTCCGTTACCTGTGTCCCCCTTGCTGCCTTTCATGCCTGCTAGTCCTGGGCTCCCGGGTATCCCTCGTGGTCCTGGACAACAGATGTCACACAGGGTGTAAGGCTGGGCCACATGGATCTCCAGCCACCATGCCCAGGCCACTATGGAACGAGGTCCTCACCTGTCGGTCCAGTGGCACCAGCGCTGCCAGGCTCACCCTTGGCACCTGGGGATCCCGCTACACCCGGAGGCCCGACGAGACCCCTGGGTCCAGGATTACCTGAAAGTTAAGCGTGACTGCAAGACTGGTGTGGTTGGCAGGGGGCCTGGCTGCCCACCCCCTCAACAAGCCTCTATCTCAGCAGGGAGACCCAGATCACCTAACCCTGATGTCCCCTCGGCAGTTTTAAACATCTGTCTCTCAAGTCATGAACTAGTCCTCTAAGTGGGAGGAAAACTACAGTCTCAACAATGTTTTTTTTCATTTCCTGCTGCAGTTTGGGACTTGCGCGCTATTTAGCAGCTCTGGGTTGTGAGTGTCTAGGACCACACCTCTGTGTGACAGGGTGGGGCAACACTCTAAAGAGGAACCATACTGCTGTGTTACTCATAGGAGGGGCCAGATGCACTGGGTTTATACTATAATTAAATATATGCTATATATTAAATTAAATATATATACTATACCAAAACTTTAAATATATACTCTACTAAAATTTAGTATACCAAAATATACTATAATAAAATTTAAATATATACTATACTAAAAATTAAATATATACTATAATTAAATAAAAGATAGTGGAAGCAGGTTCTGGATTTGACCTTGCCCAGGGACAGTCTAGCTGGAGTGGTGACAGATTCCCAGAGCTCCTACCTTGATCTCCTTTGATTCCAGGAATTCCAGCCACACCTAAAATGAACAAGGACTTTGAGGGATCTTTTCCCTCTCATTCAGCCTGCCAGAAAAAAGAAAAAGAAAAAAAGGGCAGGGGAGATACCTACAGGCCAATGGACCTGACCATGCAGCCTCTTACCTGGGGGTCCTGGCTGTCCTGAATCCCCTTTACTTCCTTGGGCTCCAGGGGGTCCCATGACCCCCGTGTCTCCTTTTACACCCATGTCCCCTTTGCTTCCTGAAAAAACAAGGCATCAAGGTTTCACATAGGAGGAGAGCATTCCTGGGGACACTGTCTTTTATTTCATTATAGTATAAGCCCATAGGGGAACCAGGTCACCAGTTCCCACTCTGACACTTCCGGTCCCATCCCCAAACCAGCCTCACTCTGCCTGATCTCCTTGGTGTGAGATACAACTGCTGCCTTCAAGGTTCCCAGAGAGATGAGGCAGAAACTCACGCAGAAGCCCAGGTGAACAGGCCTGCTGATGGGCAGTGGGAGGTGCAGAACCTTGGTCAGCGCCCTGACTCCTTGGGGAGGGTCCACAACCTAGACTCTATCGAGGTTCCTTTTAGCATCTACCTTTGGGGACTTATATTTCACGCCTTCCAAACTGAAATATGAATATTCCAGAAAGCAGAACTCCAGTGCTGAGGATAGAAATTTGAGGCACTGATAGAGAGCAAAAGCACTGTGGCGGCTCAGATTGCTGTCAGCGGTTCAGCTGAGGGCTTTCCTGGTACCCAGTCTTCAAATTTTTCCACTTGTCATCTGCATTCTGGGCTCAGCCCAGCCTGTCCTCTCCTTGGTCCTCCACTGCTGTCGCTTCCTCCTCCCTTCCCGCCACTGCTTGGTGCATATAAAATGAGGGAGGCTGCCACAAGGCAGGACTGGTGACCACTTTCCAAACTTCAAGGTTGGTTAAGAAGCAGACTGCAGGGACCTCGCCGGTTGTACCAGCTGGGCCTGGTCCTTGGCATCCTCCAAGGTTGCCTGGGATTCAGGAATGTCCCCTCAGCCAGTTCCCACCCCAACATTCCCTCAGGAACTGGGACTGGCCTATCGGGCTGTAAATTGGTCAGAAGGCTCCATGCCATTATTTTGATGACATCACAGCTGAGAGGTAACGAGGGTGCCAGTAAGTTAGGAAAGGAGACAAAATGATTAAAAGCACAGGGAAATAAGCAACAGTTGTGAAAGTCTTTCTCAGTCTAAGTTTTGAGAGATGTTGGGGGCAGGCTAGGAATTCATTCCTGGAGACGGTTTGTTACTTGAGGAACGTTGCTTGAGGCAAGACAAAAGGATGTGAAGCACTTGGTTACAGCTCAGGGTTCTTGTGACAGCCTCAGCTGCAAACAGCATAGAATGGCCATTCAGTGTCCACTCGGACAGAAGGGCCAAATGGCACTTGTGAGAAGAGACTAGAAATCACTTCACCAAGGAATCTGTTGGTCTCTTATCTCTCTGAGTGATCATCTTATCTCTCAGAGCCATCATCCAGAGCCTCCAGGATGGGCCCGTTGGGCCTCACTGCCAGCCACGCTTCCCTGTTTCCCCAGGCACCTTGTGCCCCACACTTCAAAACCTCATCTTCTCTTTCTAGCACTGCCTGATCCCCATAAATCGTGGGCATCTTGTGTGTGACTGGAAATCGCCACCCTCTCACGTGTCTCCTAGCTCTCCTGGACACAGGGAGCGCAGCTGTGCCTCCAGGATTCCCACCGGAAGAGCACGGCTCTCGCTCAGTGAGCACAGAATGGACATGACTGTGCAGAGTCTGGGTCCAGTTTCCTCAACCCCCTAACAAGGACCAATACCCCCAAATTGGCCCTTACCTGGAAGGCCCAGGTCTCCTTTGTCTCCCTTGGCACCAGTGTCCCCTTTTGGGCCAATGAGACCCCCATCGCCTTTGCTGCCTTTTGCTCCTGGGGCGCCTGTAAAGAGAATGGCCAGGGAGATCGGCTCCCACTATCCTTATGGAGGTGCAGTCCTGGGAGTGGGCGGGGAACATTCTGGCAACAAAGGAAAGAGGTCCCCAAAGGAAGTCTGGAGGATATGTTAGCTCATTTCTTGGGGGGCTTTGATGAGGTACAATAAGACTCGAGAGGAAAGGACTGATTTGTGTCTTAACCCTCTGAGGCTTGGGGATGTGGAGAGGGGACCCTGGGGGCAACTGGCTCAGTGCCTTGGCCAAGGCTTCACTGAGCCCATAGGGGATGCCCAGATTACCAGTGGCTCCTTGCTTCCCTGCAGCGCCTTTGGGTCCTTGGAGACCTGGGAAGGAGAGAAGCTCATTCATTATGGTCTGTGTCTTGGGTCAACCAACATTCTGGAGTCCTGCCTCAGACAAGGTGACCCGCAGGACGTCTCTGTCCTTCCCCCTCCCCCGCCCCACCACAGGCACATGTGCACACTCATGCACGCGGTCCCAGGCAGTTCTAGTTTGCTCTATTCCCAAGGGGACACTGAGAGTGCATTCTGTGTGGTAGTGGGACAGAGACTTGAGAGTAAGGTGGGTTTTTTTTAAAGATGTATTTTATTTATTTACTTATGCATACAAGAGCTGGGGTGCGGCCAGAGGTGTGAGGGGTGGTGAGAGGATTCAGAGACAGAGTAGGGAGCAGAACAGGTAGATGTACTGAAATACATTGTTGAGGGGAGCAGTGGGCGACGCAGGAGAGGTCTGCTGTGCCATGTGGGTCTCCTCCCTAGCTGGGGATCGAACTCGTGCTGCAGTGGCTACTGATAGTTTCGTAGTGCTAAGACTTAGTCCTTTGCCTGAGAGTAAGGTTTGAATTGGAGCTCTGCCACCCAACAGACTGGACAATTTTGGAAAAGCCCCTGAGATATTCCACACCTCAATTTTCTGATCAGCAAAACAGGGCTGGTAATGAGTACCTGATTGTGCTTCGATGCCCAGGACACACAGAAAAGAGAAGCTGGAACATCTAGGTGGAAAGTGGAGGGGACTGGAAGGTCGATGACTCTCCAGTTTGGGTCCCCCCTTTCCCCATGGAGAAGCTGACCTGCCCACAGTCTATGAGCCAGCATTGCTTGATAGCTGTAGGCTACCACGTAAGGGCACAAACAATCACGGACTTTTATTTGTTTATTTATTTCTTACAATGTTTGCTTTCTTTTCTAGGGATTTACCCAAAGGACACAAAAACATTAATTCAAAAGAATATATCGGGCCTCCCTGGTGGCGCAGTGGGTTAAGCAACGCACTATGAAGCAAACCGCAGCCATTGAAGCACAAGTTCGATCCCTGCTGCCGGCCAGGGAGGGGA
>JAGFMF010011937.1:3543747-3626850 GCA_019455555.1 Galemys pyrenaicus | reverse complement strand
TCTGTGGTGAATCCTCTCACCGCCCCCCCCCCCCACACCTCTGGCCTGTACCCCAGTGCTTGTATGCATAAATAAATAAATCTTTAAAAAAAAAAAGAATATATGTATCCCTGTTTATTGCAACATTATTTATAATAGGTAAGACTTGGAATTAACCCAAATGCCCAAAAATAGATGACTGGCTCAAGAGAACGTGATATATGTACACACTGAAATACTATTCAGCAATCAAAAAAGAGAAACTAAAGCCATTTGCAGAAACATGGATGGAGAGTGAAGGGATAATGCTCAGTGAAGTCATGGGCATGAAGTCTCTCCAATCTTTCGGCGCCCCTCTGAAATACTCTCATCCTCATCTTATTATGGACAAGAACATTGGGGCTCCATGAGGTCATGGGACTCCCCAAGTCACAGAGCAAGTCTACGTGGGGGCAGATGCTCAGGATCTTGGGTTCCTGGATCAGAGAGCTTGATTCTCCCCACTGAGGGTCGCAAGATTGCAAGCTTGAGCATGAGTGGGGATTGGGCATCTATGCCCCTCCAGCCCTAACTAGGTACCCTCCTCACCACGTGGGCTACTTCCTAGCTACAATGCATCTAGCTTCAAGCTGGCTGACCCCGCTCACACACAAAGTCCCTGAGGCATTAACTCTCTGGGAAAGCCTGCTGCAGATGCCAGTGCACATGCCCAGCTTCTACTCACCTGCCTCTCCCTTGACTCCTGGCAGGCCTTGGGGTCCTGGAGGGCCTGGAAAGGAAAAGGAACTCAGAACATAGCCTGGGCAAAGAGGAGGAAAAGGATTACGTGGCCAGTAGACAGTGGCCTGTAACTGTAGCTCCATTGGCTCCTTCTTAGCTAGTGACTGGGGGTTGCCAGGCATGCCTCGGCACCCTTTAGATATGAAAATCTGAGGAAGAGGAGCAGAGACACCAATGAACCAACCAACAAGGTGAAACAGCTATACCACTCACATACAGTCATTCAACAAACAGTCATTGAGCACCACTGGTGTGGGGGTGGGAGAGAAAAGTTCCCCACACAAGGAAAGAAAACTGTGTGGAAGGAAGGAAAGAAAAGAAGACAGCCCCTCCATGCTGTGCGGGTAAAACAGAACCGTCTTCTCATCTGAGAGAGGCTGAGTCAGACAGACTTGGTGTCGCCCCTTAACTGGGCGACCTTGTACAAGTCAATTCATTTTGAGCCTCGGCTGCCTCATCAGTAAAATGGGGTGTAAGTCAGTTACGTGGCTGTCCAGAGGCTGCCAGCATGGCAGGCTCCCGGTGAAGGGTGCCTCAGTGTAGTGGGGTGTACCATTTCCACCCTCCAAGGGCTGCTTTGCAGACCCACAATGACCTGGGCAGGTAGGCGAGGGCTCCTTGACCTGCTCGGTTCAGGCTACTTCATTAAAATACCCCAGACGGGAAACAGAGAGGGCTGACGTCCAGGGTCAGGGTGTGCACAGGACGGCTGGAGAGAGCCCTCGTTGGCGTTGTAGGCTGCTGACTTCCTGCCATGTGCTCCCGTCTAAAACCCCAAAGGGGTGAAGGAGATCTGCGTGTCCCTTTCTAGGGGCTCTAATCCCAATCAGGAGGGCTCCTCCCTCACAGCTGATTCACCTCCCCAAAGACGTGCATCTAATGCGATCACCTCAGCCCTTCACATATGAATTTGGGCGTAAAAAGTGCCATTTTGCCACCGGGGAGAGTGACTTTCTAAGAGGAACGGGCTCTGCCTGAGGTCACACATTGCAGGGAGGTGGCAGGTCCCAGGTCCCCTGAACATGCACCTGTGCCATGGCCCCGCAACAACAGGGCTGCTGATTTCAGAGTAGGACTCAGGGCCCAATGTGTGGGGTTCATAAGATGACCTCCATTTCAGGTAGCCAAGGCTGGAGCCAGAAGGGTAGAACTGAGGACTAGAAGGCATCACTTCAGCACAGGATCCTTCTCAGACGTCTCCGGAAAGGGCACTCCTAGTTCAGGTCAGAGTTGACAGCTGACTCCCACTGAGAGCTGCGTGACCTGGACAAGGTCTTCACTCGGCCCAGCTCCAGTCTTCCCATCTGTCATGGGAATAGCAGCGTCCACCTCAGGGGGCCCTCAGGGAGCCTAATAAGCTCCTCGGACAGGGAGGAAAGCCAGTGAAAATGGCTCTTGCTATGCTTCTTAGCTAAAGGCAAGAGGAGAGAACCCGGGAGCCTGGACAAAGGCACTAGATACAGTTCCTGCCCCTCGCAGGACTGCTGGCAGAGCTGCGCCTCCTCCTGGGAGAGCAAGACCACAGGCTCCCGCCCCATTCTCTCCAGGCCTCAGTGGGAAGGGGGCTTCTGTCACACAGGAAAACTAGGGCCCCTCCACGCCGGAGCCCCATGCTGCAGGCAGGTGAGGGAACAGACTTTAAAGGTCAGACTAAAGTTGAGAACAAGTTATATAAGATTCTGCCAGCTGAAGTGATAGAAGTTGTTAGAACTGCATTTCCTCAGTGGGGAGGAGCTGCATTTCTTAGCCTCGGGACTGTCCAAACTTTAGCTCTTTTAATCTCCAATAACACCAGAAAGGGGCAAGTGATAATAGCAACAGTGACATTATTGAATACTTATTCTGAGCTGGACACAGGCTAAACACGTCACCATTACCATTTTCTTCTTACACCTGCCTAGGAAACCTGCCACTGGCCGCCAGTGGGAGGACACAGCTCAGCAATGTGAAGTGACTTGCTCAAGGTCACCAGCTCATGCGAGGCACATCAGGGTCTGTCCCTAGGTCTGTGTTGTCCTAGTCCACGTTCCTCGGCCAGTGGGTAAGGCTGCCTGAAGTTCCCCAGCCCATGGGGCGACCTGGGCCATACTTGAAAAATGATGAGACTGAAGAATTCTGTCTCAAGACCATTGTGTACATAAACTTTCAAGGTAAAATCTCGACATTGAGCAGGGACGTGAGTGAAGTGTGTGTGTGTGTGTGTGTGTGTACACACACAACACGCATTTTGAGGTAGGATGAGCCAGCAACTATGCCACAGCCTGTCCCCTTAGAACGTCTTGCTACTGTGAGACACTTTTTACACATCACCCCACATGACTCTTAAAGTCACCCTTTAAAAGTGAGGTGAGTAAAAGTATTTCCATTATTTCCTACATAGGCGAGCAGCTGAGATTTCAGAAAATTAAGTGACAGGCCTGGAATCACACAGCTGATGGGCCGCGGTCCAGGCATGGAACCATGTCAACTTGATCCCCAGGCTGTTCCTCTGTTATGTAACGTGCCCTCCCCGGTGGTTATGGTTGATTAAGGGACTTAAGCTGGGTACACCTCGATGGGATGCTAAAGGTAACAATTCTGGAAATAGGTGCCTGAAAACAGTGTGCATGGAGGACAAAGGAGGAGGCCTGTGCAATAGCAAGATGCCATGGGGGAGGTCTGGTGGAGGGGCTGTGCCCCAGACATCCTTGGATGGGTGGAGTGGAATGGGGAAGCCATTTCCCATTTCAGGCCAGGAGTAGGATCAAGGCTCAGAAGCTGGAAGTCTAAGCATGGCCAGGGGACAGAAAAGAGCTCTGAGTTTTGGGGGTCAGTGAAAGTAAGCTGGGGTCAAGTGGTAATGTCCAGATAGGCACAGTCCTTGGAGAAAGGATGTGAGGAGAGGGCAAGAGTGGGCCAGAGTGGAAATGAACCTACCTGGAGCGCCTTGTTCACCTTTGACCCGAAACAGCTCTGTAAGGGAAGGTTCAGATTGAAGTGGGGGGCTCCCAGTTCCATGTCGGAAGCCTGAGTCCTCCCAGATGAGGAGTATAGGATTTAGGCAGGTGGGGGAAGTAAGGTTGTGGGGGCGTGCACAACAGGGGCCACACACTTGGGTGTTTTCAGATAATATTCCTTGGAAAGAGCCAGAAGTAGTTGTATCTGGTATTCTACACTTGAGAGCTGTAGATGCCTGGGAATTGCTGTCCATCTCCATAGTTCCATCTTAGGCTTCATTTTCTCTGCCTGCAGCTTTGCCACCCAAGCACTCTGTTTTTCCAGCAGATCCAGCTGTCTTCTCCCCTCCAAGTTCCCCACATTGTCTAGACTGACTTGGTGCTTGCCAGCCAGTCATGGACCAGTATGAGTTGGCAGCACAAGAGTGGTCCTGGGAATTGCCCTAGGATCTGTGTCTTACCCACCCTCTTAAATATTCTGGATCAGTCTGAGGGGCTTGTGACTCAGACCTGGACTTGGTCTGCTTGTTCTCATCCCTGGTTCTTGCAGAACACACTCTGCTTAGACAAGGACCCTGGCTCCCCAACCTGAAGCCCTGCCTGGAGTCACTAACGCAGCCTGTGCTTCAAGCCCCTCCTATGTGACTCTCACCCCATGCCTTGGCCCCCAGGATCCCATCCTAGGCCAGGGTTCGGAAGACACCCCCCCTTTACCAAGGAAGGGGATTCAAGGCTGAAAACCCCCTTGTCACTGAAAACCAGCTTCTCCATCCCCCTTCTTCCCTGTAGAGTTCCCATCCAGCAGGGAGGAGGCCAAACCTGGGTTCTGAGTGAAGTTGTCCACCTGCTGCAGCACGTACTCCTGCCTGAGGCGAACCTGGGTGAGCTGGGCCTGCAGGACGCGCAGCCCAGGTGCACCCCCAGGCAGATGTGGGACATGCGCCAAATGAAGAAAGAAGGACGGGCTGTCCTGGGCGGCCATCGTTTCATTGGTAAAGTACATCTCCAGGGTCAAGAGCCGCTCCTGTAGATTCAGAACTGGACAACCACCCCACCCCCCCAGTGTTCTTTTAGGGACCTCACTGAAGTCCAAGGCATTGAAGCACACCGCTCACATTCTCGCATCTTGTTTGTGTAACTGTAGGTATTGAATATGTGGACACACATTTCACATGCTGTGAGGACTTGGCGTGACACCACTTTTTCTAGTCAGCAAGTGTGTACCTCACACTTTGGCGTGATATATATTGCATGGGTTAAAAATGTGCCCGTTACACCCAAGACCAACCCTTACCCTTTGTGCAAGTAAGATGTCATGCGTGCTCGGGGCAAGAGTGCATAAGAGCTAATACGCTGATCTAGTCATGTGTGACCTTCGCATGTGTGTGACATGTGTTCATGACAACTGGGCACACAGCAAATGCTCTTGACTGAGTTCAGTGAGTGCTGAGGGAACTGCTTTGTGACCTTAATACTTTGACTACAAACACTTTGGAAATAAAAAATAAAGTCATGATAAATGAACTCTCTGACTCATAAAGAGTCTTCTCCCTAAGAGACTGGGAAGCTTTGAGCTAATGTGCACGTGCACACTCGTGTGCTTTAGGTATGTGCAGGCACACATGTGACTTCTCTTTCACACACACACACACACAAACTCACACACATACCCCTTTCTACCTCCCAACCCCAGAACCCCATGTCTGAGGTTACCCAGGGACTGAGCACGCCCTCCCAGTGGGAGCAGCTGTGGCCCCAGTCTCTCCATCCACTCACCCCAGGAGGGGCCAGACAGGACCAGGCCTGCTTTACCTGTCACCACCAGCAGCCCGGCACCCACAGTGAGTAGAAGCAGGTAGGTAGACACCATGGCCATGCAGTAGTTCGCGCCATTTCTCCTCTTGGGTTTTGCGTCTGTAATACAACCCAGGCCAAGGGGACTGCTGCAGAGGGTGGAGAGAAGGGGGTCCCAGCCTGTGCCCAAGTCCCCTGTATGTGAGTAAAGAACTCCCTATGAGGTCCAGTGGGAAAGACACCAAAGGCTCATTAGCCCCAACTCATTCCCTTGATTCTCCTACTTGCCACACGCAAGAAATACCATTGTCAGCCACTCATTTGTGTGGCTGGGCAAACCCCTGTGTTCTTAACTAGGTGTTACATCAACCTTGTTCATTAGCAAATCCCCAGGTTGGTACCTAATCTTAGGGGCCTCTCAATAGATTTTCACTGATGAATTAGTGTTTTGGTTTTTTTTTAAAGATTTATTTATTTATGCATACAAGAGCTGGGCACAGGCCAGAGGTGTGGGGGGTGAGAAGATTCACCAGAGTGGGGAGCAGAACAGGCAGATGAACTGAAATACACTGCTGAGGGGAGCAATGGGAGAGACAGGAGAGGTCTGCTGCGCCATGTGGGTCCCTTCTCTGGCCTGGGATCTGGGTTGAACTCCCGCTGCTGTGCAGGGGCTGCTTTACAGTGAGGCACTCAACCTGCTGCGCCATCAGGGAGGCTCTGAATTAGTGTCTTTAAGTTTCAAAACTCCAAGAGGAAGGCAGTAGTTCCCATTTTATACATGAGCAAGGTTTGGAGAAATTGAAAAACCTCTTAGGTTGATCTGGAATTGGCATGTGAGTCTTTTAGTTCATTTTCTTTAGATTTTTTAATTATTAAAATAAAACATGCTTAAGTATAATCTATCAAACAATATAGAGAGCATCGCAGCTTTAACAGTGTTCCCTCAAGCCCCTGAGGTCTAACCCTTGGATTGTGAACTTCTTCCTAGCCCTGTAGTTCCTGGAAATGTACAATCGCACTTACTGTTAGATAGACCCATTTCTTCCTTTTAATCTTACACGAAAATATCCTATTACATTTAAGACACACATTGCCTTTTGTAATGAATGTCCTTTCATGGACACTTCTCTAGTTTTCTTTGTAGAGAGAGATCTAATTATTCTTTTAATAACTAATATTTTTTAAAGATGGAAGTCACAATAGTGCAAATATTTCCCTCTTGATGAACTGTTCCAATTTTGGGTCATTACAAAAGAATGTTGCAGTGGACATTTTCGCTGGGCCTGATGCCAGCTGTCTTCCTACTTGGAGGCATCCACGGCAGAGTCTCACCGCTCACACTGATTGAGAACATACTGTGTGCCAGGCATTGGCTGAGATCATCTCTAATTCTTGCATCAATCCTGAAAGGTAGGTGTGATCACCCCCTCCCATAGAGGAAAGGTCTAGAATTCAAAGAAGTTAAGATGACACAGTAAGCAATGGCCCTGCATCTGCCTAACCCTAAGACTTGAGCTTGCTTCACTGAGATATACTGAGTGTCCCTAGAAAAGTGCTGTTGAAATACACCTCAAGAGCAGAAATACAAGGAAAAGAGATCAAGTGAGCAGTGCAGGGGACTGGCTGGGGGCTGTGAGCACCATTTTTGCTTTGTGGAAGAAGTGACTTTTCAATTGACTGTGATACTAGATTTGTACGAAACTTAGGTCTTTTCTCCATCACCTGTCGGGCTTATGTTATCTCCCTGCTGTGTCGGTCAGCCATGTAAGGAGCAGGCATCCCTGCTTGAGCGTGGCCTAACAAAAGGTGGTCTAGAGGTGATACTGGCTGCACCAAGAGTGTTTTAGTTAGCAGAAAGTGTTTCTGTTCAGTCGCAGAGAGCATCTGTGCTCCTACCTTGGACTGCGGCCACCCCCTCAAGTCCATACACACAGTTGCCCGAGTGAGCGCTCCAACATGCCCTGCTCGAGTCCCTCTCCTGCTTCGGCCCTTCAGTCACTGCCCTCAGGACAACTCTCCTGTGGCTGTCAGCAGCTCTGCTGTGACCACATCTCCACATGAACGCTGACCAGTAAGGCCATACCACCCAGGGTCAGATCTTTCTGACTTCAGACAAGGCATCGACACAGAAGACACACCCACTCTCCTCACATCTGCATGATTAATTCCTACTCATCCTTTGGGAGCATGATGGAGCTTTTTTGTTTTATTTTTTTAAAAGATTTATTTATTTGTGCATACAAGCACTGGGGTACAGGCCAGAGGTGTGGGGCGGTGAGAGACTCCACCAGACACCACTGCTGAGGGAGGGGAGCAACGGGCCAGGCAGGAGAGGTCTGCCTGCACCATGTGGGTCACCTCCCCAGCTGGCAGCAGGGATCGAACTTGTGCCGCAGTGGCTACAGTTTGCTTCATAGTACATTGCTTAACCTACTGTGCCACCAGGGAGGGCCCAGGTGGAGCTATGTTTACTGCAAGACACATCCTCTGACTTCCTGCCTCTGCTTTCCCACATCACTCTGCTTTGGCACTGATTATCCTAAACTAAGTCTGTTTATGTCTCAATTGACCCCAAATGGCCCAGACCTTTTTGGGCTTTATTCCAGCATGGACATGGCATCTGGTGCCCAGTAAGTGTGGGAAAAATGACCAATAAATAGATGAATGAGTGATGCAGGTGTTTGGGTGATGACCCTGTGAGGAGTTGAACACTGCTACTTCAGAACAGTTCAAGGGCATTGAGAATGCAGTTTAGGAGCTCAGGTATCCACGTGACCATCATGGTGAGGACGGGTGACAGACAAGGGAAAGCTCACAGTTACCACAGGTTGGGTGTTGAGCATAATCTCAGAGACAGTGTTCAAAATGGCAAAACCTAACATGCAATGAAAATGAAAAAATATACTGTGCTTCAGAGGCACAGATATTATAGAGGGCAGAGGTGGGGGAGAGGGTCATTAAGCATATATAGAATATTCCATGAGCCAACAGCAGAAAATACATGTTTTCCAAGCATACATGGAATATCTACCAAGATAGACATACCCTCATTGATAGAACAACCTCAACAAAGTGTAAAAGAAATGAACTCATACAGAATATGTTCTTTCACAATAATTGAATTGAAACAGAAATTAATAGCACTGAAACTATAGGAAACTCCAAATACTTGGCCATTAAAAAAAAAGAAACCTAGGGCTTCCCTGGTGGTGCAGTGGGTTAAGCAATGCACTATGAAGCAAACCACAGCCACTGCAACATGAGTTCGATCCCTGTCACCTGCCAGGGTGGGACCCACATGGCACAGCAGACCTCTTGTGCCTCGCCCGCTGCTCCCCTCAGGAGTGTGCTTCAGTCAACCTGCCTGTTCTGCTCCCTGCTCTGTCTCTGATGAATCCTCTCACCGCCCTGGACTCTGGCCTGTACCCCAGCTCTTGTATGCATAAATAAATAAATCTTTAAAAAAAAAAAGAAAGCTAAATAATTGAGGAAAAGTCAAAACAAAACAAAAACAAAAACGTTTAAAAAGAACTAAATCAAATTTAAAAGACAATATATCAAATTATGGGATACTGTAAAAGTAGCACTTGAAGGAAAATTTATAGCATCAAATGCTTACATTACAAATGAGGAAAGATCTTAAAATAGTAAACTAAGCTCCTATCTTAAGAAACTAGAAACAAAAACAAAATAAACTCTGAGCAAACAGAGAAAAGAAATAATAAAGATCAGAGCAGAAATCAGTGAGATTTAAAACGGGAATACGAAAGAGAAATTCAATAAAACAAAATGCTGGTTTTTAAAAGAAAAAAATTGGTAAGACTTTAGCAAGAGTGACAAAGAATATACAAATCACCACAATCAAGACTGAAGCATATTAAAAAGAAAATAAGGAGACACTACTACTAACATTATGATCACAAGTTACAAAAAATGGTCCAGTTCCTCAAACTCACAAACTACCAAACTCAACAAGATAAAAGAGATAACATGAATATTTATAACTATTAAACAATCTAATTTATAATTAAAAGACTCCTGTAAAGGAAATATCCAGGTCTAGATGATTTTATGGGAGGATCCTAACAAACTTACTTTTTGGTCTTCAATAAATATTTATTAAATTCAACTAGATCATATTAGAATCCCTTTGTCAACTTCTGGTTTGAACATAATTACATTTTCCATAATGAGAAAGGGAGGAGGGGAAGAAAAATATCGCAGTATCTCATTGCATAAGAAAGCCCCAAAGAAACATTATATGAAGTCACAAAATATTCTTTAAAACTTCATCTGCACTACTCTAGAAAGTTCATTTTTTCCAAATCAGTAGTAAATGTTCTAGTCTGTTTAATCTGAGCATAGTTTTTCCTTTATAACAGATTAAAGATATTGACAATAGGATAGTTCTCATTAGTTTGCTGTTAAAAATTTTAAAGATTTTTACCCTATACATATCTATTTTTTTTTAAAATCAGCACTAAGTTTCCAATCACTTGTAGCTAGGAAAAGAATAAACTAGAGAACATTTCCTAACTCATTTTATAAGGTCAGGATTTCCCTAATGTGAAAATCAGACAAGGACAGTCCAAAGAAAAGCAAACTAAAGATGACTAACTCTCATGAAATTTGACATAAGAATTCTCAACAAAATTCTAATTAGCCATAACAATGTATAAAAATAATTTATATATACCATGATTTCCAGGTGAGAAGTTTGGTTCAATACCTGAAAATATACCAATATAAACCACCATATCAATTGTCTAAGGAAAAAAATCATGTAATCATATCACTGATATAAAACCACACTTGGTAAAACCCAACTCATAAGAAAGCTCTTTTAACTATAATTCATAATTTTAATCCTCCTAATAATAACAACTTTATAACTAAATTCTCAGCAAACTCTGGCCTGTACTCCAGTTCTTGTATGCATAAATAAATAAATCTTTTTAAAAAGTAGAATAATACTTTCCCAACTTAAAAACAGAGCATCTACAATATATATAAAGTTAACATCAAATTTACAGTGAGACAGAGTCTTTTCCTCATAAGACTGGAAACAAGTTTATACTCACTCTTTTATTCAATCACATTTCTATATACTACGGACAAACAAATGAAAATAAAAATTAAAAATACAATGACATAATCACTCAAAAAAATGAAATATTTAAATATAAATTTAACCAAATACTTTTAGGCTCTATTTGTTAAAAAGGACACAATCCTGATTTTAAAAATATCAAAGACCTAAATAAATGTATCAGCATACCATTTTAATCCACTCATGGACTATAAGACTGAGCATAGTAAATATGTCATTTCTCAAACTGATCTATAGGTGTAATACAATTCCTAGAAAATCCCAGCAAAGTTTTTTGTAGGTACAAATAAGTTATATTAAATTTACATAGAAAGCACATATCCTAGATTAAATAAAATAATCTTGAAAAATAAGAATATTTGAGGAATAACTGTACCTGATGTTAAAGCTTATAAGAAACCTGTAGTAATCGAGGCAGCATGTATTGGTGAAGGGACTGACATATTATAAATATAGACAAATTGTACCAAATAAAGAACAGAAATAAACCCACACAAATTAACCCAACTGATTTTAGATGAGCATGCAAAAGTAATTAATGGAGACATTAAGACCTTTTTAGCAAATGGTATTAGGGCAATTGGACATCAGGAAGCAAAACAAACAAATGAACAAGCCTTAATCTAAACTTCATATTTTTTCTTACAAAATCAGCTCAAAATGAACCATGAACATAATTGTAAAATGTAAAATGATAAAACTTTGAGAATTAAACATGAGAAAAGTTTTGGGACCTAGAGCTAGGTGGAGTTCTTAAACTTGATACCATCATTGAAAGCATAACCCATAAAAGAAAAAAATGAATAAGCTAGGCCTCAACGGAATGAAATACTTTTGCTTTGCAAAAGACTTGATGAGGGGATGAAAGACAAATTACAAACTGAAAGAAAATATTTGCAAACCACACACCCAGCAAAGGACTTGTATCTTCAATATATAAAGAACTGTCAAAACTAAAGAGTAAGAAACAAAGGATCCAATTAAAACAGTGACAAAGGATATAAAGAAGTCATTAAAAGATATTCATCATTAGCAACTACAAAGTATAAATGAAAATTACAGTGAGCTATCACTATCATCTACCTATAAGAATGGTTAAGATAAAAACAGTAATAATACTAATCTTTGGCCCAAACACAGAGAAAACAGACCAGTTACCCACTGCTGGTAGGAATGCAAAATAACACATGCACCCTGGAGAAGCAGACCAGCTGCTTCCTGTGATAACAAACATACACTTAGAATCCAGCAACTGCACTTCGGGGCATTTACCCAAGAGAAATGAAAAGTTAGGCTTACTTATCTTTACATAAATAGCAGATTTATTTGTAATAGTTAAAAACTAAAACCAAGGGCTTCCCTGGTGGTGCAAGGGGTTAAGTCACAGCACTACAGCTGTGCAGCGAGAGCCACAGCCACTGCAGCAAGAGTTAGCTCCCCAGCTAGGGAGGGGACCCACATGACTCAACAGACCTCTCCTGTCTTGCCTGCTGCTCCCCCAGCAGTGTGTTTCAGTCAGTCTGCCTGTTCTGCTCCCCACTCTGTCTCTGGTGAATCCTCTCACCCCCGTGTACCTCTGGCCTATACTCCAGTTCTTGTATGTATAAGTAAATAAATCTTTAAAAAAACAAAACAAAACAAAAATCCTAAAAAGTACTCAGATGTCATTGAAGGGGTGAATGGTTAAATCACCTGCTGTGCATTCATATCACAGAGTGATACTCATCAAAAAAAAGAGCCTCCTGCTATACTGGCCCATACAACAACTTGGATGGCTCTCCAGGGAATCCACAAAGTGAAAAACAAACAAGAAACAAACAACCTTTAGAAGGTTACACACTGTAATTTCACTTATAGAATATTCTTTTTTTTTTTAAAGATTTATTTATTTATGCATACAAGCACTGGGGTACAGGCCAGAGGTGTGGGGGTGGTGACAGAATCCACCAGACAGAGCAGGATGCAGAACAGGCAGATCGACAGAAACACACTGCTGAGGGGAGCAGCGGGCGAGGCAGGAGAGGTCTGCTACGTCATGTGGGTCCCCCCGGCCGGCGGCAGGGATCGAACTCATGCTGCAGTGGCTGCGGTTTGCTTCATAGTGCGCTGCCCAACCCACTGTGCCACCAGGGCGGGCCCTAGAATATTCTTTAATAACAAAATTATGGAAGTGGGGAAACTGGTGAATGGTTGCTGAGAAGTGATTGCTGGTGGGGGAGAGAGGGGTGTGAATGGTTGTGAGAGAGATTTGGTGGTGATCATCTAAATACACATATGATATAGCTGGAGAGAACTATAGTCACACAGCAATGAGAGCATATGAAATGAATGAAATCTAAATCGATTCTGTGGGTTGTATAACATCAATTTCTTGGTTGTGATAATGTACTATAGCTATGGAAGGTGTTATTCTCGGAGAAACTGAGTAAGGGTCAGAGATATTTTCCTGTACATTTTTTTCAACTTTCTATGAATCTATAATTATTTCACAATACAATGTTAAAATTTAGAAACCCCTAAGTTGGTTGGTTTGTTTTTAGTGTTGAAAATAGTGACCTGACAAAGAACAAAGTGAGAATACTGACAGGGAATGACAGTAGTCACCTCAGCCAGGCTGACCTGCCGTGCACTCCAGGACTAAGAACTGTTGGGAGAACGTATGCAATTCTAGTAAGAACTGGAAGAAGGGACAGGAAAGCCACAGCTGGCAACCAATGCTTAATGCTAACTAAAATAAAAAACAACATCAATACATAACTTCTCCTCCTGTATTATTTGGGGTCATCTCTGTCAGGAAAAGATGTTCTTTGGGTTGAAATTGGTAGGAAGAAAAATCATGAAGAAAGACATGAAGCCTGAAATAGTTGAGGACTTGGGTGAGAGGTCCAGTGAGATTACATACCACAGACTGCTAGAGTTTGCTCAGGTGTTAACAGAACTCTGAGACTCCAGGTTCTTTAGGAGACTGACAAGAAGACTCGAGCTAGAAAAATGTCCATCATTTATTTAAAAAAAAAGTGGGAAGAAGTGCATCCCAGAAAGATATTGTCTCAGACAAAGGAAAGTCTCTCACTCAAGCTCCAATGTTTGTTGAGGAGGGAAGAGGGACTGATACCAGTTGAGGAGGAAAGGCTGGGGTTTGATTGGACCTTCAGGGCAGCAAGAGTTAATGGTATGTCTAACCTCTTCAGAAAATCAAGCAATTTCAGCAGATAAGATATGAAAAATAAAGATGCCTGAAAGATCAAGTGTTGAGACTGGTAGTTTTGTTCATCTCAGTAATTCCTGAGGAGGTCACTGGTTACAGACCCTGACAATGATCAGTGTCTACAATGGTACTCATCTAGAAAGTTCCATATACACTGTGATCTTTATAGAGAAGTTGTGACTGCATTTAAGAAAGTCTTCCATCTAAATTAGAATGATTTTAGATTTTGGTAGATGCTTAGTTAGTTCTAACCCAACTGAGAAATCTGGGTTCATGCTTGATACTTGCATCTTCCTCATCTGCTCTGTTCTGCTGTGAAAGTCCTACTGGTCTCTCTACTTCTCTCTCTCCAGAGCATGTACTCTCCTTCCTTACACTCACTGCCCCTCATCTCTTGCTACCAAGCTCCTCTTTGTCCTCAGAGCTATGTCTTTCCAGCTAGTCTATTACCTGTGATGATTAATCTCAAGTGTAAATCAATGCTTCCCAGTCCCGACTTCAACCCCTTCAAAGCTCTCCATTGCTCCAGACAAAGTTCAAGTTCATGAGTGGCAGTTTCAACCACACTGAGTTTTCCCACAAGACTTTCACCCAACACAGTGGAACTGCTTGTTTCTCTAACTTGCTATGAAGGTATCATAAACATGTACCCTACCCTGTTCTAGCCCATCATCTGCTTTCTGTAAATAACCCCCTCTATCCTAAAGTCTAATTTTAATTTTTAAGTCTCAACAGCAACTCCAGAACTAGCATAGATCTGTTTGTAGTACCTTGTGAAAATTTCAGTCACAGCCAGTGATGAGTTGTATAGAAATTGTCAGGTTCTGGATGGGTTCACCTCGCCATCCTCTTTCCCAACATGACTGTAGATTCCCTAATGTCAGAGCCATGTTTATTCTTGCCTGTTTCCTGGGTGCTATGGGAAGCACCTACAGGCGATGAATGTTTGTCAACTGACTTTCAAATCTTGAAAACCATGTATCCGGGATGCTGCATTCCTCAAAGTTCTGCACAGTCAACAATGAATAAAGTCATTGGCACCCATGCTTCCTTTATCACTGAGCCAGAGATTCCCAGAGGCAGAGTGCAGACCCTTCAGTCTTTGCACCCTCGTACATTCAAGCCCTGTACGAGCAGGTGACAGACGAGCCAACACTCAGGTCAAGGGACAGAACTGCAATTGATCCTGATCATCCAACTTCCAGGAAATACAGGGAGTGGGACTGACAGATCGACATGCAATCCAATTCCAGGAGGACATTCTAGAGCTCCAATTCAAAGATCCCATGTTTGTTAAATGCAAAATGCTCACCAGGGATTTCAAGTGCTACAAATTCTGTAAGACTTAAAACCATATCACCTGTGTGACACTGAGGGCAAAAACAAAGATAAAATAGAGCTGTCTGCATTTTTAAAATCTGAGTTTAATCTAAGACAGACTAATTATGAAGCTGAATATATCCTAACCAACAGGAAATAGAGAAAGCACTCTCTGATCCATTAAACAGAGGTCACCTTAAAGAATGTTAGAGAAATTGGATTAAATCAATCAATATGTGGCACTTGGCTTTAGTTTTGTGAAATTTTTCGTTCCTCTTGTTTTGCATTGCCATTTCATCACACAACCTGTGTGTCAGAATAAGACACTGATTAAAAAGGAGGAACATTTAATAATTAGCCTCTATCTAAAAGAAGACATTGAAATACAATTTACAGGAATTCTGAATCTAAGAAAACAAGCAACTATATACTAAAGGTACAACATCGATTATTATTAACATTTCAGAAGATCCATTTAAAGCATTCCAGAAATGTATTGAGAATTCAGGGTGCAGAACTAGCTGTTCTATCAACTTGTCTATTTCTTCCATTTGCGACAGAAAGACTGTGTCATTAGGCAAGACTGTTGCTAGGCGATCTTACTTTACCATTGATTTCGAAGGTCTCCATTGCACGGAACATGGTTTGGTCAAGATCTCTTCTTTCTCCAGGTCTAGTCAAGAACTCTTCCTCCTTGAGAATATCCTTGCTTTCCATTGCTAAGCTTTATAGATGACCAAAGTCCTGGAGCCAGCAGAAATGCTCTCCTCAAGAGGAACCTCTAAGCAATAATTGTTCCCATTTAACTACCACGGCTGATTGTAGTTCACGCAGCATTTCCTTTGGCTCCGATTACTGAATTTGCAAAATATTTCCTGACATGATCAGGATTGGGTATTTCTCAAAAATGGGATCTCCACATGTGGAGCTCCTGCTTGATGCAACAGCTGTTTAAGGGAGGAGAGGGGGGTGGAAACCACCTTTTACTCCTGAGCACTGTTAGCTTGCTGGCGCTGGGGAGTCAGGGTTTCTGTTTCTCCCCATCCTGTCTGCCTTTTAAAGCTCTTCCATCATCTCAGACCCAGCTTACTGACCAGGACCTCTCCGGCTCACAGTGAGGTCTCCCTCCTCTGACTTTCTATGACCTTTCAAATTCATGTTTGCTATTCAAAGTGTAGGCCATGGACCAGCACCATCAGCATTGCCTGGAACTTTGTTAGACAGCCCACATAGACCTAATTCAAATCTACACTCTACCAAGATGGCTATGTGTAATAGGGTCACAGCAAGTTGGAGAAGCACTGCTATATACCACGCATATTAGCATTGCATTAACTTCCCCTTACAGCACTCCATGTTCTGGGGCTGTGTGCTCATGTTGTGCTTGCTCTGGTTCCAGTAAAGTCTGACCAGTCTGAGCACACCCATCTCTTCCCTTCCTGTGCCCTGCATGCCTGGCTCACCCTGTGATGCTGTTTGTGGAGCCTGGTAGTTAGAGCTGGGATGCCTGGTTCAAATCCCCTCCTCCACTTGGTCACTGTGGGACTGTGGGCAGCCACTTAAGTTTTGAGTGCCTCACTTTCCTCATTTACAAAATAAGATGATGATAGTAATTGCTGTGTATATTAAATGCCATCAGGGCAGCTGTGACGGCCTTGGTAGGTGGTGAGGCGAAGGTCACACAAATGTGAACCCAGAGAGAGGGTCCCAAGAGGTAAAGGAAATAGTCTCCGCCTTGCACGCAGTCTAGTGTGCAGAATGGATGTGTTGAATTCTAGAAACTTACTGTTACGTGCAACCTTGATAGAAGCACTGAGAGGACAGAAGAGGCCTGGAGGCTGGGTAGGCAGGAGTGGGTATAGCCACAAGTTTTAAACCAGATCTTGGTTTGCACAGACTGGATGTTTCCCGGGAGAGCAAGATGAGGTAAGGGCCTTGCAGGAAACAGAGATGGGTAAGCAGCTATCCAGAGGCCAATGGCTTGGGGCAAGGGGACTAGGAGACTTTGGGGCTGTTTGGAACACAGTAAGTGAGAGGAGAAGTCAACAGGAGATGAGGTTGGACCTGACCATATCAGTTTCTTTGGTGCGGTAAGAAGTAAAAGGAAGAACTCAGCAAAGTGACTCTGGTAGAGCACCCACGGGCCTGCAATTCCAACACTCAGGGAGTCACTGGTTTCGGTGAGGGTTAGAGGAAGAGGCTAGGGTAGGAAGGCTGATGAGAGAGAACTGGAAGCGAGGGAACAAAGGCAGCTATCGGCCCCAGTCAGAAGTTTGGAGGGTGAGCAACATAACAGAGATTTCAGGGGGTTCCCCTGAGAACGGGGAAGTCCCCTGGCAAATGAATCTGCTAACTTAACCTCAGTGCCTCCCCTTTGCCTGATGAGCTCAGCTCTGCTCAAAGACGTCCTCCTTCATGTGAGGTCGGGGTGGGTCTGCTGGAGAAGGTGTGGGCTATTTACTGAGTGTTGCCATGTCTGGGGAGATGCTTTCATGCTTCTGGCTATGAGACCAGACGGACATGAGATGAAAGCTGGACTCTAACTTACTGTGTGAACGTGGGTAACATATTTAACTTCTTTGAAATTCAGCACAAAGTATTAGCTTGTGAAATTATTAACTGATATCTAGGACTTTTTAGGTGTCAGGTACTGTACAAGATATGTACATGAATTATTCCATACCCAGAGTAAATTGTAACTTGCTTAAAATTGTGTGGTTAGAAAGTGATGACATCAGAATTCGAATCCAAGATCCCCTGCCTCTACAGCCTGGTTTAAGCCTGGTTGAATCTAGGGATTCTAATCCAGAAATTCCCACCAGAGGAACATTTTGAAAACACACCTGTCATCCCTCGTCCAAGCCTGGGATCCCAGTTTTAATAAAAGCTCCCCTGGCTGGTTCCAAAGCACAGCCATACTGGGGCTCGCTGCACAGAGTGACAAGAGGTCACAGGAAGTATGGAGATGCATGTGACCCTCAAGACTTGATCAAGGGAGATCCATTAGGCTGAACCACTTGAAATTACTGATATTCATCCCTCTTGATTTGCAATAATAGATACTTCATAAGATACAAGCTAATCCACCCAGCTTGCAGGGCTGGTATCAGTGAGGCAATTTAAGCAGTAGCTTGGAGAGCAAAAGATTCAGTAATCAAATCTATAATAATTTAATACACTACTTAATCAAAATTAGGTCGGGGCGGTGACAGCGAAGAACATAGTGTGGGATTGAGAAGTCAGGGGAGTCCCCCATCCGCACCAAGTGGAGCCAGGCTCAGACCTGCACCAGCACCTTCCTGCTGCCAAGTCCGAAGCGGGAGTCCAGCCGAGCCTCTGGCCCCCCGAGACCTCCAACCTGAGCATGTGCCAGTTGACATGGGAACACTGAAGCCAGCTATTTAAGGATTTTCACATCTGCTTGCAGTGTGAATTCAGAGTCCTGGATCTCTTGGCCACAGTTTGACAGCCTGAAGATAACCAAGGCTCCTAACAGAAAAGAGGGGATAAAAATTGAAAGAAACTGTAAAACACTGACACATCTAAAAACTCTGTAAGCTTCGGAAGGTGATATGGTAATAGGGAATACATGGGGATTACAACTGATGTCAAATATGTATAAATGAAAATAAATAAAAATGTGAGATGAGGCATAATTGTATAAAAAATGCTAGGAAAATGTTTCCTATATTTTAAGATAAACATTGAATATATGTAATTAAACTAAAGTTGATATGGACCATACATTTTAATAAAAAATAGATTATAATGAATTAGAACTAGGAAACTATTGTGGGGGAAACTATTTTAACAAATTGAATATATAAATACATCATAATTTTAAAAAGCAAAAAAATAAAATAACATGAAATAAAATAAAAACACTGAAGACAAAACAAAGAGTGTTGAATGCAACTGACTACCAGTTCCTGATATCCCAAAAGGAACACCCCAAAGAGATGCCTGACAATACCAGCAACACAGTGTCCCAACAGATAGAACAAATTAGAAAGCAGACAACAGGGAGAAGAAAAATATAAATAACCAAGTAAACCTCCAGGGGAAAGTCACACCATAAAAAGAAAACCAAATACAAGAACCCAGCGATGACATAGAAGAGCTAACTACTCAGCATACCAGAATTTTAAAACATCATGATTAAAAAACTGAAAGAACATGAAAAGAAAGAGGATAATATGGTAAAATAATTAATGAAATGAAGAGTGAAATTGAGTCTTTAAAGAAGGAAGTGAAAGAAATGCAGGAAAGTAAGAAAAGCAATGAAAACAAAATGGATAAAATGGAAGAATGAATTAGACACATAAATTAGTCCCATTCTTGAAGACACAGAAATTTTAAAAATCAAAACAGAAAAGGAAAGAGATGTGCAAAGAAAAAAACATGAAGAAACACTTCAAGAACTCTCTGATACCATCAAGAAAGGAAATGTAAGACTTATAGGAATCCCAGAGGGGGAAGAGAAAGATAAAGGAAATGAAACCCATCCAAGGAGATTAATCGAAGAGAATTTTCCAAGCTTAAAAAAGGAGATGAAAATAGAAATACAAGAAGTGAGGTGCACTCCAAATTTCTATGATGGAAACAGAACTACAGCAAGACACATACTAGCAAAGCTCCCAAGAATCCAGGACAAGGAGAAAATAATGAAGCTGACAAGAAACAGGTAACTTATAAAGAAAAACCAATTAGGCTAATATTGACTTCTCCTAAGAAACACTATGGGCAAGGAGAGAATGTAGGGACATATTCAAAAACTTCAAGATAACAAATGCCAGTCACAAATATTTTATCCTGAAAAGCTTTAATTCATATATGAAGAAAAAATATGGACATTTTCAGACAAATAGAAACTCTAGGAATTCAGCATGACCAAACCCCCACTCCAAAAAATACTACAAGTACGAAAACTAAAATCAACAGAAGAATGAATAAGAGGAACAGTACAAGGCAAGGGAAAACAAATCAAAGAAAGACAAAATGGCAAATACAGATGCCAGCATAACAGTTTTAACTTTAAATGTAAATGGATTAAACTCATCAATAAAAAGACACAGAATAGCAAGCTGGAATAAAAATCAAAATGCAACCTTCTGTTGTCTCCAGGAAACACATTTAACCACAAAAGACAAATATAGACTGAAAGTAAAGGTTGGGAAACAATCCTATAAGCTAATAGACCAAAAAAGAAAGTAGGAACAGCTATAGTTATATCAGATGAAATAGACTTTAAACTAAAAAAGATTAAAAGAGACAAAGATGGACACTACATTTTGGTGCAGGGGAGTACATCAAGAAGATATGACACTCATCAACATATGCACCAAATGAAGGAGCACCAAAATATATCAGAAAATTATTATCAGCTCTGAAAGAAAACATTAGAGAAAATACATATATACTAGGAGACTTCAACACCACTCTCACTAATGGACAGGTCAACAAGACAAAAAATAAACAAAGATACCAGAGCCCTAAATAAAGACCTAGAACTCATGAGCTTAACAGACATCTATAGGACATTATTCCCAAAACATCAGAGTACACTTTTTTCTCATGTGCACATGGATCATTCTCCAGAACTGATCGCATACTGGGTCACAAGAGTAATAGCAACAGATTCAGTAAGATCAAAATTATTCCAACTCTATCCTATGATCATAAAGGCATCAAACTAGAAATAAATCATGAAAAGAAAACAAGAAACACACCCTCTTCATGGAGATTGAAACCCCCACTACTAGAAGACAAATGGATTATAAAGGAGATCATAGAGGAAATTAAAAAATACTCTGAACTGAATGACAATGAGGATACTATATTTCAAAATGTATGGAATGCAGCAAAAGCTTAACAAGAGGGAAGTTTATCGCAGTCCAGGCCTACATCAACAAACAGGAAAAAACTCAAAGAAATAACCTAATGACCTAACCTCCTATCTCAATGAATTAGAAAAAGAACAACAAAAGAATCCAAAAACTAGTAAAAGAAAGGAAATAGGGCCTCCCTGGTGGCACAGTGGATAAAGCAATGCACTATGAAGCAAACCGCAGCCACTGCAGCAAGAGTTTGATCCCTACCACCGGCCAGGGAGAGGACCCACATGGCACAGCAGGCCTCTCCTGCCTCGCCCACTGCTCCCCTAAGCAGTGTGTTTCAGTTGATCTGCCTGTTCTGCTCCCCACTCTGTCTCTGGTGAATCCTCTCACCTCCCTGGACATTGGCCTGCATGCCAGCTCTTGTATGCAAAAATAAATAAAATCTTTTTTAAAAAGAAAAAGAAAGAAAGAAAGGAAATAATAAAAATTAAAATATAAATAAAAAAAATCTGAAAGATCAATGAAACCAAAGTTGGTTCTTTGAAAAAATAAACAAAACAGATAAACCTCTAGCCAGACTAACAAAATAAAAATGGAAAAAACACAAATAAATAAGATCACAAATGAAAGAGGAGAAATCACAACAGACTCAGTAGAAATTAAAAGAATAATAAGAGAAATTAAGTAAGAATAAGAAGAGAAATTAAATATGGATTTCCATGGGGACTACAATTGATATCAAATATATAGAAATATATAATAAAAAATCAAAATTAGTTTAAAAAACTCAGACTGAAAAAAATTACCTATGTGTTTTTTAAATTTTATTTATTTATTTATTTATTTTTAAATTTTATTTATTTATGCATACAAGAACTGAGGTACAGGCCAGAGATGCGGGGGTTGAGAGGATTCACCAGAGACAGAGCAGGGAGCAGAACAGGCAGACTGACTGACATACACTGCTGAGGGGAGCAGCAGATGACACAGGAGAGCTGCTGCACCATGTTGGTTCCCTCCTTGGCTGGGATCGAACTCACAGTGCAGTGGCTGTGGATGCTTCATAATGCTGTGCTTAATCCCTTGCATCACCAGCGAGGCCCCCAAATTCCCTATATTTAAACAAACCCCACACTGTACTGAAGTCTCTGGTCACATGCTCACCTTGGTCCCAGTCCTGTTCATCAGGGTCTCAGGTAAGGGGCAACGGGCACCCTGTCCAGTTGCAAAGGTGGCAAGAAGAAGCCCCTGAAGCAGTTTAAGAAGCAGGCCAAGGAGATAGACAAGGAAGACAAGGCATTCAAGCAGAAGCAGAAAGAGGAGCAGAAGAAACTCGAGCTAAAAGCAAAGGCTGCAGGAAAAGGCCCGCTGGCCACAGGTGAATTAAGAAATCTGGAAAAAAGTAAGTGCCATTCCTTGTTCCTTAGTTCCATTCATGTTTCAACATCTGGATTCCCTGCCATAACATCTTTTGCTGCCAATAGCTAGAATGAAGTGTCTTGGAGCCTGTTATACATTTAAGAGTAAACTTTCATAAAAAAGTAAAATAAAAAGGCATACACTGGCTCATCTTTAGTTCTCTCACTCAGCCATCTCCCCTTACTTGTGAGGCCAAAGAAAACCCAGTCTAGAATCCTGCCAAAGTATGCTCATCTTCACCTTTGTTCTATCTTGAAGTCTATACAACCTGGAATTAAACAACTCATTTGGGGAAAAAAAGAGGGGAATAGTAATAATTGCCTTGTTTGCTCACAAGGTGGGTAAGATTCAAACATAATAAAGTCACCGGCAGCACCCTCTTGAGCATCGCACCTATGTCGAGTCAGCATGTAATGTGAAGGTTGTGCATGGTCAACGTTACCTTAAAAATCTCTTAAATGTCCCATAAAATACAAAACACACAACTTGGGAAAAATTTGTACAGTCTCTTCCTAAGTCTCACTCAGATACTTTCATCTCAGAAGCACTGATCTGGCCATTTCACAGGAGCACAAGGTGAAATGTTCGACTGTGTTTGAGGACCATGATGCTCAAAAAAATGCAGGGTTGGGCTTTATGTTTCTAGCTGAGTACGTATAATTGGACTGGAGAATTGAATATGTGCACGGTTTGGCTCTGATAGAGTTATGTCAGGGTCTGAGATCTCCAAAGTAATGGCCAAACAGCTCACAGTGTGATACCGGATAGGGGTGACAGCGCTGGATTGCCTGCCAAGCGCACCCCCAGTGTTGGTGCCTCCACAGAACTGGACTGTGTATGAACCAGTGTGGGTCAAACCAGATTAGTGAATGGATTGCCTGGCGGATCACTCAGCCCTTCCCACCTTCAAACTAAGGCAGCCATGATCATGAATGATGTAAAAATCACCTACCAAAATTTGTGTTGAAAAAACAAGGGCCTCCCAGGTGGCGCAGAGGATTGAGCGCAGCTCTGTGAAGCATCCGCGGCACAAAAGCATGAGTTCAATCCCTGCCGCCAGCCAGGGAGAGGACCACATGGCGCAGAGGACGTCTGCTGCCTCCCCACTGCTCCCCTCAGCAGTGTGTTTCGGTCGATCTGCCAGTTCTGCTCCCCACTCTGTCTCTGGTGAATCCTCTCACCTCCCGTGCCTCTGGCCTGTACCCCAGCTCTTGTATGCATAAATAAATCAATCTTTAAAAAAAATAAACAAAGAGGGGCCTCCCTGGTGGCGCAGTGGGTTAAGCAACACACTGTGAAGCAAACCGCAGCCACTGCAGCACGAGTTCGATCCCCAGCCAGGGAGGGGACCCACATTGCGCAGCAGACCTCTCCTGCCTTGCCTGCTGCACCCCTTAGCAGTGGATTTCAGTTGATCTGCTTGTTCTGCTCCCCACTCTGTCTGGTGATTCCTCTCACCTTCCGCGACTCTGGCCTGTACCCCAGCTCTTGTATGCATAAATAAATAAATCTTTAAAAAAATAAATAATACAAACAAAACCCCATTTCAAGCAGTCAGGCCAAGACGCCACAGTGGTCCCACTGGCTGTTTAGCCATTTGTCCTGTCATCTGCTTGAGCTCCTGAGCAGAGTCGATGGAAAGCAGTACTCATGCTAAAGACAATGTATAGGAGACAGAGGTCAACAATTTCTACCTACTGACTTCATTTTTCTTACCAGTGTACGTGGCAATCATCATGTTCAGTGTCTTTATGCCCAGCCCTGTGCCAAGCAATTAACGACACGTAGTAACTGTTGATTAATACTAAAAAACTTAAAAAAGCAATGCAAGTGACTATCAACAGGTAAATAGATGAATTGTTGTACCTATATAAAGCAGGATACTACTCAGCAAGGAAAGAAAACAAACACCACCATGGATGAATCTCAGAAGATATTATGTCAAGTGAAAGGAGCTAAACCCAAGAGGACATAACGTGTGACTCCATTTACATCAGGTTCCAGAACAAGCACACTCACCTCGAGGGTCAGAGAACATAGTCGTGCTTCCTGGAGTGGGCAGGGGAGACTTGACTGCAGGGGGCACAAGGGAAGTTTCTGGAATGATGCAGTCTTCTGTCTCTCAATTGGGGTGTTACAAAACTCAGTGAACTTTACACTTGGAATGTATATAGAGTCTGTAAACTATGTCTCATTAAAGTGAATTAAAACAGAAATGAAAGGAACAGGGGACATTGCAGTACACGGAGCTCCACAGAGACAGCGCCTGGCAAAGTGAGAGTGGACTGGCTCTGGGCTCTGTGCCTTGCTGAGGAAAAGTGGCTCAACATGGGCAAAGGTGATCCTAGAATTCGAGAATGTTATCATAGGTATTTTGTGCAAACTTGCAGGAAGGAGCACTGAGATGCTTCAGTCAGCTTCTCAGAGTTTTCTAAGAAGTGCTCAGAGAGCTGGAGACCGTGTCTGCTAAAGAGACAGAAAAGTTTGAAGACATAGCAAAGTCTGGCAAGGCCCATGATGAAAGAGAAATGAAAACTTTTATTCTCCCTAAAGGGGGGAAAAAGACGTGCAAGGATCCCAATGCACCCAAGAGGTCTCTTTCAGCCTTTTTCTTGTTTTGTTCTGAGTATCGCCCCAAAATCAAAGGAGAAAATCTGGATCTGTGCGTTGGGATGTTGCAAAGAAACTGGGAGAGATGTGGACTAAGCCTGCTGCAGATGCCAAGCAGCCTTGTGAAAAGAACACTGCTAAGCCGAAGGGAAAATACAGAAAGGCTACTGCTGCATCCCGAGTGAAGGGAAAGCCTGATGAGGCCAACGAGGGGTCTTCAAGGCGGGAAAAAAAAAAACAAGAAAAAGAAGGAAGAGGAGGAAGATGAAGATAACGATGACAATGAATGTGTTGGTTTTAGCGCAGTATTTTCCTTGTCTATGAAACTTTCAACTCCCCTGTACAAAACTTCCTCCTTTTAAAGGAAAAAGTTGAAATATAAGGCTGTGTGTGGTTTGTGTTTTAACTGTACAGTATTCCTCGTACAGTGAACATACCACGAACATGTCTTTAGATGGTCCTGTCTTGGTGGTGTTTTCAGTGGCCACTAACCTTGTCTGGGACGGAATGGCGTTTATAAATTGGCATGGAAATTTAAAGCAGGCTCTTGGTGATGCACAGCACAAATTAGTTATCCATGGGGGTGGTAGTTTTTCACTGGCAGTTGTCTTTGATGCAGCTCATGTGAAACAATTGTTCTGTTAACAATACCACTCAGCAACTGCAAAAGAAAAATAAAACATTGTAGCTGTTTTGTTGACATTCTGAATGCTTCAGAGTAAATGCAATTTTTTATTAGTGTTGTTTTTAAGAAAGGAAATCAGTGGAAGAAGACGACAGGATCCTGGGACATTGATCCCACTCACGGAAGCTCATCCTGTGAGATCTTTTGCAAGGTAAGGGCACGGGTCTCCCAGCAATAGGTGTGGATGGGGGTGATTCCCAGAAACCGTGTGGGAGGTCTCACTGAGCTACCTCTCTTCCCTGTGACTGACATCCTCTACAAGTGTTGAAATCACTGAGTCAAGACTGTGCTCTCAGAACAGAGGAAAGAGGGAGCCACGTCTCAATGGGGAGACTCTCCCGCTGATCTGTTGTGCCCACCTTGGGTAATGGCCAGCAAGGCAGCTGTGCTTTCTTGGTTTGATTTCTGAACAAAGTTCATGACCCCCAGAACCATCCCCTAGCTTCCTGACACCTGCAGTGATTTCACAGGGGTCAAAGCTTTCATTTCTCCAATTCCAACGCATTGCTTTCCAGAAGAGGAAATAGTGACTTATTCACACAGAGATGTAAATGAGCAATATTACTACTTTTCCAGAGCAGATTTGGGAAGATGGAGGAGAAGCAGGGGCAGGAGACACCGGCACCACCTGGAAGCCTGTTGATCCTAAAGTGTCTGCACAAGAAGGTGTAAAATATGCACTGCAAGTAAAGGATGAACTACTATTAAAAACTACAAACATGCCAAGGGCCACCTGTTCTCATTCTCATTGATCTAAGAGAATTTTGCCCAAGTAATCTGGGCTCAGAGCAAATGATATGGAACAAAGCAGAGAGGAAATCGATCAGAATTGTCCATCTTCCCACATTCATCAATAGGTGTTTATTGAGTGCCTACTATACTCCAGCTCTTTACTGGTTAGAAAAGAAAGCAGATCCTTATCCTCTCCACTGAGCTTGCTTTCGCCCTCTATTAGCCACATTCCACCAGGGTCATGCCTTACCTTATCATTTTTAATAACTGTAAAACCTTCATAATTGCTCATCCTTTCCATTCACTGACCAAATCGCCTATCTTGCCAGCTCATTCCTTTAGTATATTACATCCAACAATCCTTGACTCTAGGGCTTCTGACCTATTTATTCTACTACTCTTTGCCCTTCATGTGCTCTCTCTTACCTAATCAACTTAAATTTATGGTCAATCACTATAAGCACTCCTTTGCACAAAGCCTCAGCTCCCTTGCCCTTCTTTTGTCTCACTATTCACTTAACAAAACCCTTTATGCTACTGACTGTGCTGGAGAAAGTTATGTGACCATGCTATGCTCGTGAACTTATTTCAATCGTGTGGCATGAAATGCAAATGAACCTTAATTCTATCTGGCAATTGTGCCATAGTTCTTTATTTAATTCACTTTCCCACTCTCGTTACCAACTCTTTCACACTTGTCTTCACTCATCTTCACATCATGTCCTGTCTTCAGTCTCAGCTGATGCTTTGCTCTCCTCCTGGCTGAGAAAAATTCAAGCAACCAGAAATGAAATTCTCTGGATTCCTACCACCATAGGCACCAAAGACTCTTCCTGCCTCTATGACATAAATGAACTTCATGAGCTCTTAGCAAGAAACATTCTTTCTCAGCCTATGCACTAAATCCCATCACCTCTCACCTATTGAAGTGTATTTTTTCTCTTCTCTAAACTATCAGTCTTATAGTCTCTACTAGATTATTCCCAACTGCTGAACATACATACTATTATTTCTCACACTCTAAAACAAATACTCTTGACCTACTTCCCTATAACCTACTACTCAATTTTCTGTTCTCCTTTGTAGCAAACTTCCTCAAGATTGGTTTTTATATTCACTGTCTTCAATTCCTCTCCTCCCATGCTCTTTATTTTATTTTTTTCTTTTTGAGCGAAACAGGTTCTTTACTGTTTACAAGGCTTTTTCTGAGTTGCAAAAAATTTCCTTATTCTTTCCCTGTATTCCCCTATTCAATCTTGGTTGCCAAAATCAGACAGAAAGAAACTGAGAAGACACTTTTCTCTTATATCTGTGCTGAAAACTGGCACAGCTGATCCTAACTTCCCGGGTCTGTTAAATAGTAGCATTTCCCATGGTCCTTTAAATTCACTCCATTGAAGTTTTCATGCCTGTCATTCAGCCATTAATACTCTTGTTAATATCACCAATGAGCTCTATATGAGGAGAGACTGTGGTAGAGTTTTGGTTTTCATTTTACATATCAGACACTTCATACAGTTGTTCATTCTCTCCTTGAAGTAATCTCTTCAGTTGTCTTCTAATATATAACATTCTCCTGACATTTTTCTTAACTCACTGGTCACTTTGGTTATTCTGCAGATTCTTCTTCTTCTCCCATCATCTCTTAATGTTAAAGTGTTCCAGGGTTTTATTATCTAGTTATAGTTTGATTTCTGAAGACTATTTCCTTGGTGACACTATTTAGACACTTGTTTTAAATTCCACCAATGTATCACTAGTCATAATTTATAGAACTAGAGCAGAATTTTCTCTCAGTGAGAAATATCTTCAGACTCATATTTCAACATTTAAGTTCTATAGACATCTCAAGTAACAGGCAATTTCATCCTGCCTGTTGTTTCAATCAAAAATCTTAAAATCAACTGTGACTACTTTGTCTTTCTCATTTTATTCTTTAGGAAATCATTTGACTTTACCTTCAGAATATATCCAGAATTTGAAACTTCTCATAATTTTCTGCTACCATTCTGGTGCAAGTCACCATGATCTCCTATGTGAATTATTCCAATTGCTTTCTAACTGGTATCCACACTTCTGTCCTTACTGCCATGTAGTCCAAATCTAATCGTGCATTCAGAGTGATCCTATTAAAATATGTCAGGAGTGATATTAGGGAAGATGGTGGGTTAGGAAGCATCATGAATCTATCTGTCCACCTGAAAATAATTATACTGAAAGAAATAATATAAAGTGACTGTTTTGTAAGTCTGAAGTTTATTTGAACTTTTGCAGCACTTGGTGGTTGCAAATTAAGTACTACTGATTACAGTCATCAAGTTGGTAACAGTTCTCTATCTCTCACCTATACCCAGCCTTCTGGCAGGCATTTGTGAAGACAACACCCATATTTCTAAGTATGGTTTTCTGGAGACAGAGTGGGAAATAAGGCTCTTGTTTTCCAATAATTGGGGTTCTGTATTCCAACTATAGCTTGTTTCTTCAGACTGAGGAGAAGAAGGCATAGAAGCTGTATGTCATTATGTTTAATACCTACCAGATGAACTGGCTTCCAGGAGATTTAAAGGTGTATCACATGTTGTCTTGGATGTTCAAAAACAACTCCATATTTGGACGAATTTAGAAAGCATGCCCAGGGAAAGAGATGGGTTCAGAAAAGATGGAAGAAAACTTTAAACTTTTATCTCAGGTACTGATTTCCTATACAGACACACCTGGTGATAATAAGCACACAAATACACACACACCCCAAAAAACTTGGGGAAGGGAGAGAATTTGATTTTCAGAATTACTACATTGTAAGATTCAAAAGTCCCACTTTCAACAAAAAAATTGCAAAACATACAAAGAAATAGGACAGTATGGTCCAGTCAAAGGAATAAAATGAATGGACAGAAAATGTACTTAAGGAAATCCAGGTATCAAACTTACTAATCAGAGAATTTAAAACAATTGTCTTGAAGATACTCAAATAACCTAAGGAAAATAAAGACAATGACCAGTAAACAATGTATAGATGAATATATATGTTGACAAGTTGCTGGAAAACATAAAAATGGACCCAAAAGAAATTCTGTAGATGAAAAGTCCAACTGGAATAAGAAATACCAGAGGGGTTCATAAACAGGTTTAAGAAAGTTGAAGAAAAAAAGTAAGCAAAACTGAATATAAATCATTACAATTATAGAGTCTGAACAGGAAAAAAATGAAGAAAAACAAAACGTAAGGGATCTGTGGGTATCATCAGATAGCCCACCATACTCATGTGGGAATCCCAGGAAGTTAAGAGATAAAGCAGAAAGAATATTTGGAGAAATAGTAGCTGAAAACGTCACAAGTTTGATGAATGAATCTATGAATCAAAGAAATTCAACAGAGGGTAAATGCAAAGAAACACATAGTAATACACAGTATAAACAAATTGTCAAAATACAAATATAAAGAAAATTTGGAAAACAGAGAAAGTGGCTTGCCACATTCAAACGATCCTCAGTAAGATATCACCTGATTTTTCATCTGAAACCTTGGCCACCAGAGGGGAATCAGCAGAAACATTTAGCATGCTGGAAAAAAAAAATTGTCAACTGAGAATCCAACAGCAACAAAACTATCTTTCAGATATGAGGAAGAAATTAAGGAATGAGGAATAAATTTTATTAATTTTAATTAATAAAAGCCTACAGAATGTATTATCACTAGATTTGCCTTGCAAGAAATGCTAAAGAAAGTTCCTCAGGTTCAAATGAAGTTTGAGTTATATGAACAAATTAAGATCTTGATAAAGGTAAACCAAAGAGCATTATCAAAGTTCTTGTAACTTTAGTTTCAAACTCCCCTTTTCATTTTCTAAACAATGAAAAATAAATAAAATCAACAATCTGTGTTGCTAGGCAACACAATGTGTAAAGATTGAATTTGTGGCATCAGTGGCAGAAAGGGATGACAAGCACTATAGAACAGAGCTTTTATATATTGTTGAAATTAAGTTGGCATAAATTAAAATTAGATTGTTACAAATTTAGCACTTTAAATGTAATCCCCAGCATGTTAAATGTAATTTCGTTGTGGCTATACACAATGAAAATATCTATAGAATTTACACAAGAGGAAATGACAAGAGAATCAAAATATTTCTGTACAAGAAATCAACTAAACATAAAAAAGGCAGTAATTGAGGAAACGGGACAATAATGCTGTAAGACATGTAGAAAACAACTCCAGAATGGCAGAAATAAGTATTTCCTTATGTTATTACTTTAAATGTAATTAAACTCATCAATCAAAAGAAAAGTTGGTAGAATGGATAAAAGCACAATTCAACTATACACAGTATGTACAACTCATTTTGTAAGCAATGATATAATATGATTTAAAGTGAAAGGATGGAAAAGCTATTCCATACAAATATAATAATAATTTATATTTATTATTTATAAATAGTGCTATAAAAAGTAACCAAAAAGTAAGTAAAGTGAAATCAGACATCAGACAGACGAGATCGGGCGCGTTCAGGGTGGTATGGCCGTAGACCAGACATCAGACAAAAGAGACTTTATCTCCAAAAAGATTGTAAAAGACATAGGATATAAATATTAATAAAAGGTTCAATGTATCAATATAGCAAGACAATGTAACAACGGTATGTATTTACAGAACTAATAATCTTCAAAATATATGAAGCCAAACTGACAGAATTGAAGGGAAAAATATATAATTCTACAAAAGTAGTTGAAGAATTCAATACCTTACTTTCAACAATGGGTAGGTCAGCCAGACAGAAAATAAGTAAGAAAACAAAAGACTTAGCACACTAAACCAAGTAGATCTAACAGACAAATATAGAAACTCCCCTGGACATTCTTCTCAAGTGCATATGGAACATTCTCTAGATAGACCATCTGTGATGCCACAAAGCAATCTCAATAGATTAAAAAAGATCTGTATCATACAAAGTATCTTCTCTAACTACAGTGGAATGAAGTTAGGAATCAATAACAGAAGGAATGTGAAAATGTTTAAAGATGAATAAAAAGGAAGCGTAACATGTCAAAACTTAATTATATTTTGTAATGATTAAAAAAAAAAACATGTTGGGGGCCTCCCTAGTGGCTCAAGGGGTTGAATTTCAGCAATATGAAGCAATCTGCAGCCACTGCAGCACCAATTCGATTCCTGGCCAAAAAGTTGACGCGCATGGCATAGCAGACCTCACCTGTCTTGGCTGCTGCTCCCCTCAGCAGTGTATTTCAATGGATCTGCCTGTTCTGCTCCCCAGTCTCCTCTCAGTCTCCTGTACCTCGGGCCTACACCCCAGCTCTTGGATGCACAAATAAATCAATCGTTAAAAAAATTAAAATAAAATAAGTATGTCTATTTTATCACAACAGCAGAAGTATAAGCCAGATTGGCCAAAATAGCCCACTATCACACTTTGATGAGTTAGTTAACAGACCTTTCCATATGCAAATGAGGAGAATGGGTGTTTTTCTTTTTCTCCACCCTCAAGCCTTATTCCTGCCCCACAGTCCACAAGAAGCCTGGGTTCAGAAGAATGCTGCTTTTGGAGAGAATCTGGGTTCATTCACTAGCTATTCAATGTCATATGACTCCTTGAGAGATCCCAGGAATGAATGGAATGCCCTGAACCTAAGAAACTAAAGTCAGTGATTGTGAAAGATGCTCTGGGCTGGGGTGATTGCTTAGGTTTCTCTTCTCCTTCTGAATCTCACTTCTGGACTCCACCAGCCATGAACTTCTGGCAGTGAGAACGCTAACTGGTCATGTGGACTGTACATACAGGGTGGAGAAGGGTTTCTTTGCAATTCAGGGGATTCCAGAGGGCACCTAGAGAACTTTGGGCAGGAGGGGAATAGGAGTTGCAGTTTGGGGTAACTGCCCGATGAGTGGATAGATGACTCATGATTGCTACATCATGATGGAAAGCTGTTTTCACAGGTCAAAATGGAGTTCTCGTGTCACATGATCTCTGTTTGTTGAAGACAGGGTGCTGGGTGGCCCAGGAGACAGGGTAAAGTAGTCAGACTGAAGTCAGGAGGTGAAATAAGTGCTCACTGAACTGCTGGACATGAACAGGAGCTGAACAAATAAAGAAGGGGCTTCCCCAGCTCACCTCAGCCATTCAGAACTATTGATGCTGTGACACATGCTTGCCCAGAATCCCCAGAGAGACATTTATAGGTTTGGGGTTGTCCAGCATCAATTTTCCCTTTCTAGAACACCCGAACTTCCTTTACCAATATTACCTCTTTCCTATTGTCATTCAGCATATCAGTTATAAGCAGGGGACCTGAAGCAATCCAGAGAAGGAGTAGACAAGCAAACAAAGTTACACCAAAGGCATGATCCTTTTGTGGCATTTATGTCGTGGGCAGAGGGACAATAGCCTAAAAGTAGTTGGGGTTTTACTCCTTGTCAGCAGCATTTCTTGAGCGGACTATCCTCAGCCTTAACCTGCTTAAACTGCCTCCATTTCTCTCTTCTGTGTTTAGTTCTTTTGTCCACTCTGGAAGTCCTTGACATTCTTCTAATAAATCTCCTTTTGCTAAGTTGGCCAAATCTGCAAAGACATACAGTTAAAGCACCCAAACTCCCCTTTTTTCGTACAAAGGGCTTCAAGAACTTTCTTGTGCTCCTCCTTCTGCTCACCACTCTGTGATCATGATTCTGGACTCCCACACTGTGGGCAAGGTGCCTCTTCATCAATCCAACCAGCTCCCCCTCACGTCAGGGGGTAAAGGAGACTCACAGTTTTCACAACCAAGATGGGGGGTTCACACCCAACAAACCTAAATTCACTCTTTAATGCAAATCCAATAATTACTGATCCTTTCTTGTCAGTTCTCAAGTTTACCTATTTTTTTAAATTGAATTTATCATTGGTCTATGAAGCTATGTATGTTTCACGAGTGTGGGATCACACCTGCTCTGTGTGTGTGTGTGTGTACACATATATATGTATGTCTATCACCACACCCACCACCATAGTCTTAACGCCATTCATCACTATCAAACCGACCCCCTCAACGCATCCACACAAATCCCTCCCTTTCCCTTTCTCTCTGCCAACCACTATTTTTAATCTCAGAATTATTTTTCTTGTGTTTTGCTATCTTGTATACTTTGTTTCTTTATATTCTGCATATGAGTTGAACCATCTGGCATCTGTCTTCCTCTTCCTGACATCTCACTTAGCATGATCACCTTATGTTCTATCCATGTTACAAAGGGCAAGATCCCATATTTTTTTAAAGTTTGAACTGTATTCCATTGAGTATATACACCACATCTTTATTGAGTCCCCTACTGGTGGTTTTTTAGGTTGTTTTCATGGCTTGGTTATTGGGACTAGTGCTGCAATGAACACAAAGCAGGCATACATCTTTTCAAATTTTTTTAGTCTTTAGATAAGTACTTAGAAATGGAGTCATTGTATCAAATTTTACGTGTTTTGGTTTTTTTTAAATTTATTTATTTATGCACACAAGCAAGGGGGTACAGGCCAGAGGTGCGGGGGGTGAGAGAATCCACCAGACAGAGTGGGGAACAGCACAGGCAGATCAACGTAAATACACTGCTGAGGGAGCAGCGGGCAAGGCAGGAGAGGTCTGCCGCACCATGTGGGTCACCTCTCTGGCTGGCAGCAGGGATCGAACTTGTGCTGCAGTGGCTATGGTTTGCTTCACAGTGCATTGCTTAACCCACTGCGCCACCAGGGAGGGCCCCAAATTTTATGTGTTTTTAAAAGAAACAATGCCTCCTCACTTCCCTGCCCTTGCTGGAAATTAAGCATAACCCTAAAGGTATTGGTAGCCATCGGAGGCCAAACTCTTAACTCGCCCTCATTTTATCCATTTTGGAATTCGATAAGCAACACAGCTATGCCTCCTTCATCATTTGGTCTCTTTGTACTTCTCTGTAATGTAGACAAGCCTAGGGCTCATGATTCTAAGAACTGTACAGAGTCTGGTGAAGCTATCTGAAACATAAATAAAACAAAATTTCCCGGCTATTATTATCTCTTGTGTCATTTCTGATCACAGACAGGAGTGAACTAGCGATGACTGTGCAAATACATACAATTAAGGAAAGCAAAATCCTGATGCAGAGTTTTTATGGGTTGGGTGGAGGAGAGTTGAATTGCATTCCTGTAGACTCACTTTCAAAAGGGTAGATTTTATAGAATCACTTCCCCAGGAAGGAGAAGTGAACATTTACATTTTAGTGCTTACACTGGGCTTAAACATGTACATGGTTCATTCTTCATGGCATTCCTCTTCAAATGCAAATGTTATTGTGCTCTTTTTACAGGTGAAGGAGCAGAAGCTCAGGGCCACTGGAGACCCCACTACATGCCCACTCTGAATGGGGTCAGAGTTGTTCAGAGGGTGCATTTACAAAAGGGCTTTTGTCTGAAACAATGGAGCTGATACCATCCAATGTAAGATACAAAGAACAGAAACTGATGAGCCCTTAAGGAAATTCTGAGACCTGTAACATGTCTTTGACAAATCACTTCCCTCTGTGGATGTTCTTTCCCCTGCTTGAGAGCTTTACTATCCCTCTGAAAGAAGCTGGACACTCAGCATTTCCACAGTCAGAGGTTACCTGAGGAGATACAGAATACACTTTGTCGGGCCTCCCTGGTGGTGCAGTGGGTTAAGCAATGCACTATAAACCAAACCGCAGCCACTGTGGCACGAGTTCAATCCCCAGCCAGGGAAGGGACCCACATGGCGCAGCAGACCTCTCCTGCCTCCCCCACTGCTTCTCTCAGCAGTGCGTTTCAGTCAGTCTGCCTGTTCTGTATCCCACTCTGTCTCTGGTGAATCCTCTCACCTCCCTGGACTCTGGCCTGTACCCCAGCTCTTATGTGCATAAATAAATAAATCTTTAGGATACACTTTGTTCCAGATTCATTGTTATCATAGCAAATGCTGGTAGTCAAATGTCATCATCCAATACATTCAGGCCTCTAATAGAACAAAAAAGCAGAAGGGTGAATTCCCTCCCTCTCTTCTTCAATTAGAACATCAGTCTTCTCTATTTAGATTCCAGAGCTTAGACTGGGGTGTTCTTCAGAGATATCCCCAGAAAATGGGGAGGTTCCATGTTCCCCATACCCATTCACATGCAGCCACCAGGACTAGCTACTAGGAACTAGGGGTGGAGCCCAGCGCCAGGTGAAGCTGTGTAACACGAAGGCAGGTGGGCTTGGGGACACACTTGGAGAAGGACCTGCTTGCTTCTGGGTTCTGGATTTCCAATAGGGGTTAGGGAGACTTGGGGAAGACATGTGGAGGAGAGACATGTAGAGACACTTGAAAGAGACACGTGGGTGAGTTACGTGGGGAGACTGACAGTGGCAGCCATTATCTTGATTTTTGTTTTTAAGACATTCCTTTGTCTCAGTCTTGCCTAGTTCCTTTTGCCTCCTTCCTGTGGTTCCCTGCTAAAAGTTGCCTTGACCTGTGGCAAACTTTTGGGCTTTAGTCGTTCCACTTCAGTCCACCCCTGTTGGGCGGCACACTTACGCATGAGGGGATAGGTAACTTTGGATACTAAAGAATATTCTTTCTTCTTCTCTTCTCTCTCTATGAATGCTAATTCTATTGAAGTTTCTTCACACTGAGCGTCTTCTTGGTGCACAGATGGTGGACCCCTTAAGGGCATACAAGTTTAGGGGTGCTAGAGTAACCATTGGTCTGCATGTTAACACTTGGACACCAGAGCTCCTGGTTCTTGGGCCTTCAGATTCCAGGACTAGACCTGTAGCTCCCTGGCTTTTAGCTCTCTGGCAAAAAAAAGGGAATTACACTATCAGCTCTATGTTTCTCTGTTCTTGAACTCAGCTTGAATTACACCACCAGCCTTCCTGTTCTCCATGCAGATGGCAGATTGTGGGACTTCTGGCCTCCATAAGTACATCAATCAATTCCTATAATAAATCTCCTCTGATAGTTGTCTATAGCTCTTTAGTGATGCCTTATATCCAGATTTCCCATAGAAAAGATTATTAGTTGCAGAAAACTAAAACTTGAAGAATCAAGTGGAAAAATAAAAAAAAATTAAGAAAATCCAGTAAGTGAGGTGACTGGAAACAAAATTAACATGCAACCAAAGCTTTCCTTATATAAACAACCACCAGTGAGAAAACATAAAAAATATAATAAAATTCATACTATAAATGAAGGGTTGAAATACCGAAGAATACATGAGAAAAAAGAATGTTAAGGATCTTTGTGAAGAATGTCTTGAATTGCTAATGAAGTACATTTTGTAAGAGCCTTGAATAAGTGTCTTTTGTAAAAAAAAAAAAAAAATCAATGCTATAACAATACCAATTGTCACTAAATTTATCTGTAAATCTAACATAGAAGTTCAATAAAGATATAATAGGATTTTTTTTTTTACAGCAAGGGTTTAAACAAGTTTTTTTCTAAAGTTTAAGTGGAAAATAAACCAGCAAGAATAGTCAGAAAAAATTTAATTTGAGGGAAGGCTAATTTTAAACAATGTCACAATGTGTTATACGATATAATAATTGATTATGTCTGTGTCTGCCTATGACTAGGCAACAGGAATGGATGCAGAGAGCCCATTCACGGTGAAAATATATTATCTTGTATTCCAATATATAATATTGAAATTCAGGGTGCAAAAAGAGGAAGGCTTTATATCAGAAAAGAAAAAAAATAGACTATTTAATAAATTATGGAATGACAACTTACTTGACAACTAACTCCTTACCAGAAAATTAAATGCTAATGAATCAGAGCTATAAGTGAAAAAAAATTGAAAAACTGACAGTGCCAGAAGGAAAGGTCATCTGTTTTAGTATATTTTTAACATTCTTTGAGTAGGGAAGAATCTTCCAAGCAATAATAAAACATAAGAGCTGAGCTATAAGTTTGATTACATAAAAGTTACAAGTAGCTACAGAGGGAAAAAATACTGTAAAACATTTTCACTTTAAAAGACTGAGCCAAGCAAAATATTTAAAACAAATCATACAAAGGATTAACTTCCTGAATATGAGGAGTGTACGAAAAATTTTAAAAATACAAATAAAAGAACAGACAAAGCAATCTGGAGGGTCGGAATTTAGTCATAAACAAATGATAATGTAAATTCTATCTCCAGTTTTTAAATTTCAAGTTGAAAATTAACAAAACCTTTGATGAACCTATGGGCAAAAAGTATAAGGAAAGTAGGCAGGACTGTAAATGGTTGCACTGTCTTTGAAGAAAATTTAGCCATTTCTATTAAATTGCTGTCTTTTGACTGCAATTCCATTTCTTTTTTTTTTTTTAAGATTTATTTATTTATGCATACAAGAGCAGGGGTACAGGCCAGAGTCGCGGGAGGTGAGAGGATTCACCAGAGACAGAGTGGGGAACAGAACAGGCAGATGGACAGAAACACACTGTTGAGGGAGCAGCGGGCGAGGCAGGAGAGGTCTGTTGCACCATATGGGTCCCCTCCCTGACCGGGCATCAAACTCGCGCTGCTGTGCCGCGAATGCTTCACAGTACGGTGCTCAACCATCTGCGCCACCAGGGAGGCCCTGCAATTCCATTTCTGAGCATTATTTTGCAGGTGTTTTTATAGATGTATATGAGGAAACCTGTGGAAGTGGTGTTTGTGAAGATATACTGAAAACACCCTGAATGTCTCTCAATAGGATCCGTTTGAATAAATGACCATCCATTCCTACTACGGAGACCCACTGTAGCATAATAAGGGTTTTTTAAATACACCCAATGTATTTCCTGTCCTGGCAATTTTCTTTTCTTTTCCACCTCCTCTGCCTCTGGGCAAGTGATGTATCCCCTGGCAGATTGGGGGTACTCTACTGCTCCCATTAGGGAAGGCTGATCCAGCCCAGAGCAGAGAAGTCATTGTTAAGCTCTGCTGTCTGGATCTTAGTTCAGAGTGAAGAAGTCCTAATCTTGCAAGTGTCCCATTTCCTGAAATAGGAAATGGAAAAATCTTTCTCAGAACTCCCAAGGTTGGATTTCCTCTTCCAAGAACCAGAGTTTGGAGGGTCGCCCATGCAATATGAAACAATGAAACATGAAAGGAATGAGGAGGGTGCCAGCCTCCTGGTGCCTGAGTAGCAGCTGGCAGGGAGGTGCAGGGCAAGTGTTTAGAGGGGCGTGTCTGGCACTTCCTACAGGGTGAGAAGACTAAGAAATCATGGAATAAAGATGATAAAGGAGCACACAAGATGGAGTTGGGGGGCACTTGGGGACTTGTCTAACACACCTGACTGCTTATGACCTGTATTTACAGCTGCACACATCCACCCCCCAAAACCAGCATCCTGACACCTGGAACTTGGGGTGTTTGGAGATACAGGGGCACACACTTGCAGAAATCAACAAATGCTATTGAACCTTAGCGTCCAAGAGTACGATCTTCCACTACACTCACACGCTGGCTTGCCTTCCTCTTGCCTGCTTCTCTTTCCTGGTTGAAAGAATTTTACTACTTTACCTGTAGGAGTCAGCTTTGCCTAATAAGCTGTGTTCTGCATCCTCCCGCTACCCGCCCCCACCCCCTCCCCCCAATGGAGTACTTTTAAAGCCTTGCCAAGTACAATTCTCCTAAAGATTCTGAATAAAAAAACTTTGTTTCTACCTGCAGAGAAAGCATTGGCTCATTAGTGGATTGTGGCTTACAGCACCAAGAAGGATGGGGGACTCAGATCACATTGAGCTGCTCGTCCTGGACATTCTGATGGAGATGGCAAGCCTTCAGCAGTGTCATGTCCCACCTGGCTCGGGAGTGATGGGGTCACACCTGAAGGGTATGTGGACATGAGGCAATCCTGAGACACCACAGAAGCCATTGTAACATGAAGAAAGTATCCCAGAGACCTCAAGGAGTTATGGGAACACCAGGAGACCAGACCAGGCCCCTGGGAGATGCTTGGACTTAGGATGAAAGGCCACAGGCTGCAGAAGCTTGATTGTGAAGGTGTTAACAAATTCTGAGAGCAGTGGGCACCCGCACTTTGTGGGACCAGTCACATCTTATGGATACCAGTTGGGGTGCTCAGGGCCACCAAGTGAGGATACTGCATGAGATGCCGCACACAGAGACATGCACAGACAGTGGCATCAAATTGGGTAAACTTGTATTTGCAACACTTACTTCTATGAAAGAGGCATGGGAAACTGACTCTGGTGGTTTTATCTGAGAAAGGAGCGTCTGGCAGTATCTGACAAGGCTGGAAGGAGATGTGAGCTCCCTAAGAGGATAGTGAGTGCTGCTCCCATTACCCCAGACACGTGCTATGGTCAAGGTCATTGTCTCGCCTATCAGATTGGTGGCTCTGCCAAGGCAAAGAATATGCCTTCCCCAGCAGGGCCTGGACTGGGGGTGGGGGCTCCGATTGTACCTGTCAGAGCCTGTGATGGCCTCAGTGAGCCCTGCCCCTCTGGCCACTAGTCACCCTTGCCAGACTTTAGCAAACATGTGTTGAGGGAATTGGTAGGTCTGAGCTACAGGGGGCTGAGAGGCAGCTGAAGAGGTGACTCCAGTCGTGGACCTCACAGCTTGGTAGAAAGAACAGCTCCAGCGTGTGCCTGTCGTACCTGTGTGATGATGAATACTGTTCCCTTTGTTCTTCAAAGTCTCCCAGTTTTGATAACAAATGACTGGTCACTCTTCCTAAATAATTTGCAAGCAGAGTGTCTCAGGAAGCTCCTGGAAGGGAGAGGCAGGCTCCTCTACCTTTGGTCTCCAAATGTCTTTGCTGTCAGGCAATAAGCTCTCCTCATCATGTCCCCTGAGAGAAGTCAGAATGTGTCAGAGTGGCCCCTGGGTTTAGGGAGCCTCCAGTCCAGGGAGGGGGGCAAGTCATGCAGAAAAGTAACAAGCACCCCTGGGCAGGGCTTGCGCTTCTCAGTGTTGTAAGAGCTCTGGATTTCCTACTGAGCTCGCTCAGGCCTTTCCCTCAGGTGCAAATGAAAAGATTAATAGCCATAACCCATTCGCAAGTCTCTCAAAAGGTAGACTCCTTCCTGTGAGCTCCCACAGCAGTGTGGGGGATTAACTCTGGTTTTGTTTTTAAGATTTATTTATTTATCATACAAGAGCTAGGGTACAGGCCAGAGGTACAGGAGGTGAGAGGATTCAGAAGAGACAAAATGGGGAACAGAATAGGCAGATTGACTGAAATAGACTGCTGAGGAGAGCAGTGGGTGAGGCAGGAGAGGTCTGCTGCGCCATGTGGGTCCCCTCCCTGGCTGGGGATCGAACTCGTGCTGTTGTTCGGTGGATGCTTCACCGTGCGGTGCTCAACTGGCTGTACCACCAGGGAGGCCGTGGGGAAATGACTTTGACTCTGCCTCCTGGGACAGCCATTCCCAGGCTTGTGGGAAATAGCTGAGCTCTTCTGTGGTTCCCAGATTGATGCAAGAAATTGGCCAGGCATATTACCAAGAAATCGATAGATCAATAGATCTTTTACAAATCTCCGCAGGATAACTATCTGTAGAGTAAATGAAGATTGCTCAGGCTTTTGTGCCGTTGGCCTCTGTGGCTATCACTCGCAGCCTTGATTGTGCTAAAGCAGGAGGCACTCGGGAGCGTGAGTTTGGTGGACATCCGGGTATGATAGGGACATACCTGAGCCCATACGGTGGCATCACAGAGGATGGCGCATGGCAAAGTGCAGAGGAGAGCGGTGGAGTGACCATGAGAGAATGTCAGAGCCCCCAAAAGAGTAAAGATTAACCTGGGGCGAAGAGGCCTGCCAGCTTCCTGGCCCCCTGGCCCCACTGCCTGCCCTGCACCTGGTTGTCTCACTAGAAATGTCGTAGAAGGATCATTAAAAACCTGAAAAAGGGTCCGCCCTGGTGGTGCAGCGGGTTGAGCGCCGCACAGTGAAGCATCCACTGCACAGCAGCACGTGTTCTATCCCCGGCCAGGGAGAGGACCCAAAGCGCAGCAGATGTCTCCTGCCTCGCCTGCTGCTCCCCTCAGCAGTGTGTTTCAGGAGATCTGCCTGTTTTGCTCCCCACTCTGTCTCTGGGGAATCCTCTCACCTCCCACGACTCTGGCTTGTAACCCAGTTCTTGTGTGCATGCATAAAAATAAATCTATTTTAAAAAATAAAAATAAAAATCTGAAAAAGCTACTGAGGGCTCCTGGACTCTCCTTTACCCATCTCTGAATCAACAGAAAAACTCCCCTGTGCGTGCTTGCACGACACTATCCTTATTTTCATTCTACAGATGAAAATGTTGACGTCAGAGAGGTGACCTAACTCACTAAGAGCACATAGCAAACTAGTGGCATGCCTGGCACTCAAGCTCCAAATCCCATCGTGAGGCGATGGGCAATGGGCGAGTGACAGAACTTGGGGGAACAAACTGTGCTTTGAAAAGCAGATGTTCTTCCATATGCCCTGAGAACGGCTGCGGTTTCCATACCCAGACACTGTGGGAGCACACCCATCACATGTTCTATCCACATGGGCTACTGTTTCCTCAGAGACACTGAGCACCACCTCCCCAAAATTCTGTCTGGCGCCCTGAGCTCAGGCCAGGCTGCCAGCAGCACCAGGAACTAGCTTCCGCCCCAGCTGCTCAGCCACAAGCACTTAACAATTTTAACCATGCTGACCTGGGCTCCTTTTAGAATGAGTTCCATTTTCACTTGTTCAGTGTAGGGGGTCAAATACAGAAAAACTAACACCATGCCACTTGCAATCTCATGCAGAAACAAGTACCCAGGTTCTGAAACGATCAAGGTTACGTATAAGGGATAACCAAGGATTATACAAGGGGAGTAAATCAAAGCCATTTCCCTTTTGAGAACTTTCTTTCCTCCTCAATACAGGGAAGTGGGTTTTGGGGTGCTCTAGACAGAAAGTTCAGGCCACAGATTACTGGGGATGAAGAACACTGTCCAGTCTCTGGGGACACACAGTGTCTCCTCACGTTGCTCTGATAACTCAAGGTGAGTCACGCACCCTGTCTTTGACTGTGTAGATGTGGCTCCAGAAACACTCAAGATGGCAAGACTTGACTGGTGAGGTGTCTATTTATCTGGCTGAGTTTTCCCTTGTTCTAGTAGCTGCAGAGTCAGAGAAATGTGTGTTTGTCTTTTAGAGCATTGTCTTTACAATCTGTTCTCTTGTGCCCTCTTCTCTCCTCTCCTGACTGTTCAAAGTTATCCAAAAGTCCATAAAGGCCCTTCCCCATCAGTTTGCCACACAGACAATGGGGATTTGCCTGATGGCATTGCTTCATCAAGTAATCGTGATTCAGAAAGTACTAAGGCTAGTTTTGATATAACCTTCCTCTCTCCCTTTCTCTCTCCCTCTCTCTTTCCACCTCCTCTCCCTCCTTCCTTCTTCTCTTCCTTCCTTCTACCCTTTGTCCTAAGGTACCTTTCCTGATGGACTGTACCAATCTAAGTTCCTCAAGCACTCTCTGAACTAGTCTATCTTATTGTTCCATTCATTCATTAATATGTTGAATAAAATATGGGACATGTTTATTCTGTATTTGCAATCAAAGTCATGTTTTCAACTTTTTGAAAGTTATACTTTGACACTTGACATAAGTGAGCAATTCTTCAGTTTTGTAGTCTCAGAACCTAGAGTAATGGGCCTGACTTAGAATGAGAAGTCATAAACATGCCCTGAATGAAGGACTGAATTTGAGTCTACCCATCCATCCAGGCCACAGATCGGCATTTTATCAGGACCTTTAAAGACGCAACTCAAAGGAGAAGCTGTGATGTGGAAACCTCAGGGACCAGGGGAATCTGCCTGGCAGGAGAAATGTTTGGGCCTTTATAAACCTAGCCTGGTCCTCCAGGGCAGTAACTCCATGAACACCAAAACATGGCGCTTCTGTCCTGATGCCCCTGGGGACATACCTTTTGGTTTAGCAGAGTAAGTGGGGCTAGGCCTCTGCGGGTCCCTCCTGTGAACACAGGCTCCACCATTTTCCTGGAGGTTAAGAGGGACAGTCAGTGTGTCACTGAACTCATTTGTCCCTTCCTCTCTACTCTCCATCAAGTTAGCTGGTTACCTCTGATATTCAGAAGACCCCACCAAGCAGCCAAGAGCCAGAATGACTTACCTTGTCCCTGACTTAGCTGCTCTAGATTTAGCCACGGTAGCCAAGGCTCGGTCCTTCATGATGTGATTGATAATGGTGTCTTTCCCCAGAAAATTCTATGGGGCTTCTTGGTTAGTTTGTTCTTACACCTAGAGGCACTACCAGATTCAAGACAAGTGAACTTTCCCCCCGGAGAAGACTCTGATACAGAGAGGAAGATCTGACTGTGACTGAAGAGAGTTTCTTCAAAAAAGCTGTGTCCTTCCCTTGTCCAGGAACTTGAGCTAAGGAAACAGTTCGTTTTGCCTGTCATGATTTATCTTTGCTGGCAGCAGCCCAGTGTTTATCATTCAGCACAAGGCTTGGATGGGACTGAGTGGATCGGAACTAAAGTAGCTGATTTATATTCAGAGCGGAGTTTAAATTAACTGCGCAGAAGTCAAATCTCGCATTGCTCGTGTTTGCTCTTTCTGAGCAGTGCACTTATGCTTATCCAAAGCAGAGGACTTATGCTTTGGTCCATCCAAATTCCTAATGGGCCAAGTGCCCCAATTATAGACGATTCTGTGAACATCCATAGCTCTGAGAGCTGACGCAAGGATGATTCAGGAGAAGCCTTGGTGTCCTTCAGCTAGCTGTGAGCAAGTAACACCCCCCAGCAGCCTGTCTGCCCTGGGCTTAGCTGAGCTTTGACCGGGCTGAGTGGCTGTCACAGCTTTCCATGCCCCCTCCCCCAGCCAGGTCTCCAGGAGGCTGCAGGAACTTGTGTGCTTAGCACTGCTTTTTAATACAAAGGAGCAGAGGAAGTAGAGGGTGCTATTGTATAACAGGATCGACAGGTTTGGATCAATGTATTGATGATGTTGAAGCACCAGAGATAAGTACCTGGGGGGCTATTATGCCATTTCCTCTACTTTGAATATGCTTGACATTTCCACAGTTAAAAGGTTTTTTGTCTTGTTTTGTTTTTTAATGGAAGAGGATTTTTTTAGAGGAGAGGCTTGAAAGAGAAGCAGAAGGGGGACCTTGAGAATTCATTCTTTGAAAAACTCCCAAAACTCTGACAGACCTTACTGCTTCCCACACCTGTACCCTGTGGATTAATAACTTGTTGGAGGAACCAGGTATGTGGAGCCAGACGCTGTTACTGATGTCAGGAAGTAAACTGCTTGCCTGCGAAGTTCCTGTGGGGCTAATACCCATGGTTGCTTACTCAGCAGTACCTCCACCTCTGTCTCAGCAAGGGTAGAACTCCATTGGGTTCAGAAAAATACCTGCGGGAGGCAGGTCAAGCCCCTGGGAATTAATCTTGCCCGAGACTGGTTTAGGAATGACCATGTGATCAGTTCTGGCCAATAGAATGTAAGGACAAGTCTTTGGGGGTGGGGCTAGACTGTTAGGCGCTATTTCCCTCCCAAATTAACAAAAGAATTGCGTTAGGAGAAACCTTCTCTCCTGGGTGCTTTTACATGCTGTTATCTCCTTTCAAGATAAAGGTCTCCTTTTTCTCTAGTCCTACCTATGATACTGCTCCTCTGTCACACGCTCTACTCTCTAGCACCTTCATTATAGATTCTAGATCCAGAAACTTCAATATTTCAAACACTAGTGTTCAAGAAGTAACCTGCCTGTCAGCGTGCCCATTTTACAAATGAAGTAACAGAGGCTGGGTGCCATTGAGGTGGGGCCCTTGGCCACACAGCTTTTGAAGCAGAACAGTGCCTAAGACCTTTCCCTTCTTGTGTTGATCTTTTTACTTCCTCCTTATAGTAGTTCTAGAATCTTCTGTCATTCCTTGGAGGACTGAAGATTCTCACACCACCTCCCTCTTAATGGAGAGTGGGATATGGGTAATTACCTGGCCAACTTGCCCATACAGGTTAAGCAAGTCACAGACTGTGACTCTAAGAAAACCACAAAGGCAGCTGGGACAATAGGGCTCAATCTTTTTCCCAGGAAGTAGTCAGAGGGTTCCTTACAATGTCAGTCACACCATGTCACTCTTGCTCAAGAATCTTCCATGGACTTTCACTTCTCTGACAGTAAAATCCAAATCCCTTAGCAGAACCACAGACCCTGGTTGGCTGGGCCTCCCTGACCACCTGGCCCTCACACTTCCCCATGTAACCGCCCATGACCACATTGCTGATCTCCAGCACAAGCCTCTCCCGCCTTTGTGGGCCCTGTTCTTTCTCCTCAAGTGTTCTCCTAGATCCGTGCATGACTGGATTATTCTCAACCCGAAAGTCTCCCCTTTACATTTTTCTCCTGAAAGACGATAACCTCTTTCCTTCCTGGAAGTGCCCCAACTCCTGTCATAACATCACCCCATTTGTTTCTTTCACTGTGCTTAGCACAATTTAATTGTCTTAGCTGCTTGTTTACTAATTTATTAAATGCCTCCGCATCTAGACTGTTCCAGAGGGCAGGGGCTATACTCTCTTCTCAGCTGGCCTCAAAGCCTCACTCAATGTCCAGCACCTGAGAATGCTCACTGACTCTGTTAAGTGAATACCTCATGAGAGAAAGATTGAGAGTTCATCTTGACCACAGCACCAGACAGCTGGGACTCAATGGGGATATTGACCTAAAGACCTCGTGACAGCCTTGGCAGAACCGAAGCACCACAGCCACCACCAGACAGTGATGCTCCAACTCAGCTCCAGGGGACTGCATGAGTCAGCCCTTCCTCCCTGGTGTGGAATTATTTTCAGCCATCACCCCGTCCTGTCCTGAGCCTCTGACCACAGATGAACTCCATCTCCCCAAGTTTTCCCCATCGCCTGGAGGAAGTAAGGGCTGGCTCCTGCAGCCAGCGAGGCAACCTAGTCAGCACTGAGGTGTGACCAGTGGGATGTCGGGGCTGAGCCAAGCAGCAGTCTTCCCAGGAACTGGCCTGTCTTTCTTGTTGGTCTGATTTGTGGGAACATGGTCAAAACAAGTACGTTTGGGGAATTCTGAAGATAAAGGAAGTGGATGCCCCACTTTATAGGAAAAGTGGAGATTGCAGTATTAGAAAGATAAGCAATAAAGTCACATTTGCCCTTTTTCCTCATGACCAACCCTACACACATATATGCACACACAGGCATGCACTAGTGTCCACAACATACACGCACATGCCACTTGTAACACACACCATCAGCACATACAAAGCGCACACATGGTACCACATGTGCACATACATGCATGTCACATAAGCACACATGCGCTTGTACTCATAAGATGTACACATGATCATTTTCACACAAACACTACAAACATGTGTACATACATACACAGAATATGTGTGTGCATACAGCACAAACAATACACATACACATTCACACAGTCATGTATACCACATACATGTACATGCAGGTGTGTGCACATCGTTGTGCATATAATACACATGCGCACACATACCCATATACATACAGAGAACACATCCACACACACAAATACACAATACATTACTTCCACAATAAGATGTATTTCCTTCCCTTAACAGCATTTAATATTTCAGGAAAATTTCTAAGATCAGAAACTCCCTGGCCTATACCCTGACCATTAAGGAGGGCAAAATTGCCACACCAGGTTGGCCTTTTGCTTACTCAGCCCAAAATTTTCTCTTGCCAGAGGTCTCAGAGAAATGATTAATGAAATGATAGGGCTGTTTTTCCTGCTATCAAAATCAGAGTGTTCCCGATCTCCCCAAACATCTAGTTTCCCTTAATATGTTCCAATCTGGGTCTGTCATCCTTGTCTTAAATCTAGTTATAATTTCAGCTGTCAGTGAGCATAGTAAACAGGACTTAAAGGAGTCCATCAGCAAGTGCTGTTGTGCAAACAGGATGGAGATTGCATTGGCAGCAAAGTGCTGGGGCTCTGGCACCACTAAATGGCTAAGAACTCAGGAAGTCAGGACCTCAGGAGGCTCAGTATCCACATCAATAACTGCTAGAAAAAGCAATGGTTCCCTGCTTGAAGATGGACCAAAGGTTTCTCTGATGCCGAATTGTCTGCCTCACCGGCACCTGACAGTACATGCACACGGCACAGCCCCTGCTTGGGGCATGTCAGAGGAAGCTCGGGATCCATCTGTGCTTATTTACAAAGTGTCAGGGCTCTGTGTGGTCAGTGCCCTCTCTCAACTCTTAGAAAGGAGCTTTGGTCCACGAGACTCAGTTGGGCTGCAGAATGGGCCCTTTTCTGCCACCCAGGAAGGAATTAGATCATTCTAGCAAGTCAGGGCTGTCTCCTTTCCCTTTTCAGTGGACATGTGACACAGATCTGGCCAGGGTGGCTTGAAGGTAGCTCTGCTGGGGGAAAGAAGGGGATTCCTGGAAAGGTTATGCTCACTTTTGAAAAAGGAAATTCCCTCTCTGGCCCCTACTGATTTCTAGTCTACATAAGATATTGCTGAGGGAAGACTTGCTGACACGATTTTGCCCCATGGAGGGTGAGGGAGGAGTCCAAGGGCTGAGGTGGCAGGAGGAAAAACACCTGGGTCCTTGGAGATGATGCTGATCTTCAGAGTCTTCCAGACTTGGAGTTACTCAGTTGACTTCATATTAGAGCAATTAGAAAATACCTTTATTGCTAAACCATTTCTGATGGATTTTTTCTGCACTTGGAATCATGTTAACTACTACTAGTCAGGATAAGCTAGGTTACACTTGATAACATGTGAATTTCTCCCTCATGCCCCTTGGGGTTGGCAAGGAACCCTGCTTCTCAAATCCCTCAGAGACCAAACTATGGGATAGGACAGAGAATCTGGTGAATGGTGGCATCTCTCACTTCCTCTCACAGCTCACTGGTTAAAGTCACTGGGAAGTACGATCTTGCCATGTGTTCAGAAAGTGAAAGGTAGAACAACTTGGTGGTCAACAGGAAGGTTTATTACATAAATTGATACAAACTCTATTAACAGTCAGTTGGACTGGCCTTCAAGCAACAATTAAACATCTTTGAATCTTGGTTTCCCCCTATGCAAAATGTAATTCCTTAAAGGTTTCTTCCTTTCTCACTGTTGTGACAATACAATGAATAATAAATGTGAAGGTATTTGTAAAGACATAATGAATATAATGAGTGATAAATTTGAAGTCCTTTTTCAAGGTATAACAAAGTGTACCTGAGTGGGTGGCTGGGAGTGTTCGTAGCTGGCTGGTTCCAGCCAACTTTTGCTTTAGACATTCAACTTCATCTTCAGGCAAAAGACTTGGTAGTAGAGGATAAACTAGAGAGACAATTCTTACTTTTTGATGGAGGTAGGGCCGGGGTAGGCAGAAGGGACTGGGGCTGGGACTGTTTTCCCTATGGCGTTTCTAGGAGTCTGTCTCAGTTGGCCCAGGCTGCCATGACAAAATGCCACAATTTGGGGGGGGGGGGGGCTTCAATGCATTTCTTCACAGNTGGGGGGGGGGGGGGGGCTTCAATGCATTTCTTCACAGTTCTGGAGGCTGGAAATCCAGGATCAAGGTGGCGGTGGAGTTGGTTTCTCCAGAGGCTTCTCTCCTTGGTTTGTATATGGCCATCTTCCCCTGTATCTTCACATGGTCTTACCTATTTCCTGACCTAATTTCTTTTTTTAAAGATTTATTCACTTGTGCCTACAAGAACTGGGGTACAGGTCAGAGGTGGGGGCAGTGAGAAGACTCATCAGAGACAGAGTGGGGAACAGAACAGGCAGATCAACTGAAGTACACTGCTGAGGGGAGCAGCGGGTGAGACAGGAGAGTTCTGTCGTGTCCTGTAGGTCACCTCCCCAGCCTGCAGCAGGGATCATACTTGTGCTACAATGGCTGCGGTCTGCTTCATAGTGAGTTGCTCAACCCATTGCACCACCAGGGAGGCCCCCTGTATCTGTCCTAATTTCCTTTTCTTATAAGGACATATTGGTTAAGGACCCACCCCAATGGCCATATTTTACCTTCATTGCAGATTTAAAGGCTCTCTCTTCAAATAGAGTCACATTCTATGGTATATACACACAGTGGAATAGTATTCAGTGATCAAAAGGATAAATTAATATCTTTCATAGAAATATGGATGGAGCTTGAAGGGATTATGCCCAGTGAAATAAGTTAGAAGGAAAAAGAAAAATACCAGATGGTTTCACTTATAGCATGAATGTAGGGGATTGAAAGAAAAAAAAAAAATAACAACAAAAACAACCAAAGGAAAAAACACCACCACTAAAGGGGGGAAAAAAAATAAACAGAAAAACTACAAGTCAGAGACATTCTGCAGAGGAGGAGGAGGGGAAGGGATCAAAACGAGGGCGAGAAGAACACAAGTGATTATGGTGATGGTGCACAGGTGGAAACTCTGTGGGGACTACACCTGAGAAAAGAAAGCAAATATTGTAAACAAAATAATAATAATTATTTTTAATTGTAAAGAGTCACATGCTGACATACATGCACATTTCACAGGGACACAATTCAGCCCATAGCAGAAGCCATTCTTTCCCACCTGATGAGAAATGGTTCACAGGAAAAACTCATATTCATTTCTAGCCTACATAAGAGGGAGAGGGGAAGATAAAGGAGACAGAAGAAGAAAATAAAGAAAAAAGAGGAGGAGAAAGAGAAGAGGGATGAAGAAGAGGAACAGAGGGCGCTTAAGTACCTCCCTCTGCTAGAGCTGGGAGAGGAAGATCACGCCGTGCCCCCTGCACAGGCATTTGATGGAGGGGGGGGCGTCCCCAGCCTGATCTACCTGCCTGGATGTCAAGACCGAGTCAGTCGGTGACAGCTGGCACAGGAGCAAGGAGAACCTTCTCAAGCCACTTCTCGCCAGTGACTGGCCGACTTGAAACGACTCTACGGCAGACTTGCTGTGTGCAGAAGGATCGGTGGTCAATGAAACTCATCGCAGCAGAGTTTACTTACAGAGCGAGTCGTATAAGAGATTCATAATTAATTGTGTAGGTTTAAATGCTTATGAAAGTTTATTTATCATCTTAACTGGAGTCTCTGCATGAAGTTCATCTTAAACAGAATCCTAATTTAGGGAACTCAACAAGATCTGAATCATAGCTAATATATTGACATCTGGGTGAAGTCCACTTTTCACCTGGGGTCTCATAGCCCAGAGGCAAAGAAAAGGGGGTATAGAAATAGAGCCCTGCAAGTGTAAAATACAATGAGGATTTACTTCTGGGGACTAATGCATATATTACCACCATTTGTTTTTTCAACCCTTTTATGGGCTCTATTCCTAAGTCAAAATGAGAAGACAGAGGGTAGCCAGTGGAATATGTTCAGAACAAGTCTATGGGAGTGTTTAATATTGAACCCCCCTCGGGCTTTGCAGACAAAGCACAGGCTTGGGCCAAAGCAAAGTAGATCAAATAATTATTTTTGAAAGCATTTGATTTTCAAACTTTTCACCAAAAAGAAATTCAAGTGGCCATCAAGGAGAAAAGGGTATTTATTGGATCTTCTCAGTTATTTTGCAGTTCAGCTTGGGGATGGGGCATCTGAATCATCTTTAAGGGTACCGGAATGCTCTCCTCTTAAACCAGGTAGGGAGCTAGAGGGATATAATACATCTGATGTCATGAATCTGAGCAGATATTTCTATGAAATCGACCTTATACATTCCACTGTGCAAAAACACTCAAAAGGAGGAGTGTAGGGGTATTTCTTCCACAGTCCCAGCAATTCACTTCTTTTGAGTCACAAAGGGTAGGTAACCTCCTCCTAGCACAGCCTCAAAGTACTTTGTCCAACTGCAGACACAAAGTGAGGATGAAGCGATTTTTATTGTTATTGTCATCATTAATCCTTTCATTAAGGTCTCCTTTATTCATGTCAACACCGGCCCCTTTCTCCCCTCCCTCTCTTCTAAATCTCATTCGTGGGGCTGGTTTCTCCAAGCTCTCCCAGCTCAAATTTTAATTAAAGTGAATTACAAGCCTTGAATTTCTAATGAGCTCCTCTTCCAGATGCCATTAGAAATCAGAATGGCTGCACTCTCTGTGGTGTTCATTAGCACGGTATTATTTTTGGAATACAGACGACCCCTATTGGAGACATTTCACTTTCCGTTGGTATTCAGTGGTGAAACTGACCCTTTCTCACATTTGGCATAGACAGAAGCAGTAATGGCATTGAAAATTTCAAAACGAAACAAGCAAAAGATGTAAGGTAGGCGCCTGCCTCACCCGGCGAGAGGACATCACTCATCCTGCATCTTTAGAAATTGGGGATGGAAGGAGGGTGCTATAACAATTGGGAGATTTTCAGATGACTGAGATCTCTCCTTTGGGTATCAAGACCTCTTTGTTTTACCCAGTTGATGAACATTTTCTAAAATCAGCCTCTCCTTAAACAGAGGTCAATGTCTTCTGGAACTCACCGTGGTGATGAGTGGCCAACCAAGGTCTGGTACTCGGCATCCTGAAGTCCCATGCTCGGTGGTCACCTTGCTCAGAAAGTTGAGATTTCCATCAGTCAGACTTGCAGAAGGTCTGGAGGTGTGGGTGCTCGCCAGGAGAGAGTGGGTGCTGCATTTGCCCCACATCCTGTTGCAGGATGTGAGAGATGGTGAGAAACTCAACAATCATCTACTCCGATGGCAATTTTGTAGATGAGAAGAGGCAGGAACATGTTTCCTCAATGTCCCAGTGGAGGGGCGGCCAAGGTGGGCACCGAGCCAGTTCTAATGAACCTGTGCCGTCCCCGATCCAGAGAATCATCTTGATTCTCCACACATGCATTTCCCACCAAGCGGTCTCAAGAGCGGTCCTTTCTTCTGAAAAGGCGCCTGAGAATGGATCCTAACCTGAGAGTCATGCAAAGAGATGGGTGACCATGCTCTGTGACCTTGACCAGTGCGCACTGTTACTGGGGGAGAACATTCTTGGTTCTTCTGACTGAATGTGTTTCCTAGTCTCTGGTGCCTTTCCACATGCTCACCTCTGGCATTATTTGTTAGCACTTTATATTTTTGTTATTCATTTTTAATGAATAAGCTAATGAACTTTTAGTCTAAGTTCATTTTAAATTTTGTAACTTTTATTTTATAAATAATGAAGCAAGTACAAATATGAACGAATAAGGTAAAGCACCCCCTTATAATAATATCACCCTTTTTTTCCCCACACTAGCTCAACCCAGACACCATTTTACTTTATCTGGAAATATTTCAGTGCACATCTCTTAAAACTCTACTGGCATAACCATTCTTATAATTTCTAATTTTTTATTATTTAAAATAAAACATAGTAATCCTGCTTTCTTTTGGTTTATTCTCTTTCTTTTTCTAGTGTTTTGAGCTGGTCTTCAATCTTATATTTTTTGTCAATAGAGATATATTATTGTGTAAATTTCCTTTTGACAACCACTTTATGAAATCAAATATATATAATTTCATTCCATTCTTTTGAAGAAATTCTGTAATTTTGTTTTGTGTATCTTCTTTTGACTCAAAAATTATTTAAGGAAATCTGTCTTGTCCCATCCTGCCACCCACCAGCATGAGCTCGGCACAGTTCAACAAGGGACTCTCCTATGGGCTTTCCTCTTATGAGGTTAACTGACTTCTATCCAAATATGACCCTGGAAAGGAGGCAGAAATCTTTAGCTGAATTGAGAGACTCACAGATCTCTCTACTTCTAGAAAATTCTGAAGGATGGAATAATCTTATGCACACCCATGAATAAACTGCAGCCAGGCTCAGTCCTCAAGATCAACTGCTCCAAGCAGAATTGGCACCAGCTAGAAACCCTCTCCAACTTCATTAAGGCCAAGTTTAGCTACAACATCAATCCCATGAACCCCTCTTCGAGGCCAATGACCTGTTTGAGAATGGGAACGTAACACAGGTATCTCTTCTCGCCTTTGCAGGGAAGGCCAAGACAAAAGGGTTGCAGAGTTTCATGGATATTGGTGTCAAATATTCAGAGAAGCAGGAGTGGAACTTCACTGACACCACCATGAAGGCAGGGCAGTGTGTCATCAGGCTTAAGATGGGTGCTAGCTAATGTGTCAGCTGTCAGGCATGACAGCTTGTGGTACAAGACACATAACGTCTGTATGGTCCCAAGAATCATACCCAGTCACCAGTGGACCACTCAACCATCAGTCTTCAGATAGAGACCAATAAGAGTGCCAGCCAGGTGCGCAGGATGGCTCGTGGAAGCCAGTGGCACATCTAAGACAACAAACTGAGGACAGAGAAATGGGACAACTCCTCTATGTCTCTGTAAATGGGTTACACACAGAGCACCAATCAGCCTGGCCAGGTCTTCAGCCTGAACCTACAAGTACATGACCCCAAAATACAAGGCCAGTGGCCAACAGGGAAGACATCTCTAAGTCCCCAAGCCCAGGAGAGGCCCCAGAGTATCTCTCCTGCTACCAGGAGGAGGTAGGCTACTGAGGCATCCTTGTGTGGGTGGAGGTGTATGCTCCCCAATTCATCATCCCATCTGAGTGTTCAGGTTTTGCTGGGTTCTCCTCTTGTTTTTCTATGTATCCTAGACTCCTCTAGCCAGGAGTCTGTAGAGGGTGCCTTGAGGTTCCTGTCAGGGAAGCAAATTCCTCAGCAGGCTCTGGACAGAGGTGTAGAGATGAATAAGAAACCTGGGTCTTAGATTATTTCCTATTGTTTTCCCCACTCTTACCTTTTCTCGGCTAATCAGTTTGTATCCACAGAAGTTTCACAGTTTAATGAACAAACAAACAACCATTTTTTTTTCCTTTACAGGAGAGCAGAGTGTGGATGGTGAAGAAGGTACCAAGAGTGAAGCAAGTCCTCTGGGGCAGGGCCCAGCCACAGCCCTGAAATATCTTAGGTATCTTGAGAATGAACTTCCCATCACCCCCAGACAGCGAACCCTGGTTCTTCCTAGGAACCCAGTGGAAAACTGAGGCCCAGATGGGACAATGGAGTTTTGAGAAGTTGAGGCAAAACCAGACTTCCTCCCCACCTCCCACTTATCCCATTCCCCGTCCAAGGGTGGCACAGGGAACCCCAACAAGAGGCCCTCCAGGGGACCATCCCAAACCATATCACGAGATAATATGACATCCCAGTTATGGACCGAAGGAGATAAAAAAAAAAACTCTTTCCAAAAAAATTGAAAGCAAGTTATTTTTTTCTTTTCAAATTTTCAGGCGTAAAGGCATTCAATTCATTATAAATTTCTAGTTTTAATGCATTATGATCAAAGAATGTTGTCTTTATATAATTTCTGTTTCTTGGAATATATTGAGGTTTTCTTTGAGACCCCAGATGCAGTCAGTATGATGGTGAAGATTACATATGTATTCTCTATTACAAAGCTTCAGATTTTGACATACAACTTTAGATTTAGCTTACTGAATACAATTTTTTTGTCTATTTGATCTTTTTTCTATTGAAAGTGACATATTAAAGTTCCCTATTCTTTCTAGCTCCAGAAGTTTTACTTGATAAAATTGTTGGTATGTATTTGGGTATGTAGCTATGTAACTATAGATTTCAGCATAATAAAGAGGCTGTGTGTGTTTCTTTCAATGTCTTGCGGTATGCGTTCTTCCGTTACTGTCTAATAGCAATTCTTAATTTTATGTGCAGCTGTCCATTAAATCATTGTCCAGACTTTTATTTTTAACCTTTCCAAATCTCTTTATGTTAAGTGTAGCTCTTTTACAAAGCGTGGTATTGAATTTTTCTGGTAACCAATCTGAAATCATAGCATTCGTATATTTGACCTCACCTCTGTTTCACTGAGTTTTTGCTTGAGTTTTTGCGAAGGGGTTTTCACTCTGTGGTCTGTTTTATCTGTTTTCTCTTGCTGGTGTACCTTTTTGTTTCAGGAAGACTTGCATTTTTATATTTGAAGGTTGCTATATTTGACTATCTTCATATCATATTGTTAGTTTCCTGTGCTATTTAAAAAATCACTTCTTGTTAGTTGATTGCCTCCTAGAAACAATATATTCCACTTGACAAGTTTATTTTATTTTCACTTGTTGCCCCCTCCCCTCCTCTAGCAGTGGAAAGGCACATGCACTGTCCGAGCACCCCGTCATTACACCCTGCGCTGTCTCCCACACGAGCATCATTGCGTAGACCCACAGCAAACATATTCAGTGCCTACCCTCATGCCTCTGTAGTCAATCAAGCATTCAGGTTGCTTGAAGTTGTTTTCAGAATCATTCCTAAGAAATGAACCATGAGAACTCTTCCTACGGGTAAACAATCAAGCCTTGTCAAATGCCAGTCTTGCTGAAAATAGAAATTCAGGAAGTGTTGATGTTGAAAAGTCTGATGACAGTGTGATTTTATTGTCCTATGGGTGGTGTTGCCTCTTCGTCTCTATCTCCAAGGGAATTCTTTCCCTTTCAAATCCAGTCATTTTACTAGGTTGTGTCTCAGTGTTGGCATTTTGGGTCAGTTTTCCTAGATACGTGCTGTGTTTCAAATCTTTGTTTTCTTAACTTCAAGAATGTTTTGACTCAGATTATCATCTTCACTCTGCTCCTTTGCTTTAGTGTTCTTTATGAAATTCTTTTACACATAGGTAGGATCTTCTTGCCATGCATTCTCTAGCACTGTCTTCTTGACTGTTCTAAAAAAACCTCTTTTTTCTTCTTGTTATTTAAATTTCTCTACTTTCCATCTTCTACCTGTCTTAAGGCACTATCCGTGGTCATAACCATGTCACTTGTGTTCATTTTAGTTTGATTTTCACTTAGAATTTTTTCTTTTATCTCCAGTTATTTTCATCTCTAATTATTTTCTGAACATTAGCTTCTCTTTTCAAATTGCCTTCTCTCTAGTGACCTCACCTCTGAACTTCACGATTTCATTCCTATGTGATCTTTTTAATGATTTAAACAGTTACGTTAGCTCATTTGGAATATTAGGGTGCGGTTCCCTGTAGCCTGTGTCAAGTGTTTCCATTTCGCTTTCATCACTTGTCTAAGACAAGGACATTATTCTATTTCTTTTTTTTTTCCCCTTTGTATAATGTCTTTGTTTGGATTCTTTGGCAATTCCTTCCTGTTGCTCATTTTTAAGGGAAATGACATTTCTTGCACTTTTAGGGGTACAAGTAGGCCAACTCTTCACAGCTCTAGCTTCCTCCTTGTGTTGCTTTTAGGAAACAATTAAACACAGAGTTTCTACTTCCTGATATCTGCCTCCTCTACTTCCTTCTCCTTGGGTCTTGGCTTTGCTTTATCGCTGTTGTCCCTGTCTTGTTCAATTAGAACTCCTCCCTCAGCAGTTTTCCCTCAGGCTAGAGCTTTTTCCTAGAAAACATATTTTACTTGGTTTCATGAGTTCTCAGGCCCCACACTACTCCAATTCTTTCAAATATACTATAGTCTCTTTATGCTCACCCAGAAATTGAATTCTGCAGAAGTCCTCCTGCATTTCAGCTACTCTGTTCAGACAGGCCCTCTGTATCTTCTAGCAAATACATATGGTGACATGAGAGTCCTCATCCAATGTCTGTAGGGCCATCAGAGGACCCTTTTCTTCTACATTGATTTAACTGGTCTTATAACTGTCAGTGACTTGTCTCCACCCACTCACATTTTGGGGCCTGTGTGCTTATTTTTTCACTCAGCATTGTTGTGGATATGGTATGTGGTTTTTAGTTTTGTTATCCTGATTGTTAAATATGCCTTAAATATTAAACAGGACTTTAAAACTATGCTGCTATAACTATCTCTCCGGAATCTACCCCAAGTTATATGGCTAAGCTGTTGGTTCTTGATCCTCAGCAGGAAGACTGATAATGTGTCCTAGAGTCGGACAGGACACACCACACATGGATAGGTTTGTATTTTTGCTAAGGAATTATAAAAGTCATGCAAAGTCATGCCCCCAAATTTGGAAACCACATCATAGTAGAATATAGGAAGAAAGTTAAATATCTCCAGTTATGTTATAACCATCGAAACCACTGGTAACAGGTTGCTGTTTTGTCTTCTTGTCTTTCATTCAAGCAATTTTTTAAAAAATAAATGTTTTAATTAAGATAGCAAAGTATGTACCTTCAAATCTTTTTCTCACAGCAACTGGACACTCACTCAATTTACATTATGAAGGAGGATTATGGCAAAGGTATTTAGCACTGAAAATGGAAGTGTAATAAAGGATTGCCAGCAACTATAGCTGCTTTAGGGAGTGGCAATTCTCATAGTTTCTCTCCTAGGCCACATGCCAGTCTCCATAGTTTCTCTATTTCTCTTGTGCTTACTCCATTGTAATTTCAGATTGTCTGTGGTCCATCTTGGCTTCTCACTCCCCTGAAGCTTTCAGTCTTAGCTCTTACTAGTGATGGACTCACTTTCTTTTTTCTTTTTTTAAGATTTTTATTTATTTATGCATACAATAGCTGGGGTACAGGCCAGAGTCACGGGAGGTGAGAGGATTCACCAGAGACAGAGCTGGGAACAGAACAGGCAGACTGACTGAAACACACTGCTGAGGGGAGCAGCGGGCGAGGCAGGAGAGGTCTGCTGTGCCATGTGGGTCCCTTCCCTGGCTGGTGGCGGGGATTGAACTCGTGCTGAAGTGGCTGTGGTTTGCTTCATACTGTGTTGCTTAACCCACTGCGCCACCAGGGAGGCCCATGGACTCACTTTCTTGACATTTCTAGGTCCAGATCCCTTAGAGAGGTTGAAAAGACAAACAATGTTCATGAGAAAATGTATTAATATAGCAGTTATGCATAAGTTCAAAAGGAAGAAATAAATCAATAACTTAACTTTATACCCTAAAGAATTAGAAAAAGAAACAAATGAAACAAAGAACAAATGAAAGCTAGAAAAAGGAGAGACATAATAAAGATTACCTCAGAGATAAATACAATAAAAACAGGGAAACAATTGGGAAAACCAGCAAATCAAAAGTTAGCTCTTTGAGAAGATGGACAAAATTTACACACCAACACACAAAAATGAGAGTTGCATTTCTATGCACTAACAATGAACAATCTGAAAAGAAATTAAGACAATAATTCCATTCACAATAGCATTAAAAAAAGAATAAAAATACTTAGAAATAAACTTCACCAGGGACTACAGAATATTGTCAAAGAAATTGAAGAAGACTCATGTAAAGGGAAAGAAACTTTGTGTTCACGAATTAGAAGAATTAATAATGGTTAAAATATCCAAATGCCCCAAAGTGCCCAAAACATGCTAGGATTCAATTCTTTAAAATACTTTAAAAGCAATTCTTTAAAATACTAGTGGTATTCTTTTGCAGAAACTGGAAAAATCATCCTAAAATGTATATGATAATTCAAAAGGTCCCCAAATGGCTCAAACAATCTTGAAAAAGAAGAAAGGTAGAGGTGTTACCTTCCTGTTTCAAAACTTATTACACAACTATGGTCATCAAAACAGTGTAGTTCCAGGGAAAGACAGACTTACAGGCAACGAATATAAAAATAGATAAACTGGGGGCCTACCTGGTGGTGCAGCAGGTTGAGCGCTGCACTGTGACGCATCTGCAGCACAGCCCCGCGAGTTCGATCCCTGGCCAGAGAGGGACCCACGTGGCACAGCAGACCTCTCCTGCCTCGACTGCTGCTCCCCCTTAGCAGTGTGCTTCTGTCAATCTGCCTGTTCTGCTCCCCACTCTGTCTCTGGTGAATCCTCTTGCCTCCCGCAACTCTGGCCTGTACCCCAGCTCTTGTATGTGTGAATAAATAAATCTTTAAAAAAATAGATAAACTGGAATACATCAAAATAAAAAAAAAATCTGTGTATCAAGGAATACAATCAACTGAGCAAAAAGTCAACTATGGAATGGCAGGAAATATTTGCAAAGCATATATCTTATAAGGTGTTAATATTCAAAATATGTAAATAACTGCAATTCAACAACACAAATCTAAGACTCAGATTTTGAAGTGGGCAAAACATTTGCACAGACAGTTCTTCAAAGAAGATACACATATGACCAAAAAAATCTCATGAAAATAATGTTCAACATCAGGAATTAATAGAAAAATGTTAATCAAAACCCCAATTTTACTTATTACCCATTAGGATGGCTACTTCAGTTTTGTGACTTTGCAGTTTAAAGAAACAGCAGATGATATCAGCATTTCTCAGCCTTGACACAGTTGCTATTTTTGGATCAGATCATTGTTTGCTGCTTCCTTTGTGTTTCAGTTAGGACCCGAGGCAGCATCTCTGGCCTCTGCCCACTAGCAATAAGTACGTCTCTTGTTGTGGCAACAAAAATGTTACATGTCCTCTGGGGGACAAATTTGCCCCCAGCTGAGGGTCTTTGGATTAGATCACACAAAAATTAATGAAGAATCAGTGGCCTCCCTGGTGGCGCAGGGGGTGAAGCAACACACTGTGAAGCAAAACACAGCCACTGCAGCATGAGTTCAATCCCTGCCTCCAGCTGGGGAGCTGACCCACAGGAAGCAGCAGACCTCTCCTGCCTCAGCTGCTGCTCCCCTCAGCAGTGTGTTTTGGTCAATCTGCCTGTTCTGCTACCCACTCTGTCTCTAATGAATCCTCTCACCCCCCATACCTCTGGCCTGTACCCCAGCTCTTGTATGCATAAATAAATAAATCTTTAAAAAAATAAATGAAGAACCAGCTCAGTCCATTAGGTATGTGAGAGCTTTGAACTTAACGAAAGCACTCTTAAACTGTGTTGGTTTGAGGAACTGAATGGCGCTACTTTGCATTCACCATCAGTGAGAAGCAAAATCTGTCTTCACATCCCTTACCCTTCCCTTCAGGATTCCTTTATGTTTTTCTGCTTTAAATGATGATGATCCACCACACCACCCCCATCCAAGGAATACAGTAACTTATCTTCCACAAAAGATAGTACTGGAACAATATAATAAACTGAACTGGGGCCCAAGTGATTGGGTTCTAGTTAGCCCTGGCTTTGTCACAACAATCCTGTGATCCTGGACAACAAATTAATCACTTTGAGCCACCATCACCTCTTCTGCAAAGGTGAGTATTGGATCAGATGATCTTTCTGCACTCATTTTCACTAAAGGGTAAATGACCAACACAGTAAGCTTGGTTGCACATTTGTTGCAACAAGGTACTAAAAAATCGTACATTTGTTGAAAATGATTCTTTACTAGGCAAAGAAGTAACTAACCTCAAATGTCAGACTGAAGAGCGTGTATCTGTATGAGATAAGAACACATAGACACTTCGGGAACATATATTCTGTCATGAAATTTAAGATTCTCATAGCTTAGGGGCATAATAGAGAACACCTGTCCTACCCTCTAATTTTACAAAAGGAGACCCTGAGGCCCAGAGAAGGGGAATAACTTGTTGAATCCAGAGAAGGGAGATGACTTGTTGAACACTTATTGTAAAGTAGCATAATTGATATGGTATTTTAAGTACTGGGAACTGGAAAGCACAGGAATAACTACTTGGGGCAGGCGATTCACATTACTCAACTCAAAGAACTTTCAGAGTCACTTATTTGAAACCACTTAGCAAACGCACTCATGTCTTCTGCCCTTGGTGTAATGAAATAACTTATTCCTGATATATTTCTACAAGCCTATTGATAAGCAGGACATACACAAAAAGATTATTAAGAGATGAGCAGTACTGAAAGATGAAAAAGCCTTTACTGATTGAGACAAGACACAGGGTTTTAAACAAGATAAGGCATATTCCTAGGGATCGGGAGCTACACAAGGACTGAGGCAGAGTGCCCTGGGGGTAAATGGACACCCCTCCACACAAGACTGGGTGTCAGATCTAGTTGGAGAGGGTGAGGCAGTTTGCTGAGGTCACAGGTGGAGACAGCCAAGCAGGAGAACTATCCTTAAGAAGATAATGAAACTTTCCAGGAAGTTGCTGCAAGGGATGCTATGGAACTTTCTTGAACATTGGCCAGGACAACCATCAGGAAATTTCCTGGAAGCTACCCTCAGGTGCTCTTGAGACCATCTTTTGAAAGCTAGATGAGGTTGCACAAAATTCACCAGAAAGTCACATACACAGAGGTGGGGGAGCATCCTGTGCAAATAAGGAACTAATAGGAAGCAAAATTTGGGGAACAAGGAAGACCAGGACCGTTCTTCCTGTAGTGATTCTCCAGCGCCCTCTACTGGCAAAGACTGGCATCATGCCAGTTGGGGAAGGAGAAAGGCTTGCATGATTCAGTCCCAATAGAACAGACAGCATAGAAGAACAGATTGGGAGTCAGGAGGGAAAAAACTGTTCAGCGACACATTCATAATTCAGGAGCACAATCACTTAGAGCACACACGCATGCACATGCCAGGTGACTGGCTGTCCAGGTAAAAACTATGAAAGAAGTACTCCTTTTCTTTAGTTCATTGTCTCCTCTGGTAACAGAATAGCCACTGACCTAGAATCACCAGGGAAGACACACCACGTCCCCTTGGTCCTGGGCAGAACCCCAAGGTCCAGCCTTTCTTACTCTTCTTCTTCCCCAGATCTTCCATCAGGGGTGCACAAGATGATCTCCTGAACGTAGTAAACGTTGGGGGGGAGGGCGGGGGGAGACTGCTTAGGTCTCAGAAGCTTGGGGTTTTAGAGAAGAAAGATAACTTGGGTAACCGTGCCAGATGTACCCCCCTTTTCCCAGTTACTGTCCTGTTTATGCCTCTTCTCACCCTCCAATATGTCCAACTCTAGGTGATAAAGTACAAGGTTCCCCAAACACAGTCCAGTCAACCCACTCCTTGGGGTTTACAGATGAGGAAGAGGAACGCTCCCATACTGATGGCCAACAGTAGAGCCAAGGACTCAGGGTTCACCTGGACGTGGATCTCCGGTGTGACTTTGGCTTGTTACTATGCCTGTCTCTGGAAGGGCCGCTGGCTGGGGTGTTATGTGATAGAGGTAGGGCAGAGCACTGGGCACAAGTCATGGCCTGAGGGGTGTACCACCCTACCACCCACATCCCGTAGCTCCTCCATCTGCCCACCTTCCCATCTCAGGTCACACGCTCTCCATCTATGTTCCAGAAATGGATGACAGGCTGCATTTTTATAATGGTAGGGCACCATAACCTTTCAAAACAATCAGAGCTAGCAGGGAGATTGAAGGGACTGACTCAATTTGCTTGGGAAGGAAGACAAGGACTGTAAGTGGCCCTAACTTGCTGAGCAAGAATTGGATACTGAAACTTCTCTTCAGTTCATCACTTCCCTCCCTACCTCCCAAATTCCCTCTTCCCTAAGATGTTTAGAGCAAATGTCACCTCAAGGGAGGCAGGCACTGTCCAGGTGCAAGTATTCCATGGCCAACTGTGTCTCAACATCTCCCTCTGGTGGTCACACTTCAAACTGTTGGACTAATTTGAAAACCAACTAGAGGGGCCAGCTTCTCCAAGGCTAGGCAGGGAGTCCTACGCAGAAGAAGGGCCTGGCAGCTGACGGGGGCTGTGTCTGGGGTCTACCCTCACGTTGACAGAGATTCAGAGAATGCCTTTCCAGGCTTGCAGCCTTGACCCTAGGACTGGTTGCTGCAGGCTTCTCTTAGCTCAGCCTATAGACATTGGGCTGGATAGTTCTTTGTCTGGAAGTCTCCCAGTGCATCCGTGGCCCCCAGCCACTAGGTCAATAAGATCCCAGTTATGATAGCCAAAAATGTCTTTCTATGTTGCCAAATACAGGAGCGGGAGGGATTGCCCACTGCGTTACTTAACTAGTTAGCTGTTCAGAGAACTAACGTCACAGTTCTTAGCAAAATAGTGAGGAGAGCAGCTGTGACTCAGGCCCAGTCACATTGGCCACAGTCCCTAGGTGCCCAGAGTGTGGGGGTCTGGGCATACCCAGCCTCAGATCTCTGGGAACAGCCTCCCATAAAGATTTGCCTGTGTCCCCCTACCCTCCCCACCCTGCCACACACACATACATCCATGGGCATTTTGACCTCTTTTAGGTCTCAGCTTAGAGGATGGAAAACATCCTCTGTGGAAAACAAAACCTGTTCAAATGAGGTTCAGGTGAGTCCATGGGGCTGCCATCTCTGGATGAGAAGATCCTGTCACCATGGGAACAGCTACTGTTTCCTTCAGTGTGGAATTAGTGCCAAGTCCCGGGCTCAGCATTTATCTGCTTCATTCCCCTCTACACTTCTGCAAGGTGGTTGCATGTTACAGATGTGAAAGGGGGGGGGGTCCCTCATAAATGAGATAACCTGATCTGCACTTATACCTGCAGATCAGCATTTTGAACTTGGGTTCCACACAGCCGCTGCAAGTGCCTTGCCCCCACTGAGCTGATTTCTCAGATGCCTTTTGGGACTTGTCATTGGAGCCTCAGGGAAGTTCTCCTTTCCCTCCATCTGGTATGCTAGCTTTGTGTCCCTCACAGGCTGGAGGCACCTCAAGCAAAGGGCTTGTGTCTTTTGCTTCCCTTGTGACATTTCCAAAACCAGGACCATTTTTGGCAGAGAAGCATTCTAAAGTATCGCCAGGGGCACGAAGTCAGTCCCTGCCATGCAAAACAGGGTCTCTCACTGCTATGGTCACCCTGCCCGAAAGCCCCCTGCAAGCTGATCTGACACCTCTTTCCCCAGAACTAGACATAATGAAGAGATCCAGCGCATCTCTACCTACATCTCCCTCCAGTGGCAATCTAATTAGGTTCTTTCTACAATTAACTGTTCATAATTAAAGAGCAGCAAAGCCCATGTGTCATTCTAAAACTTCATCCATTAAACAACAATGTCCAATTCTGAAATCCCTCTTCAGACGAGGAGCGCTGGAACACGTGTGGGATAACAATCCTCCAGATATGCTAACCTAAATTTAATTATGCAAGGAGAACAGCGGCTTAACTTCATTCTTCTTGGAAGTGCTGTAATTAAAACTCAATTAGGGACCAGGCTGGCCAACATCATTATTCGGGTGTCACCCCATTAAAGAGACAAACAGCTCAGTGCATCTCCCATGGATGCTGGCCTGAAGCCTCTGCTAGGAACGGGGTTGCTTTTAGCATCCTCTGTCTCCTAAAAGCACCATTTGTTCAATTGCTTGTCCTTCATTTATAACTTTTTGAAACTTCTACCCAATCATCCAGGTCAAAGGAGGAAGCAGCCACCCGTGTGCCAGTCTGATACTAATTTGTCAAGTGCTTATGACAGGCCAGGTGCTTCACAGAGAATAGCTTACTTAATCTTCCCTTCAACCACAGGAAGTGGGTATTGCCTTATTTAAAGACGAGGGAATTGAGGTTCTGTGAGATAAAGAAACTGCTGGTCACACCGCTGTCAGATGGTGGGACCAGGATTGAAACCACCAGCCTGTCTCTGAGTGTGCAGTCATTATGTCATATTGCTGTTTTGAAATGTTTTTCCAAATATCTGATCTTTGACATCAGAGGTGTTCGCACTCTGTTTTTGATTATAAACCAACCAACCAATCAAAGGAACAGAAGGCAAAGGCAGGGGAGTCTCAGCTCTTTTTCTTGTATGCACTGTGTTAGCAGGAAGGCCAGTGAACTGGGGTGTCCATGTTGAACTCATGCTGGAGTTGGAGAGTGAGAGGTTTGTTAGTCTTTTTAAATCATTCATTCATTCATTCATTCATTCATTCATTCATTCATGTGCAAGAGGTTTGCCTGACTGTGGAAGATGCTATTCCACTGAACTCCAGCTTCTGCTGGCTGTCAGCACCCCCACACCCCAGGCCAGGAGTACCCTTTGGTGAGCAGAATTTCCAGAAACTCAGGGTTCACCAAGGGTCTTGTCAAATCCATGCAAATGTCTACCCATCGGTACCCCCGTTCAGAACTCCCCTTTCTGAGCCCTGCCAGCAACCTGGGTGATGTCATCAAAGTCTGGGATCAGTCATCAGAGAACTGCAGGGTTTCTGTTCCAGCTAGGGGGACAGGACCCAAATCAAATCTCACACAGTTGAGCCCTCCCTGGTGGCGCAGTGGGTTAAGCAATGCACTATGAAGCAAACCACAGCCACTGCAGCACGAGTTCGATCCCTACCGCCGGCTGGGGAGGTGACCCACATGTGCAGGCAGACCTCTCCTGTCTTGCCCACTGCTCCCCTCAGCAGCGTACTTCAGTAGATCTGCCTGTTCTGTTCCCCTCTGTCTGGTGGATTTTCTCACTCCTCCCTACACCTCTGACCTGTACCCCAGTGCTTGTATGCATAAATAAATCTTAAAAAAAAGAAAAAAGGAAAAAAAGAAAACTCACACAGTTGTCAGAGAGACATACTCTAGATGCCCAGATGCAGCCCATGCCTTTGGTGGGGCCACCTGCAGAGACCATCCATGCTAGGGGACAGTCCTGTGACTCCCTCCTGGGAGCGCCTCTGAATGTCCATCAGCCCTGTCAGTCACCTTACCCGGGGCCATAATTTATAGTTGGCAAGTCACGTCCTTCACAGGGAGGGACCCCTGTCATCTGTATGGCCTGACATCCTGCTCACTCTCCACTCCAGCCAAAGGAATAGCACCTTTCTAAGGTGTCCAGACGGGCTGATGGTGCCGTCCTGCTGGGTTCAGAGCCCGGCCCACAGCCCACTGACACACCGCCTCTTGCTCCTCCACACAGGTCACAGGACCTGTGAATCCTCCCGAGGCAGTCTCTGAATGCACCCCAGAACGGAAGGCAGAAATTTCAAGACGCTGCAGAAAGGGTCTATTCCTCTCCCTTTTCTGGGACCCACAGCACTCTCTGCTCAGATCTCTTTTTATTTCATTTTCCCCTCCCCCATCACCCCGCTGGATTCTACTTCTCCGCAGAGAATGAGATTCTGTGAAACAAAGTTCTCAGAGAGTGGAGGTTTCAGAAGTGCCTCAGAAGGGCTTGGTGTTGAGAAAACCACCACTCCAGCACCCAGAGTCACGGCCAGGGACTTCCCAAGTCTGCTATGGCTGAGCTGTCTGAGAAAGGCGAAGGGCAAGGCAGTACCCGGGGACATGTGAGACCGAGCCCAGCTGCAGCCTTCCCCTCTCTTGTAACCCACTGCACGTGTCACTGCCCACAGCTGACTTCTGACAGGGAGAGCTGTGAGGGCCCAGAGGGCCGTGGAAGCCGAGATGGTGCTAGAACTGGGGCTGGTGCCCTGGGCTGCTCTTACCCTCTGCCATGGGCATCTGCCTCCTCTGCTCCCAGTGAAGGAGAGGGTGCTTCTTTCAGGTTCATCTGGGTTTCCTGTCACAGCCTCTGCAATAGTGGGGAGCCCAAGAGGAATAACCTAGAAAGCCTGAGAGCTGGGTTGATGGGGGTGTTTTGTTGGGTTGTTTAGTCATCCGGCGTTTCATTTATTTAAAACCCACCTACTTCCAAAAGGTACTTGAGACAACTTCGAAAATATCTAATATCAAAGGTGAAACCCAACAGACCATAATACAACTACTTAGAAAACTTTCTGGAACATTCTAACAACTATAAACATCCACCTGTCTTTTGACCCAGCAATTTCATATCTAGGTTTTCATCCAAGAGAAACAAAGACTTGGCAGTGATATTTATAGCATCTTTGTTCATAACAGCCAAAAATAGAGATGCCCAGGTATCTATCAGCAGAATGAATAAACAAGTCACAGCATATTCAAATGATAAATTTTTATTCTGAAGTAAGAGGGAATACATTTTTTTAAAATCATGTGATCAAATGATTTGCACCCCTGTCTATGTTTTATGTGTACAGTTCACACGCCTTTAGATGCATGTTACCATGAAATACCCCCAACACATCTGGAATCCTCCACCACAGTTCATTGTGTACCCCTTTACTCCCTGCACCCCACCTCCTTCCTGTCCCTCATGTAGCTTCAGTTCTGCAGGTGGATTTTTTTTTTAAAGATTTATGTTTTTATTTGCTTATGCATACAAGAACTGGGGCTAGGCCAGAGGGTGTGTGTGTGTATCTGTGTGTGTGTGTGTGTTCACCAGAGACAGAGTGGGGAGCAGAACAGGAAGAACGACTGAAAGACACTGCCGAGGGGAGCAGTGGGCGAGACGAGAGGTCTGCTACTCCATGTGGGTCACCTCCCTGGCCAGGGGGATCAAACTCGTGCTACAGTGGTTAAGGGTAGCTTCATAGTGCTGAGACTTAACCCCTTGCGGCACCAAGAAGGCTCTCTGCAGGTGGATTTCAAGAGTTTGTTTTTGTTTGTTCTAAAAGGGACTACATTTCTGATAGCTACAACATGGATGAGTCTCACAGATATGCCGAGTGAAAGAAGCCATCAATAAAAGTGTATTATTTATGAATCCACTTATATGAGGTCAAGCAGCAGCAAAAGTAATTTTTGGTTACAGCGGTTGCCTCCGGCCGGGATAGGGGAGCGGGAAGGAGAATGAGTGAAGCGGGAATGAGGGGCTTTCTGGCGGAGATACTTTATATGCTGATTCGGGTGTGAGTTATACAGTGTGAACATCTGTCCAAACTCATCACAATGTACCCTCAAGATCTGTGCATGTCACAAAACGTAGAACATACCCAAGCAAAACAGAACAGGCAGCAACACAAGCCTCTGGAAATCGCTTCACAAACAGAAATCTGGAGTCAGAGGGACTGCTTTTGACCCAGCTTTTACCAGAGACGCGGCGCTCTCAGCGCCGTTCAAAAGACATTTCAACCATACTAAGTGGAGATTTAGCTCCGGGCTCACAAACCTCTCGAAAATTTGCTGAGCATGAAACACATTTGTGTTGACAGCAGATTCACAGTTTTCAACGAGACTCTAAGACAACGGCTCTAGGACCCTAGAGTGAGGTCCTAGAAAACCAAAGTGACACACAGAACCCCTTGGTCTGTTCCCAGTAAGGGCAACCCTGGACCCGGGGGCGGAGCTTATACAGCGTGTGGCTCTCAGGGGCGCCTCCTGCAGGTAGGAAGGGGTAACTAACACGGCTTCTTGGAATTGAACTGAAAAGGAGACCAAGCCTGAGCCTTGTTACAGCCTTGTACCCTCGGGGTGCGCAGTTGCGGGCCCCTGAAGCAGGGGCGTGGGGTTCAGAGGGCAGGGCTGTGTCATGGGAAGTGGTGAAATCCTCCACCATGTAGAGAAACTTAGATGCAGAAGTTCAGGAAGGGGCCCAAGGGGGCTGAAAAGCAGAACGAACTGAGCTGTGGGGTAGGAGCTTGAGTCCCAGGAAGGGGAATGTCGTTCTGCTCTCCTCCTGTCTCTGGCTTCTTGCCTAGAAGAAAGCTGCTGGAGTCTCTCTGTAAGGTCCCAGCAGTGGTTTCTACTCAACAGTGGCAGTGGCCTTGGTCTGGCCCAGTGTGAGGTGAGGGGACACTGGGACAACAGAGCAGGATGGGAATGACTTGGACTTCGGAGCCAGAGAAGGGGAACCTGAAGGCAACCCCACCAAGCACTTGCTGGGTGACCTTCAGAAAACTCTTCACTTCTGTGTGCCTGAACTCATCCTCTATGAAATAGGGATAGAAAAAATCTCTCCTTTGTGTGGTGTCAGAAAGTCTAACCGGAGGGGTCTGCCACTTTGTAGGTCTCTGCACACAGTAGGTACTATAGCACACAGTAGGTACTATAGCACACAGTAGGTACTATAGCAAAGCTCCCATAGCCACGACCAGCCCACTGGGGACTTCTGACTTCTTTTTATACTGTCATCAGAGGAGTTGAGGGAGAGTCGGCAGTTTTATTAATTCACTCGGCAAACAAGCCTGGAGCCGGACTGGGTGCCAAGTGCTGTGCTGGAACAGAGTGGAGCATAAGTGACACAGCCCGTCTTTCTGGAGTCCTTGGGGTCGGCTTCCAAGCCAGGGGTCCTCAGGAGAGACCCCAGCACCTGCTGTCCCCTCTCAGCTGGCTTGACAAGTTGGGTCAGGGTTGGGGCGGAGGACAACTCACAGGTAGCAGCAGGCCCCGGGAGGTCTGGCTCTGGGGCTCTGAGGTAAGTGTCAGAGGTAATTGCTCTGTTATCTGATTCCCACTGCTGGGTGTTGACAGCTGCCCTGGCGTCCTCTTAGTCCTCTTCGGCTCTGCCTGGGGCTCAGACCCCAGTGTACTTTGCAACAGGACTGGAAAAGTACACGGGCTGGGAAAGCAGGCGCAGTCTGGGGTTTGCTGGGGAGTTCGTCCTTTGAGAGCAGCCGAAGGCGCCCCTTGAGATAAGCAGATGCAGCAGCAGCCGGAGTCATTCAAAACTGCGTTGGGTCTGCTGACCAGCAGGGCCCAGAAGAGTGGGCTGGGGTGAGCCGTCCCCACGGTGGAGGATTTCACCACTTCCCATGACACAGCCCTGCCCTCTGAACCCCACGCCCCTGCTTCAGGGGCCCGCAACTGCGCACCCCGAGGGTACAAGGCTGTAACAAGGCTCAGGCTTGGTCTCCTTTTCAGTTCAATTCCAAGAAGCCGTGTTAGTTACCCCTTCCCACCTGCAGGAGGCGCCCCTGAGAGCCACACGCTGTATAAGCTCCGCCCCCGTCGGGGACATAGGGCCGGCCTTTAGCTCCTACACCCCACCCTCACTTCTAAATGGCAATGACAGCACCAACAGTCGTTCCTATGAGGCTGCGGCCCCTTACCCCAAACTCTGGGATGTATTTGTAAATTCAAAATGTGGGAAGTTTCAGGAAGGCAGATAGTGAGTGATGTCGGACATCCAGTGGGGTCTGTGGCAGCACCCCGTCATCAAACACCCAGAAATAAGCATTCAGACCACACCAGCACATACAAACTAAAAAGCCCCACGCCCATTTAGGAAGAGCCTGACCGCCAACCCAGCTGTGCAAACACATGGTTTTCTGAACCCTTCTGGACTCATAAGCTCAAATAAGAGAGTGTGGGGAAACATTAATTTAGTAATAGTTATAATAAAAAGCTACAGTGTCATCTTTACAATTGTTTTCTTCACGTGGGAAAAGCAAACGTGTGTGGATCGATAATGTACAATTTAGGTAAAAGCAACCTTTTGCTAGGTCAGGTCCAGCCCCCCAGTTCCATATTAGTCTCCTCAGTACAGAAATTCCAGAGCTGCCCCTGCAGAAATGGTGGCCCAGAGGGACACTGCTGAGGGTACGGCTGGAAGGACTTCCTGGAATACCTGCCCTGCCCGGGAGGAGCAGCATCTACCTGGGGCTCCCGCAGGAGCTGAACTAGAGAAAGACAATGTCATCTCCCTTCATCTCGCGAGGCCACGAGGGCCATTCCGCCCAGGCTTATGGAGATTACAGGAGCGTCTGTGGGAGGAGGGTTGGAACCCCTGTACTGGTTCCAGGCGTTTCCTTGGTTTCAGGGCAGTACCCACGGAGCGACGGGCTGGAGAGTAAACTGCATGCCCTCTTCCCTGTCTTTGTAAGTCCTTTCCTTTATCCCGCACCTCGAACAAGGGAACTCAGAGGAGAGGCTCCAGCCAGAGCCTCAAAGAGCAGTCAGTGCCCTGGAGGCCTCAGCACCAGCAACCTCTGGGAGACAACAGGTCAGCTGGGCCTTAACAGATGTGACTCAGTTATCTGGGGACTATTCCAGAGACTGAATTATCAGTCTCATTCCCAGAGATCATTTGCACACTAAAGTTTAGAAAAATGTGACCAATAGATAATTGCGTCAGCAACATCATGCTGATAAACAGGAGTCGTGGAGTAGGCCGCATGATGCAGGACGCTGCTGAATGAGCAATATCCTGGCCTTTTTATTGCTAGAATAATCATACAGCAGCAGTTACATGGGGTGGGAGGACAAAGAGAAAAATATGGCTGAAACTAAAAAATGTGCTTATGTCATCTAAGGATTCAGGGGTTTTGAGTCTGCTGACCAGATAATTCTTATCTGCTTGATGACCAAGTGTTGGAATTGAAACCGTACCCCAGGCCCCCGGCCATGGTTCCGATCTTATCAACAAGGCTTCCGCTGATCAGATTCTGGGGTCCCTTGTCATCTGTCAGTGACCCCCTGGGCATTCCTGTCATATCTCGTGATACGTAGCCTCCCCAGGGTGATCAAGCCGTCTGCTCCTGATTGATTTGAAAGGCACCTTGTAAGGTTGGGCTCCTGTAACTGATTGACCAGGCAGTTCTGACCTTGTAGAGGAATGCGGAACCGCAGTTAAGAAAAATGGTGGCTGAGCAGGCCACTTAAGTCTAGCAGATCCACACATAGAGACTGGGCATTTCCCAGAAGCAGGGAGTTGGGAGGCAGGCCGAGCCTCCCTGGGCCTGCAGGGACTTTCTCCATCATTGCCAGTCTTGGGAGACCAGAGCTTCCTTAGTGAGAATTAAGACTTAATGAACAGGGGCCTCCCTGGTGGCGCAGTGGGTTAAGCAACTTTGAAGCAAACCGCACTATGAAGCAAACCGCAGCCGCTGCAGCACAAGTTCGAGCCCTGCCGCTGGCCAGGAAGTTGACCCACATGGCACAGCAGACCTCTCCTGCCTCGCCAGCTGCTCCCCTCAGCAATGTGTTTCAGTCGATCTGCCTGTTCTGTTCTCCACTCTGTCTCTGGTGGATCCTCTCATCCCCCACATTTCTGGCCTGTACCCTAGTTCTTGTATTTTTAAATAAATATATTTTTAAAAAGTCTAGCAGACCCACACATAGAGATTGTTATTTCCCAGAAGCAGGGAGTTGGGAGGCAGGCCCAACCAACTTGAGCCTGCAGAGACATTCTCCATCATTGCCAATCTTGGGAGACCAAAACTTCCTTAATGAGAGTTAAGAATTAATGAACATAGACACAATATTGTATTGCTCTGACAACACCTTGAATAAGATGCTGTCATTCCCATTTCACACCTGCACTCAGAAAGGATTGAGCCAGTGGTGGAGTAGTGATCCCACACTGATCTTCTGGGTCTCCTGTTGTTGTCTGTAATGTAGTAGCCACAGGAGCTATGAGGCATGTACCCAGAGCTTATACCGTATCTTGGAGAACAAGGAAGCTCATGATACAACCAGTTGAGTCACAGGAACCTGAGCTTCACTTAGCTTTATGTCCTTGTTTAAAATGGTCATCCCAGTGGCTGTTCATCCGAGCAAGACTGCCAAGTATTTGTAGATAACATACAGTTTACAGAGTCCTCCAAACTTTCTCCCCAGGCTTCCTGACATGTCAGGCTAGGTTTGCCAATTTGGGTTATGAGAACCTAATGATATAAATTGCCATCATTGATTTATATTGTCAAAAGAAATGGTACGCTAAGAGTTAGTTTCAGAAACTTGACATCAATGAAAATATCTAGCGTGAGAGTTCTGCTTCCTGTCTCCAAACACAAGGAAACACCCAGAGTGCCAAACTTGCTTCCACTGTCTTTAAAAAAGTCCTCAACAAGGGAAAAAATTAGCCCATGTGAAGTCCAGTTTCCAGGAGCCTCTCATGTGTTTACGTCTGTTTACTAGTTGATGACTTCATTTGGAGACTCGATTGTTAATTTTTTTTAATTGAAACTCCCTGCTGTAAACTCTTAAGGGAGACAGATACTGATTGAAATACAAGCAGGGGACAGAAACAGGTCATGTTTGGATTCTGTGTTGGTGGCCCAGACTCCACTCCAGCCAGCTGTATAGGCTCAGCCACTCATTTCCTTAACCTCCCAACTTGGTGACCCCACTTGTGATGTTATTGATTTTAAATATGTTTGATCTACTTAGCACACTATGGCAGAGTTTTATTCATATGTGTCTAAAACCAAATATTTCATGGGCCTCCCTGGTAGCCTAGAGGTTAAGTCTCAGTGTCATCACTTCTAAAGCTCCAGCCAGGCAGATAACCCACATATGACACAACAGACTCTCCTGTCTCATCCGCTGCTCCCCTCAGCAGTGTATTTCTGTAAATCTGCCTGTTCTGCTCCCCACTCTGTCTTTGGTGAGTCCTTTCACTCCCACCACCTCTGGCCTACATCCTAGTTCTACCAAAAAGGGGAGAGAGAGAGAGAAAGACAGAGAGACAGAGACAGAGACAGAGAGACTAAAAAGATATTTCTCCAAAGAGGAAATGCAAATGGCCAACAGGTATATGAAAAGATGCTCAACATCTCTGGTAATCAGAGAAATACAAATCAGAACCACTATGAGATACCACCTTACACCAATAAGAATGGCACATATAAAAAAACTAGCAACAACAAATGTTGCTGAGGATGTGAAGAAAAAGGAACTCTACTACACAGCTGGTGGGAATGAAAACTAACCAAATCACTATGGAAAGTAGTGTGGCGGTTCCTCAAACTACTGAAAATGGAACTCCCATATGATCCAGCAATCCCACTCCTAAGAATTTACCCAAAGGACACAAAAACACTAATTCAAAAGGACACCTGCACACCTATGTTTATCACGGCACTTTTCACAATAGGCAAGCTATGGAAACAACCCAAATGCCCAAAAATAGATGACTGGATCAAGACGATGTGGTATACACACACAATGGAATTTTAAGCAGCAATCAAAAAAGATAAACTCATGCAATTCGCAGCAACATGGATGGAGCTAGAAGGGATTATACTCAGTGCAATAAGCCAGAAAGAAAAGGAAAAATATCAGATGGTTTCACTTATAGGAGGAATGCAGAGGAAACAAATAAGGGATTAAGGAAAAGTGAATAAATAAATAATTACAATAAATTAAATATAAAATCAACAAACAACAATAAATCTGAGACATTCCCAAGGGGAGGAGGAGGGAGAAGGAGCAAAATGGGTGCAAAGAGCACAGGGACTATGGTGATGTGCACAGGTGAATTCATGATGGGAATTTCATGGGGACAAGAAATAGACACTGTACAAAAATGAAAACTAATGTAGAATATATATAAAATAATAAATAAATAAAAATAAAACATAAATTTCATGAAACAATTCTTACCTTCACTTGGGAATACACCCTAAAGTTTTCATTCTCTTTTATTTCTTTGATTTCAAAGTTGAATGTGTCCCATGAAATTGATTTTATAATCTACCAGTGGGTTAGAAACTACATTTTGAAAAACACTGGCTTGGGAGTTGTCACCAACTTTGGTGTCCAATATTCACCTATAGGTGAGATGAGTCACCCTTGAATTTCAGTTTTCAGTTTTGATCTCTCTCCTGAGCTGAAGACCCAAATCCCAAACTGAACTAGATTCTGTCTGGTTCTCCATCATAACAATGCTTATTCCAGTGTCTGAACACAAATATTTGCTGAATTAAAAAAATAAATACTGGTATGTGATTGATTCTTTTCAGTCAATACACAATAAAACATCCTTATGCTACATCATTTTAAGGGGAATCTATAGTATATTATCACCTGAATGTACTGTGAATTATTTACCTATTTAGATTGTTATGAGTTTTTTAATCATATATGTTACTATAGTAATAATTGTTGCACATAGTACCCAATATACTATCTAATTGGCAGGGTGGGAGGGAACTAAAATTCCTCAAAGTTGAGTAGCTAGGTCAAAATGTGTCTTTTAACAGATTTTGATTTATACTGCCACATTGTCCCACAGGAAGATGGAATAATTCTCAGTATTACCACCATTATATGAGAGTGCTCATTTCCCCTCATCCTCAGCAACACTAGATTTCATTTTTTTAATCTTGCCCAATTTGAAAGGTAGAAAATAATTACTCTCTGTCACTTCACATGGAATATTAGCAGTAGCAGTTTCATAAAGTCTTTTCATGTGTTATACATTGTATGAATCTATTCATGTATCATTCATTATACACAAGATCATAGCTCTTGTTCATAAAGCGTCTACTTGTGGGCACTGTCATAGAGAAGAGGAAGGACGCCGTTTGTGAAGAATGTAGCACGTGCAACACTGCTAGAATTCATTGACCTTACTCCTTACTAAATCCTCATGACAACCCTATAAAACGTTGAGCATAACATCCACTTTACAGAAAAGCTTACTAAAATAATTACAAATTATAAAGTTTTATGCATGTGAAAACACTATGCAATTACCACGTGACAGCTATTAAGCTTAGTGCTTTCAAAGTCCCATTTCATTCTCACAACAACCCTATTTTACATATATATATATAATTTTCTGACAATGCCAAAGTAATTCAATGGGAGAGGATAGACTTGTCAACAAATGGGCTGAAGCAACTGTAATGCCATATGTGAAAAAGTATTCCTTGACCTCTATCGGATACCATAAACAAGATTTAACTTTTAAAGAATCTTGTAACACCTAAATGAAATAGCTAAAATCATAAAAAAAATTATAGAAAGAAATATAAGACAAAATTTGTGTTCTCAGTTCAGGTAAGAATTTCTTAGACACAACACAAAAATACATAAACATTAAAGGAAAAAGATTGGACTTGATAAAAATAAAAAATATGTGTTCTTCAAAAGACTAACTATTAACACAATTAAAAGACCAACCATAGACTAGGGGAAAATATTCTCCAAATATCGAGCTGATAAAAGACTTAATGCCGAATATGTAAAGAATTCTTACACACTAATGAAAAAACAACCCAGTTTTTGAAAGTATGTAATATTTGCATCATTTAATCAAAGAGGAGAGTCAATGGCTAATAGACACAAAACAAGATAATTAAAACCAGAATGAGATACCACACATTTCTACAATTGACCAAAATTAATGAGATTGAGTGTAGGTGAGGATGTAGAAAAAGTAGAACTATTCACTGCTGGTGGGAATGCAAAAACCACTTTGGAAAATAGCTCAACAGCTTGTAAAGTTAAACAGATACTTACATGTGACTTCATAATCCTACTTCTAGGTATTTATCCCAAAGAAATGAAAGCATATAACTGTGCAAAGAATCGTAGCAGATATTGAAAGCAGTTTTTTTAACAAGACGCTTAAATGGAAAAAACACTTCAAATGTCCATCAACTGGTAAATGGCTAAAAAAGTGTTGTATATCAAAGAAATGTATAGCACCCTTCAGTAAAAATAATTGAACTACAGGCATATGCAGGAACACAGGTGAAACTTAAATCATGATGAACGAAACGAATGAGGCACAAAGGACAGTGGAATGTGTTGTTCCATTTATATGAAATTCTAAGAAAGGCACAATTACAGTGACAGAAATCAGAGGAGAAGGTGCCGTGCCCAGGACTGTGGTTGAAGGATGGGGAGCACATTGGGGTAATGGGATTGCTTTATATATTGTATATATACAATGATATATATATATATATATATATATATACAGTGATCACACAGCCAGTGTAAGTCACAACTCATTGTATTATTGTTACAACTGGTGGATTTTTTTTTAAATTTATTTATTTATGCATAGAAAAGCTGGGGTTCAGGCCAGAGTAGTGGGAGTTAACAGAATTCACCAGAGACAGAGTGGGGAGCAGAACAGGCAGATCGACTGAAACACACTGCTGAGGGGAGCAGCGGGGAAGCAGGAACGGTCTGCTGTGCCATGTGGGTCCCCTCCCTGGCTGGGGATCGAACTCGTGCTGCTGTGCAGCAGATGCTTCACAGTTTGGCACTCAACCCGCTGCGCCACCAGGAAGGTCCTACAACTGGTGGATTTAACGGTGTGTCAATTATATCTCAAGAGAGTTGATAATTTTTTAAAGAGAATGAAACTCAATGATTGTCATAACCCAGAAATTCGATCCCTGGAGTATGCCTACTTAAAGGTGTGCACGTGTTCCTCAAAAGGGCTGTTATAGAAAGAACTATAAGACAAAATTTGTGTTCTCAGTTCAGGTAAGAATTTCTTAGACACAACACAAAAATACATAAACATTAAAGGAAAAAGATTGGACTTGATAAAAGACTAACTGGAACCTTGAGAAGACCAAAATGTCCATCAATAATAAAATGATGATTTGTGACATGCATACAGTGTGCTATTGCACTACAACTGAAGAGCTCAAACTACATTGGCATGCAATATCTCAAATAGTCTCTCAGAAGTGATACTGAGCTAAAGAAGCCACATGAAGAGAAGGATATGATGTAATTCCATTTAGCAGAACTTCAGAAACAGGCAAAACTAATCTATGATCATTGCAGTTAGAGTAGCAGGAACCTCTGTGGGAAATGGGGTGACTAGAAGAAGCACAAGGGAGCCTTCTGAGAGCTGAAAATGTGGAATAACCAGAAATGGGTAGTGGTTGCCTGCATGTACACATATGTCTAGCAACTAGAGACTTCAGATTTGCAAAATTTACTGAGTTTAAGTTATACCTCAGCAAAAAAAAAATTGTAAAGACATACTTAGAAAGATATTAAATGCCTACTCATTTTCATTCCTTGAGCTGAGACTGGGAAGATGGCTACCTGCCTGTGGTGGAAGTGGGAAGCAACAGGGCCAGTGATATTGATTATCCAAAGAGGAAAAAAGTAATATGGGCTCCCCTGCTCGTTCACATATTCTGCACTTTGTGTAAATTGCAGATGTACTGAAAGGCATGGATTCTAAACACTGCAAAGATGACTCAGACAAGCTGGGTTGGGATTTTTATTCTTTCTCTATGAAAACAAGAAAATTAGTCATGTATACATGGATGTGATGAGTCTCTTTCTGAGTGAAGACTTGCTTGAGAATCACCTGGATAGTTTGGAAAGTTACTCCATGTGCAATCCCATGTGTTCACTTTGAATGTGCTAATTATAATCTTTTCTTATCTGTTCATCAGATTGGATTTCCCAACCCCTGCCTCCGGGGCTCCTGCAATCTTGAGAAGACCAAAATGTGTATGAGAACTGTTTTTAAAAAGTGCTTTTAAGCAAAAATTGGTGCTACAGGAGAAGAAGGAACTCTCATTTGCAGCACTAGAGGTGAGGGCCCTTTCTGCTTCCATCTTGTCATGCTGGTTTGTCCTCAACTGTGTAAGCTTACTATAGTTGGGAGCTCTATTTACTATGCACCTGTCTTTTTTCATAATTATTTATTTCTTACATCACTGTTAATTTTGAACAATATTTGACTTCTACCCTCAGATGTAGTGCCCATAGTGCTCCCAACACCATAACACCCATGATCCATCACCACAGTCCTCTGTGCTCTTCCCCCTTTTATTTTGACCCCATTCCTCCTCATTTCTTGATGTATGCCTTGGACTTATGGTCAGCGTGCAAGCTTTGTCTTTTTCTTGATACTTTGTTGGTTTTTCTATCCTATATTCACCTTTTTCCTTCTAATTTATTTCACTTTGTGTAATCCCTTCCAGTTCCATTCATGTTGCAGCAAGTTGCATGAGTTTATCCTTTTTAATTGCTGAGTAATATTCCATTGTGTGTGCACACGTGCGTGCATGCATGTATGTGTGTGTGTGTATCACTTCTTCTTGACCCAATCACCTGTTCTGGTGCATTTAGGCTGTTTCCATGTCTTGGCTATTGTAAACAGTGCTGCAATAAACATAAGAGTGCAGGTTTTTTGTTGTTGTTGCTTTTAATTTTTATTTATTTATTACAAGGTTTTCTTTCTTTTCTGGGTATAGTCCCCACAGGGTTTCCACCACCAATTCACCCATGAACTATCACCATAGTCCCTTGTGCTCTTCCCGTGTCTGACTTGACCCCAGTCCCTCCCTCTTCCCTGCAGAATATCTCTGTGTTGTAGTCGTTGGTTTATTTTTGTTTTATTTTGTTGTCATTTTCGGGGTTTTTTGTTGTTTTGTTGATGTTATTATTTAAGAACCTGGAGAGGAATCAGTCTCAGAACCACAGAGTTAGTCACAGTCTGAACAGAGATACACTTGGCCCTGGGTTAATTCTGGTGTCTACATTAATTAAATTGGCTCAGTGACCTTTCTGAGAAAATTAATGAATATTCCTCTTTAGAAATGAGACAATTGTGACTCAGAAAAGTCAAGTGACTTTCCCAAGATCACAGGCTAGAAAATGGCAGACTGAGACTCAAGCTCAACCCTTCTTAGGTGAGAGCTTCACATGAAGGGTCTGACTTATTGAAGCTAAACCAAGCCTTTCCTCCCCATCCTTCTTCCATTCCTGCTGTTCCTCTTCATGCAGATCTATGGAGGGGGTGAAAATTGGAGAATCACAAGATGGATCATGGAAGAAACGAGGGTGTGAAGCACCTCCATTTGACCTTCCCACATGATGGAGAACAGGGGCGCCCCTCTCCTGAGAAGTACTAATGTTCATTTTGGTGGCTGGTCAGGGAATCATGAGACTCATCTTGTGGGACTCATGCCTGAGGGCCTGATAACAAGGAGAATCTAAGCTTCCTTCTACAAGGAACAATTGTCAAGGAACGTGCCTCCCCAGAACAGGCCAGTGGTGAACCCGAGCAGCAGAGAACAAGGACTTCTGAGTGAATATGGTGGCACTTGCATGAGCTGGCTCAGTGACCTGGGGTCACTTGGTCTCTTTGAAGTTCAGTCCCCTCATCAACAAAGATATTAGGAGATTTATGTTCATAGATAACACAATATTTTGACCTTGTCAATTCTCTCCAAACCTACTCATGGTTTCAAGGCAATCCTGATAAATTCCCAGGAGGAATTTTTCATAAAATTTTGTGAAATGGTATCTTCGAATATATGGAGCCCAATGGGCTGAACATAGTCAAACCACTTCCCAAAAAAGAATAGATTGGGGTAATTTGACATCAAGACTTACTCTAATGTTATAAAAATAAGATGATAAATGTAAGAGACCATATTAACCTGCATATGGAAATGTGATGTGAGAGGAGGCACAGTGGTTATCCAAAGAAGAAAAATAATAGTATTCTAGCCTCACACCTCCCATACATTCTGTGCTTTATGGAAATTCCAGATTTCCTCCAGGCAAACCTGGAGAAAAGGGGATAACTTGATTGTTGGGTCCTCATCTTAATTGTTGTGTGCTTCAGAATGCATAGCATGATCCAAAAGCATATACACAACAAGAAATGAAAAGGGCTTATCTATACAGGGAGGGAAGAAAAGGGAAAATGGGGAAAGAGTGCAGAAAAGGAAAATGTATTGCATTATCTTTGCAAAAATAATAGAGGCAGTATCCTCATGACTTACAGTACTGAAGGAGTTCTTCAACAAGGAAGAGAAAACACTAACTATAAAAAGGGGGGGAAATGATCCTGACTGCATGAATACGAGGAACTGTTCATCCAAAGACTCCAAGAAGAAAGTGAAAAAGCAAGTCACAAATGGGGAGAAGACATTTACAACACCTAGAATTGGTGAATGGTTAATATCCAGATTATCCAAAGAAATCCTGCGCTCACATTATAAAAAAAGAAGACCACACAAGAGGAAACGAACAAAAACTAAGAATAGGTATTTCTGAGAAGAGAGAACACAAAAAATGAGTCCATCAAAAAAGGGGAAATAGGGCCCTCCCTGGTGGCACAATGGGTTAAGCAATGCACTATGAAGCAAAACTCAGCCACTGCAGCGAGTTTGATCCCTGGCCAGGGAGGGGACTCCGTCAGGCTTTGCCAGTGTGAATTTCTCCTTTCCCCACCCCTGCCTTCCTGTTTGTCTGTCAGGGAGACCTGCCTCTTCTCACCCATTCATTTACCTATTCACTTATTTAGTATGGACTCATGAATATTTATTTTACACTGTGCGTTATGATATAATTCTACTTTTTTTTTTTTAAATTTTAACGTCTTTATTTATATATATTTGACATCAGGTGTAGTCCCTGTGGAATTTCAACCACCAATTCAACCGGTGCACCATCACCTTAGTCCCTTGTGCTCTTCCAGCCCCCATGAATCCCTCTCTCTCCCCCTCCCCGGTAAAATGTCTCTGGCCTGGTGGTGCAGTGGGTTAAGCAAAGCACTATGAAGCTATATGCAGCCACTGCAGCACAAGTTTGATCCCTGGCCCCCCGCTAGGGAGGTGACCCACATGGCGCAGCAGACCTCTCCTGCCTCGCCCCGCTGCTCCCCTCATGAGTGTGTTTCAGTCAGTCTGCCTGTTCTGCTCCCCATTCTGTCTCTGGTGAATCCTCTCACCTCCCACACCTCTGACCTGTACCCCAGAGTTCTTGTACGCATAAATAAATCTTTTAAAAAACAGACTTGTCCTTGTCTATTTATTTTTGTTTTGTTGTAGTTTTTTTTTCTGTTCTTATTCTCTTCGCTGATCCTTTATTTGGTTCGCTTATATATAGCTGAAATTGCTCCAGTTTTACCACTGGCGGTTCTTTCAGTTGGCTTCTGTGTGGTTTTATCACACTCTGTTGATTACGTTTACAAATTTTTCCAACATTTTCTTACTTTCTGCACCACAAGATGTTCCAGGCTTATCCTGTCTGTTTCTTGTCCTTGTTCTAAAACTGACCCTTTCTCCAAGTTACCCTTATTCCTTATTGGAGAATGGCTTTAGAAACCAGGTTCTGGATGCTTGTTGCTACTGGGGTGTCACTGCCTCTAACTCCTCTTTATTTCCAAAGTTTCTTAGATCAGTACCCCCTACACACCCTAGTAGGGTCATTTCACTCTCTTGCTATGCAGTTAGATTGTCTTGTCACAGTCTGAATTTCCTCATCGTCTTTCCCACCTCCTAAATTATCCTTTTTTAAATTATGTACACTAAGGTTCATTGGGCTGGCAAGTTCTTCAGGCTCTGACATATGCATAATACCATGTAGCCATCACCACAGGATCACACACTTCAAGGTGGCAAAACTAGTTACTGTTGGGGCCTCCCTGGTGGTGCAGTGGGTTAAGTAACACACTGTGAAGCAAGACACAGCCACTGCAGCATGAGTTTGATCCCTGCTGCTGGCCAGGGAGGGGACCGACATGGCACAGCAGACCTCTCCTGTCTTGCCTGCGGCTCCCCTCCGTAATGTTTTTCAGTAGATCTGCCTGTTCTGTTCCACACTTTGGGGAACAGAGCCTCCAAGTTAGATACATTTTACAGCGGAGGAGAAGGCAGAAGGATCAAAATGAGGGTGGGAAGAGCACAAGGGTCTAAGGTGATGGTGCACTGGTGAACTGGTGGTGGAAATTCCACAGGGACTACAGCTGATGTCAAATATATATAAATAAAGACAGGCGAGTCCTCTCACCACCACCCCTCCATCACCTCTGGCCTGTTCCCCCGTTCTTGCATGCATAAATAAATAAATCTTAAAAAAAAGAAAACTACTTACTGATAGTTCCACCACCTGGCTAAGAAATTTTACTGTCCTATTTCCCCTCCTTCAGGCCCCTGACAACCAGTGATCTGTCTTCTGGAGATAATTTTACATATGAATACCAAGAGACTACAAAGAGAAAGCTCACAGGAGCAAAGAAGCAGAAACAACCCAAATAGCCATCATCAGGAGGATGGATAAATAAATTGCATGAGATTCCAACAATGAAATCGGATACAGCTGTGAACAGGACTCAAGTCCATTAACATGTAACAAGGATAAATCTTAAAGATGTAACATCCAGTGAAAAGACAAATGGTCCTTTAGGACCAGATGATAATATTTTTGAGGACCTCAAACATTTGTAAAAGTAAGCAATATACAATAAAACCAGCTTTTATAAGACAGAGAAGTGAAAAACACAGACTTCTGGGTGATGATTATCGAGCATAGGCAGGGCACCAGATGAGGAGATGCAAACTCGTAGAATGAGCAGGGATCGTCTAGCTTTTGGGTGTAGTTTCCAGGTAGAACATTTGTGTGTATGTCATTTTATTTTATTTTTTTTTAAAGATTTATTTATTTATGCATACAAGCACTGGGGTACAGGCCAGAGGTGTGGAGGGGGGTGAGAGGATTCACCACAGAGAGCGGG
>JAGFMF010011937.1:3507677-3543697 GCA_019455555.1 Galemys pyrenaicus | reverse complement strand
CCCCACCCTGGCCGGCAGCAGGGATTGAACTCGTGCTGCAGTGGCTGCGGTCTGGTTCATAGTGCGTTGCTTAACCCACTGCGCCACCAGGGAGGCCCTGTATGTCATTTTATATAAAAAAAATTCAAACGACGTGGAAAGCCTAATTTCTGGGGTGTTGTAAGGAATGAATGACAAAGAGTATGTAGTCAGGCTCAACAAATGACTGTGCGCGCAGCCTCGCCTGCTCAGCCATGGCTGGTGGTCTCTTCCGGGGACCTCCACCAGGTCCAAGATGAGCCTTTCCTGTGGGCCGCCACAGTGAGGCACGCGTGAGTCTCAGAGTCCACCATCAAGATTCCACATTCAAGGATTTCAGGAGCCGGCATTGTTTATTTTGTTTTTTAAGATTTTATTTTATATATGCATACAAGAGCTGGGGTACAGGCCAGAGGCGTGGGGGTGGGTAGGTGAGAAGATTCACCAGAGACAGAATGGGGAACAGAACAGGCAGGCTGACTGAAACACACTGCTGAGGGGAGCAGCGGGGGCGAGGCAGGAGAGGTCTGGTGTGCCCTGTGGGTCCCTTCCAGGCCAGGGATGGAACAGGGCTACAGTGGCTGCGGAAGCCCCACAGCGCAGCACTGTGCTCAACCCCTTGTGCCACCAGGGAGGCCCCGGCAGTGTGTTTATAAGCCCTCCGTCATAACCTTTTGTTTTACACTTAAGAAAAAGGGGCGCAGATAAGTCAAAGGACTTTCCAAAGTTTGTTTGAGTATTTGTGATGTTTCCAGCTCAGTCCAGAACTTTCCATTCAGTGAGAAGAAAACGACTCAGTGGGTGTGTTCCGCCCAATATTGCAGATGTAGCAGAGCTAGATGGAAGTAGAAGAGGGAGAGGAGAAACTAAAGAGAGGAATTTGGTCTTCTGCACGTTTAGGATTTCCGATTTACCGGTCCATCCAGCGTGGTAACGACAATAAGTAGTAAATGGGGACACCAGGACCGACGCTGGGAATTCTCACGGCTGTGGTTGGTGTAGTACCAAGAATAGCCACACGATGACGCCATAAGCCAGTGTTTAGAAATGCGTCAACTGGGTTACTTTGATTCCTATTTAGCAGAAAGGAAATTTTACTGCAGTTTTGAGCTGCCTCCATGCAAGTAACTAACACGAGAAGGAAGCCAATGAGTGAATCCTCAAAATAGTTTCAGAAGGGCTAGGGCAGTTCCAGGCACTGTCCAGTGGAAATATAATATGAGCCCTGAATGCATGCTTAACATGTAGTTTTAAATGTATTAATAGTTACAGTAAATAAAATGAAGTAAAAAGGAACAGATGCAATTAATTTTAATAATTTTTATTAACATATTCAGAATATTATCATGCCAATATATAACCAATGCAAAATGTTATCGAGACATCTTACACTGTTTTTGTCATGCTAAGTCTTTGAAATCTGGTGTGTTTTACACTGACAACACACGTCAATTCGAACCAGCCACTACACTTGACATTTCAAGTGTCAAGGCCACTACACCAGGTGGAGTTGAGATGTCACAGGTCTTGGCCCTTGGAACAGTTCACTGGCAGTTCAGGGACCTCAGGGCCAAGACACATTTACCCCAAGTTCAGGGATGATTTCTCAGATGGTACTGAGAATGCCTGGGCTCCCCCAAATTCTTTGCCACCTGTTGGGTAATGACAGAAATTCACACTCTGTTCTTTTTCAGCTTCACAACCTCTAAGCTTTAAACATACCTCTTTTTACTCTCAGACCAAAACCCTGGGATGTGGAAGGATGTGACCGCGAGGTTCTCCCTCCATGGGCAAGGTACAGACTCAGACACTGGAGGAACAGCTTCTTTGTCCCAACACCCTCCTACCTCCCCACCCCAATAGCTTTCCTGACCCCAGGTGGGGAAAGCTCAGGACCACCCTCCCATCAAACTGGATTGTCTGAGCTAGGAAATGCCCCGGAGGGAGGCCAGTCTGCTGCCTCAGAGCCCTGGTGGGCACTCACTCCCTCCTGCACCCCAGCCCCCGCTCAGCCTGTCCACACAGGCGGGTTGTCTCACCCACGAGGGCTGGGGAAGTTTCCACTGGCCGAAGTGGGAATGTCTTCATGCACCCACCCTCCAGGCTTGGGGAGGGTTTTGGTTTGGTGGTATTTCTAGGTCTTTGACCCATGCCATTTTAAGGACGCCTGCAGAGAACAGGAAGGCAGACTGGATCCCCCAGGCTACTGCAGCACCTGAGGACATCCATCATGAGGAGGGAACACTGGACAGTCTGCTCCTTGTGCTCAACAGCCTACTGTGTGGAAACCCGAATTTCTGGAGAGCTTGTTCTTTTAAGATTTATTTATGTATGCATACAAGAACTGGGGTACAGGCTAGATATGGGGGGATGAGACAGAGTGGGGAGCAGAACTGGCAGATTGACTGAAATACACTGCTGAGCGTAGCAGAGGGCGAGGCAGGAGAGGTCTGCCTGCACATGTGGGTCCCCTCCCTGGCTGGCGGCAGGGATTGGACTCGTGCTGCAGTGGCTGCGGTTTGCTTCATAACCCACTGTGCCACCAGGGAGGCCCCCAGATTGAACTCTAGCTGCAGTGGCTGTGACACTTCCCAATGTGGTACTTAATCCCTTGCGCCACCAGGGAGGCCCTAGAGAGCTTGTTCTTCAGCGTCTGCATTGGTTGGCAGCCCGTGCAGGGGGAGAAGAGCTGGCCACGGCAGCACAGAAACCCCACCTCTTGATCAGTGTTTTAAAAAGAATGAATTAAAGCTATTAAATAAGACACATGAACAGCCACAGCACAGGGCAAACACAGAGCCAGGCCAGCATGGAGCCCGACGAAGCTGCTGCTCCAAGCCTTCTGGGATCCTCCTCCCCACCCACTCACTCCACCTCCACTCCACCCCTCTCTCCACAACCCTCCACCTAAGGGAGCCCAAATGCCAAAAATCAGAAGACAGTGTTGCCTGTGATGTCTCCAGAGGAGGGAATGTTTACAGCTCAGCGATGTCTTCAGGAAACCGAAAAGGCTGTCCCAGCAGCTGCTGCTCCCGTGCCACATGCACTATCGGGTGTGCTGCTCTGGGTGACTTATCTGATCTAGAATATTCTTCACCACCCAGGAGGAATTGTGGGTGGAGCAGAATAAAACAAAACAACAACAAAACGAAGTTGCCTAAAAGCTAAGAAAGTCATGTGCACCTATAAATTCTTCACTTCTTCCCCAAAGGTTCTAAACCACAGCTCCCATTCATACGAGGTCATTATTGGGGTGCAGCCTCATCCCAGATAAAAAGCCAGCAGTGGGGCCTCCCTGGTGGCCTACGGAGTAAAGCACTGCACTATGAAGCATGCAGCACTGCACTATGCAACCACTGCAGCACGAGTTCGATCGGAACTAGGGAGGGGACCCACGTGGTATAGCAGATCTCTCCTGCCTGGCCTGCTGCTCTCCTCAGCAGTGTGTTTCAGTCGATCTGCCTGTTCTGTTCTCCACTCTGTCTCACCCCCACATACCTCTGGCCTGTACCCCAGTTCTTGTATGCATAAATAAATAAGTCTTTTTTAAAAAAGCCAGCAGTGGGGAGTGGACAAGACTGTCCGGTGTCCCGTTGTTCTAGGCTGTAACTGACCGCATAGCTTGAACCTGCCTGCGTGCCTTCCAGGGCGTCTGTGAGGGCTGCGGCCCACCGGGAGGCGCGTGTTTTGGAATTACAGGCTGTGTCTGCTGTTACAGTCACATCAGGGAACTGTGAGCGGTTCCGCACATGGGTTTTCCTCTTTGTCCCCAGCAGCAGCAGCAGGCAGGATGGTGGCGCAGACGTGGCCTGGAGGCCAGTCTCTGCTGCCGCTAATGGGCACTGTGAACTCACGTACAGCACACATTTTTCTGTTTCGTGCACAGAGGGGGAGACTGGGCACTGTGATGGGCTGGTTTCTCTTTGTAAAGGAGCAATACAAAGCGAAACCTATCTTTGAACTGGAAAGAATGAAATGGCAAACTCCAGGATTCCTTGCAGCTATGCATTTGTGTTGCGGGAGGGGTTGTGTGTGTGTGCACACGTGTGGTCAGTGTTTGACCTTATGAAGCTCCAAAGTTGGACTATGAAATACCCCATGTCTGTGCCTGAACCCTAACATTGCCACTGTTGATTACATTTTTATTCCTGGGCCTTTAAAAAAAAATCACATTGGAAATTACCTGTTTCTGGATACTGTGCAAAAAAATCTTCTTTTTAAAGGTGAGATGTGGGGTCTGAGGTGATGGTGCACTGGTGATATGGTGATGGGGAACACATGGGGATTACAATTGATATCAAATATATATAAGTAAAAAAAGTTAATAATAAAAAATAAAGGTGAGATGTTTTCAGTTATTACAGCCTAACTTAAAGTAAACAAAGTATTTTGTTTTTATTACTTAAGACAGACAAGAGTTTGCTGCTTTTAAATTATAATATTTAAGAAATGAGAAGGGGGGGGTTTCAGCTACTGTCATGGAGTTTAAAGCTCAAGTCAAATAAGAGGGGGTAACAAAAAAGGCAGCTGGGTAACTACTCACCAAACCATTAGGAAATGAAATTGGATCAAGCTCAAGGGTGAGGAGTGTCATTATCGTATCTAGGTGATTCTACAAAACCCCTTCAAGGCCCAGAGCTTTCTGGGATAGAAACTCCCCAAAGCCTGCAAGTGACTCACTGTAATTTGCTGCCTTCAAGGCTTTGGCTGGCAGACACGGTGCCCCAAATTTCCAGTCCAGTGGTAGCAGGGAGGCTTTGGGTGGGAGAGGGTCGGGGTGGGTCGTGTCGAAACTGCCTTTTCAGGGAACTGTATGTTTTGGGAAGTCCAAGGTGTGTTTCAACAGACCAGAAAAATGTGAAGAAAGATAGGTGCTTTGGTGGTGGACGTGATGTGGCAACGTACAGCTCAGGGTGTATGTGTTGTAACTACACCCTGAAATTACAGGTAATGTAGTAAACCATTGCTACCTCCATAAAAAAAGAAACAATAAAAATTTTCTTAATTAAAAAAAATGTTAAAAACTACAGTGAGATACTACCTTATACCAGTAAGAATGGCACATATCAAAAAACCAACAACAAATGTTGGCGAGGATGTGGTGAAAAAAGAACTCTCCTACACTGCTGATGGGAATGCAAGTTAATCCAACCACTATGGAAGGCCGTATGGAGGTTCCTCAGTCTACTAAAAATAGAGCTACCGTATGATCCAGCAATCCCACTCCTAGGGATCTACCCAAAGGACACAAAAACTGATCCAAAAGAGCACCTGTACCCCCATGTTTACTGCAGCACTATTTATAATTGGTAAGACCTGGAAACAACCCAAATGCCTAAAAGTGGATGACTGGATCAAGAAGATGTAGTACATATACACAATGGAATACTATTCAGCAATCAAAAAATATAAACTAGAGTTATTTGTAGAAACATGGATGGAGCTAGAAGGAATTATGCTCAGTGAAATAAGTCAGAAGGCAAGAGGAAAATATTGGATGGTTTCACTTTTAGGAGGAATATAAAGGAACAAAAAAAGGGGGGGCTCAAGGAAAAGAATAATAACAATCAAAAAAGCACAGCAAGAATAAAAAGACAAAGCCAAATCAAAGGCACCATGAGTGGAGGGGAAGGGAATGGGATAAAGGCAAAAAGAGCACAAGGGACTGAGGTGAGGGTGCACTGGTGAAATGGTGGTGGGAACTCCATGGGGACTACAAACTGATGTCAAATATATATAAATAAATTCAATAGTAAAAAAATTTTAAAATGTTAAAGTCTCCAACCATCAAGAGTTCAGAGAGAGGGGGAGGGAATGTATGTTCCAGAAGACATCATTGTTCTCTCTGAATGTGAAGGGCAGCCTCCCCGCCCCCCCCCACCCCCCAACAAGGCTAGGGTCTTAACCAAGCCCTGGAAAACAGAAGGCTGGAGCTCACAAAGGTCAGACATGGAAGTACCATGGAGCATGCCAGAGCCCTCGAGGAAGCAGACCCCAAGTGAGGGTGGCCACAGCCTGGGAATCATGCATTTCCTTTGAATGTTACCCGGTGATCCGTGATAGGCTCAGGGCGCCATGGTCTGAGAGCAGTAGCTTCAGAAGGAAACTGGAGCTGCCTTGCAATGGACAGGGACATGGCCCAAAGCTCCCATTTAGCACCTGACCCTTCGGTGCTGGGGCTCAGCGGCAGAAAGACTGGGTGTTTCCAGAGAGTCCCCCATGTGCAGCACGAAGGGGCTATCTGAAGATGTGCTTTCTGGCACATAATTACCACCATCAAGATTACTATTAGCATTAGGCATTTACATGACACTTAATGTTTTCAAAGCGTTGTACTGCCATTTAATTAGTTTTTCCTTGCAACATTCCTGTCCCCACCGAGCCCACCCTAATCGCTGGGAGACTGAGAGGGAAGAGCTAAATGCTAAAGGTTGATGGAGAAGAGAGGGTGGTGGCCGAGTTGCCTAGCTTTCATGCTCTCTGGTAACACAGCCAAAATAGATAACCTACCGTACTCCCTGCAAATTCTGTGCCCCCAGAGCCAACCCTAAGGCCCCACTATCAAGGTATCTGCAACCTCCAGGCGTGTGGGGGAGGATCTCTTGCTAGATGTATTTAGGCTCAAGGTCCAGACAGCTTTCAAAAATACAAGTCTGTGTTAAGTCCAAGTTCATACAACTGCTGATATCCTCAGTCTCTTTCCAAACCTCACCATTAAGCCACCTATTAAAACAAAAAAATTCCAGTATTGTGATTTCCAAATCTATGGCAGCTTCTGATGGGAAGAATCTAGTATTTCTCAAATCTTTATTAGGTCTGTTAAAATCGAAGAGAGGTTCAGGCCAGCAGATGCTGCCTCTAACTGGCAGCGGGGGCTTCCTCCCTCATCCCACAAGCCCTGGTGGGCCTTGGGAAGCCCTGGGTCCCACCTTAGAGACAATACACGCTTCTGGCTGTAAGGCCTCTTGCTATGCTTCTCTGGCTAGAGGAGAAAGCTCCGGAAAAAGAACGGGGAGGGAGGGAGCCAAGGCCAGAGACTGAGGGAGTGAGGAAGAATCTAAATGGGTTGGCTAGCTAGACGGGGGACACACCACCTTGGGGGAGGCTGGCCCTTGGCTTTGTGCACAGCTGCACTTCCCTGAAGCAAGGAACAGCTGCTTCTTTTCTCCCCACTGGGAAAGTTCTCCCGCCAGGCAGGTGTCTAGTAGAACCAGAGGAAATCCCTACTTAGCCGAGGCTGCTTCTGGGGCTGTAGGAGTTTCCCCTTTGCCTGAGGGGGACCTGGAGTGACTTCCGTTTCCAGGTGGTGTGGCCCAGCTCCCCTCCATCCCTCCTGCAAGCTCAGCATCCCCACTCCATCCTCCTGGCAGCAGTTTCACCGACAAAGTGAGCGACACCTCAAGGACAGGCTTTGGGGACCACTCCGGCAAGGCTGGCAAAGGCTGGGTCCTCAGGAATTTGGCATCGGCTTCAGCCACTCAGCCGCCTGGTGGTATCATCCTCCACAAGGGACAGTTGGGCAGACCTAGGCACGCACAAGAGTTGGTCCTCCCCGTGGAACAGAGTCCCCATCCCAAGCTGCCTGCTGCCCGGAAGCAAGCCTGGACTTTGGCAATAGCGTCACAGCCCTGGAGACCTGCCACTGCGTCCCCAGACAGGGAGGGGGTGGGGCAGAGACACCCTGTCCCAAATCCCCGCGGGCCTGGGGATTTGTGCCTATCAGCGTTTTGGCCCCACCGCTGTGCAGCCAACCAAGGAGGAGTCCGATGCTGGGTCCAGGGTCATCGAGTTTGGAAGCTCAAAGAAAGAACAGGGACAATGCCAGCAAGGAGAGGCTGTGGCCTCTGTGCTGCTCTGGGCCTGGCCCGTCTGGATGACAGAAACCAAAGGTCGTCTCCCAGGAGCAAGCTGAGGCTCTGGGATTTCTGTCGCTGGCCCTGGAGGCAGCCCAGCCACAGACCTGCCTCCCGCTCTCACTCTGCCCCAGGGCAGCCCACAACAGCTGACTGCTCCGGGTGGGACCCTGCAGCCCAAGCCCGCAATGGCTGAACCGCTGCCTGACTCAAGCACCCAGGAGCTCTGCGCTGGGGGGAGAGGGACACTAAACCCTCTTATCTCCCCCACCCCCTACGCCTGCTGTGCCTTCTTAGAAGCCTTCAGAGGGTCTGACAGGACTGGCTCCTGCTTGGCTCCTCCAGCACTGGGAACGGTTCAGTTCTTTACTTCTCACTTGCTAGGAGCAAGCCCTTGCGCTAATTTTGGGTTTGGTGACTCAGTTTCCTCTTTGTAAATTTCAGAGGATGATATTACGTATCTCAGTAGGGTATGGTAAAGATTCAAGGAACTAATCCGGATGAAGAGCTCAGAGGTGTCCTGGTTATCTCCTCCCATCCTCTTTACCTGGGCTTGGGGGGGGGGGCAGAGGACCCATAATCAACTTGTCCCCACACTTCCCAGTCTCCCTCAGGGCCTCCACTCTGGTATCTGAAGCAGCATAACAAAGACATGCGTTAAATGAATCCATTGGTCTTCCTCTGTCAGCTGGTCTGAGCTGGGCAAGCTGGAGGCTTCTCCACCCCAGCCCCAGCGCCAGGGCCTCCAGCCTGGCGGTCTTTTAGGTGCCTTTTAGGGTCAGCCCTCCGCAGTGCGCTTCCCTCCAGCATCTGGATTCTAAGTCCTGAATCTGGGTTCGCTGGGCGGCAGATGGACAGCACCCCTGCTACTCCCTGACCGAGCCAGAGGATAGTGTCTACCCAGTTCAGCCCCCAGACTCCCCCAGTATACCACGGGCCCCAAGGTGCTGGCTGGGCCCAGAGCTAGGCTGAGGCCAGGCGCTCCTGATTTTCCAGGCAGACTTGACTTAGTGGGGTGGTAACTGGCCACAGGGCACCAAAAGGTATAGGGGGTAGGGAGGAACTTCTAACTCCTCCGTGAGTCTGGTCTGTGGATCTGGGATGGTGTAACAGTAACCAGGAGTGTGAGTTCCATGCCCCGGGCAGGGCAGCGAGCAAGACCACAAAATCTGTCAGCTGCAGCGAATAGGACTTGACTTTGCAGACTCCAGCAAAAAATAGCAGGCTGCCCAGAATGCAGATGGGGCCACTTCCTCACCCCTCCGCCTCAATTAGCTTTCAGAGGCCTCTTAAAAGGACACCACCCAGTCCTGATTTTCCCATTTCTAGATAGGAATGTTACTCCCTGGTCCTGAAGCCCACGTGTGCGGGGGAAATCAAGACACTGAAATTCACCACCTTCCAGGAGCCCACGGCACCAGGACTGTTGGACTTGCAGAGGGAAAGACCACAAGGCCCCCCTTCAAAAACAAAGGTTCTGGGTTCAAAGTAACTACACTTCTGGGTGTCCGCAGGGAAGTTTTGATTCCCAGAAGACAGGATGTGAGGGCCTCCAGCCAGCCAGTGATGAAGGTGCCCCAAAATCTGGTTGCTGAAAGCTAGAAAGGAGCCCAGTAGCTGGTCTGGTGAGGCCTGGGCTCCTGAACAGCTAGCTCACTCTCCCTGGACCCGCAAGCCCAGCCAGGGCACTGCTGCCAAGGGCTTGAGGCCCAGGCCTGGCCAAAGGACCCTCTGGGTAGGTCTCACACACTTGTCCAGCTGCCTGTGTCCAGACCCCAGCATGAAGTTCAACTCCATCTCTTTGTAACTCGAGCAAAGTAATACACTGCCTTCCCCGCTCCCCACCCCTCTCTGTGCTTTATTAACTTCATGACCAGCTCAAGGGGAAGTGGCTGAGGTCTGAGTTACCCTACATCAGTTTGGATCCCTGACTTATCTGTTCTAGGGACACCCTGTAAATGGGGGGCTCAGTCAGGGGCCACCTTTACTCTCCTCCCCAGCACTCACCCCCCAGGGTTGCTCAGAAGCATCTGTGGCCTCGCCCTATCCTTTTGTTCTCTCCAGTCTCACACCTCTCCTGGGTCCTCTCTGACACTGACCTCAGAGCCTCTTGCAAGAGCAACCATTATGTTCCCTGTCCCGGTCATGCCTGCACTGCAAAGCGAGACAACTTTTTGTTGTTGGTTGGTCTGATTCTTAAAAAGAAAGAAGGACTGAGGGAATGAAGGAGAGAGGAAGGGAGGGAGGGAGGGAGGGAGGCAGGGAGGCAGGGAGGGAGGCAGGGAGGCAAGGAGGCAGGGAGGCAGGGAGGGAGGCAGGGAGGCAGGGAGGCAGGGAGGGAAGAGATCTAAGTAAATGGGCACCCAAGGATAATTCAGGTCGAGAAACTTTCTGACCCCACACAAATGCAATGCTTGGATAAGTGAGAAAACAGTAATATAATTGAGCAGTCTTATATGAAATATAATATATGAAAAGAATAAAATATAGCCCCGTTAAGGGCTAGAACTAGGAAGAAGATTATGAGTCTACCTATACTCTAAGATTCAATGCTGGATTCAGTCCGAGGACAGCCATCTAATCCAATTCTCTCTCGGTTCACAACGAAGGAAGCAGGCCCAGAAAGAACCAGTGGCCCAAGCACGGTCACACAGTGCAGCACAGAGCAGTGAGAGGCAGCCCAGTCCCTGACTCCAAAGGAGACCCAACTCACTTTGTCTCAAGTATTCAACTTCCTGAATCACAGAGCAAACAGCCCCTCCTCATGGCTTTTTCTCTCCAACTTTGGTCCTTAAGGAGAGAGGATCTCAAGAAACCTCCCCCGACCGCAGCACACACCCCTCCCCCTCCGGCTCCCTGCCATCCCATTGTCGCTCCCCTTTCGGGTGTCGGGCAAGAGGCGCTTCTCTCCCACTCCGGACCTGGGGCTTGGGGCACTAACCTGCACGGCTTCGTCCATTCGGAGAGCTCCGCACAGGTGAAGTTCTCCCATGGCACCGACAGGTGGCGCATTCCTCACAGGAAAACGGGCTGGAAAGCCACTGGCGGCTTCCACCCCGCTGCCAGCCTTGACCACTGGCCTAGGATCCCTCTCGCGGGAAGAAGGGCGTGCAGAAGGGGGCGGAGTGGGGGAAACTCAAGAGAGGTGCCGAATGCTGGGAACGACACTAAGAGCACAGACTCTAGCCCCTCCGACTTGTAGTAGCCTCGGGGCTAACTCTAAGGGGCTAATGTGCTTATGATGCTAGGGCGAGGCTTTGAGGGCACCGGAGCCCACTGGGGGTCACCCCTAGGGGGCGTTATTTTCCCTCAACGTGCCCGCAGACAGGCTTCTGGAATAGCAGCTTTCCTTTGCCGCCATCCCAACCCCCATCCGTTTGCCTTTTATATATTGGGGAGGGGGGTGTATAAGGGGGAAAAGGAGTTTTTTCAATTGCGACAATAATTGTCCGCGAGATGGGTTTCTTATCTGCTCATCCTTTATTGACTTCCCTAATATTTGGCTCTGCCGCTTTGGTCGCCAGAAGATCCCACACTTGACTTCTTTGCATAACAATTTTGGGGCGGGCGTCATTGCCGCGGGAGGGAAGGGGCGTCCCCGGAATGGCTTTGGGGTGGTATTCCATTACTCCGTCACCCCACCGCCCCCCGCAGGAAGTGAGGCCGTCTTCCCCTCACCTCCTCCCTCTCCTAGCCGTACTACCCACCCCGGGAAAGTTCCGAAGGTGAGTGGGGTGAAGAGCAAGACGCTGGACGGAAGGAAGGCGGGAACTCTAAGGGCCCTGACTAGGACCGACCAGAGGAGGAACTGTGTGTCCTCCTGGCCTGCACTGCACTCCGAACTCAAGACACCCTGCCACCTCGTTCTCCACCCCGCACACTCCGCGACAGACAGACAGACAGACAGACAGACACACACACACACACACACCGGGAAAATAGTAAAGCTTACTTGGAGTGAATGGAATGGGATTAGCAGCCCCCCGATTTGGGGGTGGGGGGAGATTGGGGCCACCAAATCCAGTGCTCTGGTAGGATCTGAGGCAAAGGATAAACAAACCCCAGTGGCCAGGGCTCCTGAGCTAGGTCTAACAGCCCAGAGGCCAGTCACGGCCTGTGTGTGACCCTGACCTGGTCTTTTTTCCTCCCTGGGTCTCAATTGCCTCGTCTGTGGCGTGGACTTTGGTCCATGCTCTCTGAAGTCCCTTTGATCTCGACTTTGCCACACATGTCCCCTGTCTCCACAGAGGAGCTCAGGGCTGGGGAGCGGGTTGAAACATCAGGATAGTGGTGGTGGTGGGCTCTCTGGAGGGAGTGGGAGGTGAGAAACAGGTCTGGGGGCAGAGATGTGAGCTCCAGGGGACTTCACACATCTCCCGTGCAGAACTTGGTCAGAAGTGCCTCTCCAGTTCGCCGCTGGTGACAAGTGCACACACCAGCACTGTACACAAGGACAAGTACAGGCACTCAAAAGCACACACACTGGCACAGAGCCCGTGCACGCATTTGCACCCTCGGACATAGCACAGCCACGCAAGGGTTAGAACAATACACCCCACTGTTCACCTGGGCACACACACTTACCCAGAGCATCTCACAAAGTGGGACCCACGCTTTTCTGCACCAGTGCGGAGCCAGGGAAAGTGGCCCTGGAAGGTCTGGCATTACAGTCGCCCACCCATCCCACCTCCCTGCCTGGACGTCTAGTTGAGGAAGGAGGCTAAGCAGGGTGGGGACAGGTACAGGTGCGGTTGCAGTCAGTCCGGTGTATTTCCAGGTTTCTGTTACGTCCCTTCCCCTCCCCTCCCCCACCCGTTCAGGACTAAACTTTCCCATCTCTCACCTGCCCCGCAGATCCTCCCCCTCCGCCCCCCAGAGCCGTTGTCGTCTAGAACCGGGAACATTCCTCGGATTCTCCCTCGGAAGAGGGTCGGGAGGCTGCGCCCCCAAGGACGCAAAGGGGTGGGAGTACTGCCTGGCTCACGTTCGGAACCACTCAGGGGGGGAAGTGGGAATGCGCCAGTCGGAGCGTTCAGACGTGGGTGCTCGGACATCTGCTTGCTTTTCTCGGGTCAGGGGGAGAAGAGCCGCGGGACAGCCTCTCACCCCATAAAAACGAAAGGAAGGGAGAGGACAGTCAGCTGTGTGGCCAGCAGAAAGAACGAGGTCCGGAGCCGCAGAGGTGAAGAGTATTCCTGTGCAAAGGACAAGAAGATTGTGACTCCCCTCCCCCCTTTTTTTCCCTCCCCAACTTTAGAGTTAGGTCCTGACCTCCCAGGGATCAAGGACTGAGTCGAGGGGGGGCTGCAGAACCCGGAAGCTGTGCTGGCCCCTCCTCACCGCGCCTACACTCGTCCCCACTGGCGTGCACACGCGCGAGGACAGTCGGTGTGGACCGTGAACCGCGCTCAGCCGGATCAAGGCGGGACCCGCCACTCGGACAGGTGGGGTCTGGGGTGGGCGAGGGTCCCCCGCCTCGGCCTGGGGGTGCGGACTCCGGGAACCTTCTGGGGAGGTGGAGGGAGCGAGAGATGGCGAAAAAGCAAAATAAAGAGAAGGAAATTCCAGCTTAGACGCTGAATTTACTCCGTTTTTCTTTTTAATTGGGGGGCAGGTAGACATTAGGATTTCAGTTCTAGGGTTGGGTGGAGTTCACTGTAGGGTTAAAGGAGGGAGTTTGATTAAAGAGAAGAAAAATATGGAGAAATATGTGTAGTCGCCTTGCTTTGGGGAGCCACAGGCTCTAAAATCTTCGGCTCCCGGGGCCTGGCTGGTTGTGTGCACGGTCCCAGAGGGGGCTGGGGGTGCAGAGAAGGCTCCCCGTTCTGTAGCCCGAGCTTAGGTCCCCGTGTCTTGCCCCCCAATATCTGGCTTAGTCCTAAGCGGGTTCGCCAGGGAGCGCAGCCTCCGTAGCGGGTGTTTGCACCCTTGTTCGGGGCTTTGAGCACTGGCCGGCTGGCAGCAAGCAGGGCCAGTGAGAAAATGAGGGCGGGGAGCCCCTTCTGAGTCTTCATTGCCAGAGGCAGTTCAGGAAATCACTGAAATGTCTTCCCTTCTTCCCATCTAAAAAAGAAAGGAAAGGGATTCATTTTCTCATCTTGTCTAGTTTGGGGGAGGCATGGGGGGGACTGTTTCTAGAACAAAAAGACTCGTGCTGTGAACTGGGCACTCCCTCATAGAAAAGGGGAAAAATCCTCCGGAGGGAAGGCAGGATGGTGGGGGCATAAATCCAAATATTGGAATCCCCAAGGTGACAACTTCCAACAGCAGCCTTTTCCACCCTGGGTTTCTTAGAGACCTAGACCGTTATGGGTGTATTTCACAAACAGAGAAGAGAAGTCATCCCTGCCTCCCCACCCAAGTCTTCTGGGCCATCTATAAACAAAGCTGCAGCCCCAATTTCTAGAGCAAACAGAACATTTTATTTTCCGGGGCTTGCCTCCCACGTCCCCACCTCAGATTTTTTCCCTTTTTCAGGGTCCCACTCAGTGTCCAGCTCCGGGCAGAAGTGTTTGGGATTCCTAACCAACATCTAACGAATTTGCCTCCACTCCCACTTCCCCATTATTATCGCCTCCAAATGAAGACCCAAACCCGGAGCGCTAATTGAATTAGTGTATTGAAAGGACTGTCAGGTACAATGACGTGACTCGAGGCCCTACATTTCCCAAGGTCTATAGGCTTTGGGGACCTGTGATGTATAGTCTGACCTTCCGGCTCATAATAATACCGCGGCACTTGTAGCAGAAATCTCCTCGCATTCACTCCCAACAAAACCGCTGGTCACCCAGTCCCCGTAGGAAGGCTGTGCGCTATTGTGTTGCGACAACTCATTCATGTCCCGCAACACGAGGCCCCACCGCCATCTGATCTACACTCGAAATGCGATTACCACCGTGTGCATGCAACACGCTCTCACTCTCGGCCCTTCGTGCATACGCCTGGCCAGGCTGCAAGGTTTTCTTTCACAATTCTGCTCCTCACACCTATCCTCAAAAGAGAGGTGGAAGCAGGCAGGACTGTGATACTGCCTGAACGAAATCCAAAATTCTGCAAAATGCAGGTTGATGGGAAATCTCTTTTCTGAACAGCATTCACCAAAACCCTCAGTGAACACACTTCTCCATGCCCAATAACTGGTGGGTGTGCACACTGACGCACACAGACACACAGTGCTTTTACAGACTCATTTCTCTTGTTGTGGTTCTCACAGACACAAACACATGAACACAAATGCGAGCTCTGGCTCCACAGCCGTGAACTGCTCTCCAAATAATTTTTTGTTTTAGTTTTCAAGATTGGTAAAATAGAAAACAAAGATATAATTTCTCAATCTTCACTTTGAGAAGTACTCCCAAGTCTTTTTACTCTATGACTCCCAAACATCTCTATCACCCTCAAAATATAGTCTTCCTGTCTGTTTGTCCAGATGCCTTTTGCCCAGTGGAAACCCCTGGTTAAGGGCAGATAATGGAGGAAAACTGGGGATGGGAGAAAGGTAGGAGGATCCGACTCTCCCTGACCGTCTCTCCCTGTGCTGTTTCTGCCACCTCCCACAAGGAAAAGCCTCTGTGGGGAATGAAATTATAGGGTTTTTTTTTCCCTTTTGGCATCTAAAATAAAACAAACTCATTTTTTCTCTGTCATTCTCCACTTTTATCTGGGCTGGGTATGAAAGGGAACTTGAGGACAATCAATTTATTGGGAGACATGGTTGGCTCAGTGACTTTCTATGGGGCCTTTCCCCCAGGGGACTGTACAGCTCAGAACTTCAGTGCAGTGGAAAGTGGCAGTGTGTGCCCTCAAACTTCCGTACCTCTGCTCCAGAAGCCGGGCGTCTGGGAAAAGGGGGTCTATTCCATTCTGGACAGATTCCTCCGCTTGCTTCCTGCCCCCCCCCCAGCCATCCCCATCTATGGACACCTCTCAAGTTGGAAGACATGCCTTACTCCCCAAAGACAGACACGAGTACCCTGAAAAGGACTGCCCCCACACATACACCCCTCTGCACACAAACAACCCCTTTATTCGCAGACACACGCACACAACTCACGCTGCCGGCACTCCCTCACCAGCGAACCAAACCCTGGCTTCATTCTGAGTCCTTTAGACCCTCCCGTACCTATCTCTGCCAGCACTGCCTAGCAGCCTCAAAGGTGTGTGCCAGGACACCAACCAGCTCACACCTAGTTCCAGAATGATTGTTTTTCAGGAAGCAAAGGAGGGAGTGGGACTTCGTAGGGGTCTTGGAGAGCTTGCAGCGCTGGGTGCGGAGCGTCCCGCACAGGCTCGGTCTGGCGAGGTTGTTGGGGGTGGGGGAGGGATGAGGCAGCGCGCGCGGAGCGCCGCCTAATCCAGCCGGAGCTCGTGGGCCGCGGGTGCATTTATCATCCCATTACTGTAACAAATCCGGGCTCCACTACATGAAAGGTAAAATGAATTACCGACGTTAAGCCGTCAATAAAGTCATTTCTGTAAATGGTGTCTCCAAAGGGCCGCCGCATTATTCAGCTGGCTTTATCAGCTGGCTGGAAATTACGTGGAGGAGCCCGGCCGCGCGGCGCGCGGGGCCGCTCACTTTGATTAAGCGTCTTGCCAGCGCGATGTGACAGAGCTTTTGACCAGGGTTTTATTCACAGGCCTGTGATGAACGCCAAGCTGATCAGGCGGAATGAAGAGTAATTAAAACCTATAAATTATCTTCCGCAGCCCTTCTCGAGGCGTCTCCTGCAGGCGAGATAAGGCGTCGAGACCCTATTTACGGCGCTGAAAGGGACCGCGGCGCACAAAAGCTACGCGGCTAAATAGGATATTGATAGTGTCCTAATTAGAATTTAATTAAGTACCCACGCTCGCTTTCGGGATAAAGATTTCAATTTTGCGAACTTAAATATAAATAAAATCCTACCCCCGTTTCAAGGAGAAAGAGTGGGGGCACCAGGAGATTTTGGGGAGCGCTTGGGTTTATTACTGGAGACAACCCCGGAGACTCCGGGGTGTGCTGTGGAACGGGGGAGGCTAGGGAGGGTTCGGGAGCCCACAGAGGGCCTGCTTAGCGCAGCGATCCGGAAAGCGGTTCTGTCCCCAGGCCTCCGGGATGGTCTCACTGGCTGCTCCGCTAGCGCTGGGTGAGAGGACCTTCCGCTGACCCGAAGTGCTCCCAGCAATGCGAAGCCCACTCTCCATTCGCTCCTTGAGAAACTTCAAGCTGGCTCTTGGTGGTTTCCGTTTTAATTCTCCCTGACCCTCCCGCAATTTGGGATGACAGAGGGGTTATTTCACACGTCCCTATGAGATGGTATTTCCGATACGTTCTTTCTCTGAGGACGCAGCTGGTCATCATGACGACCAGGTTTTCTGGAACTCCAAGAGCGCACCCAGCGAAGAAAGGCCTTAGCTGCTGAAGGCTTTCTACTCACTCCCCCACACAGCAGGTTCGGCTCACAGTCGGACCCCGACCCTCCAAAACGACTGCAGGCAAGCCCCGCCCGGGTGCCCAAGCCTCGCTTTCCACTCCTGCCTCTGGGCGGCCTTTTGGGGTGTCTCAACCAGGAAACCTCCAAAAGGAGCCTCGGAGAACTGGAGGCTCATCTCAGGCAGAGTGGGAGCGTCCGGGGCACCCTCAATCTTTCTAAGTCTGAGAAGAACACACAGGGCTAGGGGCAGAGGCCTCGAGGGAGTCAAAAGCAATCTCAGGAAAATCTGGGCTACTGGGGGAAACTCTCTGTCCACAGTGTTCGCTGGTCTGGGCAAACGCCTGGGATGCGGTCATTTGATTTGCTTGAATTTACTTGGCAAGGAAACCTAACGCTGCCGAGGTTACCCCGTACCCCAAAGCAGGACTTCCAGTGCATCCACACCCTGACTCCCGTCACGTCACGGGGCTCAGTGTGGCCCGCCCCAGACAACTCTAGATACTGGGCGGTTTCGTCCCCCGCGGCCAGCCCGGCAGGCGCTCGAGCTCTCCCGCGCCCTCTGGGCCTGATTTAACTGCGCCAGGACTGTTTCGGGGGTAGTGAAGGTTGTGTCAGGGAAGGACTAGGGTGTGGACACCCCGAAAGGACGCCCAGGATAGCCCGCTAGCATCCACTGCAAACCTACGAAGAGCCGGTGCTAGCTAGCTGCCGTTGGATTCTCGGGTTTGCTGTTTGTGGAAATAGACTGCGTGTCAGAGAGTAGCCAGCTCCGAGTCTGTTGCACGTGTACAGGGCTGCCCCCTCCACTACACGCGCGCGCACTGACAACAACCTCTCACCCTTGCTAACAGCAAGAGAGAGGGCTAGAGAAGGGGGAGGGGAGCGGAGTCGGGGAAAGAGAAGGGGAGAGAGGGAGACAGAGACAGAGACAGAGAAGATGCATATAAAAGGCTGTTTCCTAGACTTGGGGGTGCAAAAGAACCGAGGCCCCAGCTTCCTGCCCCTGCGCCCGGCGCGCACGCACCACAGTCCTGCATTTCTCCAACAAGTTGTTTATGGAGTTGCTTCTCTATTTGCCTACACCCCTCAATGCACCCGGCTCGGGTCTCCTTTGCCCCTTCCTCGGTCCTGGCCTGAAAGGGGGGAGGGGCTCGGGTGCGGCTCCGGGAGGGCGGGCCGGACGCGCGGGGCCCGCGCCGCGGCGCCCCCTCTCCGCCCCAGGCCGCCGCCCCCGGATTATTTATCCGCAAAGGCCCGCGTGCGCCCATTGGGCCGAGGCCGGGGTGTCAGCGCGAGTCCTGGTTCGCCATTGGTCCCGCACACGTGCGGCCTGACTCACGTGCTTCCGGTTTGAAGGCAAAAAGTGTGCCTGGGTGATTTTTTTTTTAAGCGAGAGAGTTTGTGCAAAGATCCGAGCTGTCAGAGATTTGAAAAAAAAAAAAAAAAAAAAAAAAAAAAAAAAAAAAAAGGCAGCCCCGGCGCTGGCGAAGACGCGCTCTCCCTGCAAAAAAAGCAAAGGCGATTAAAGGCGCTGCCAGCCTCGCGCTCTGGGCACAGCTGAGCGTGACACTCGGGGAAGTCAAACCCCTCACCACTGCCTAGGAGGATGGCTAGACTTTAAAGACTCTTTTTTCCCTTTAAGAAAAAAAAAATTCTTGGAGCTTTTTCTTTTTTTTTTTCTTGCTTTCTTTTTTTTTTTTTTCCTTTTCTTTTCTTTTTAGAAATCTTTTTGGCCGTGGCTTATTCCCCATTTCAAACAAATCACTGAATCTGGTTGCAGAAAGAAAAAAAGAAATAGCCAAGGGTCTCCCCATCTGGATGTCTACAAATTAGAGCGAGGGAGAGACGGCGCGATCTCGCTGCTCGGTGACAGCGAGCGAGCCAGGCCGGGCGCCTGGGCTTTTTTCCTGCACCCGCCCCGTGCCTTCGCTGGGGCTTCGTCGGCCTCCTTCCTCCGTGCACCCCCACGGGCCACTGGCAAAGTGGGGTGGGGAGCGAGGCGGGGGGGGCGGGGGCCCGCGCGGCGGCCGGGGTGGCGGGGCGGCCGAGCATGGAAGAACAGCAACCGGAACCTAAAAGTCAGCGCGACTCGGGCCTCGGCGCGGCGGCGGCGGCGGCCCCGGGCAGCCTGAGCCTGAGCCTCAGCCTGAGCCCCGGCGCCAGCGGCAGCAGCGGCAGCGATGGAGAGAGCGTGCCGGTGTCCCCGCAGCCCGCGCCCCCCTCGCCGCCCGCGGCGCCCTGCCTGCCGCCCCTGGCCCACCACCCGCACCTCCCCCCGCACCCCCCGCCCCCGCCGCCGCCGCCGCCGCACCTCGCGGCGCCTGCTCACCAGCCGCAGCCCGCGGCCCAGCTGCACCGCACCACCAACTTTTTCATCGACAACATCCTGAGGCCGGACTTCGGCTGCAAGAAGGAGCAGCCGCCGCCGCAGCTCCTGGTGGCGGCGGCGGCCGGAGGAGGCGCCGGGGCAGGCCGGGCGGAGCGTGACCGAGGCCAGACCGGCGCAGGTAGAGACCCGGTGCACCCGCTGGGCACGCGGGCGACGGGCGCGGCCTCGCTCCTGTGCGCCCCGGACGCGAACTGTGGCCCACCCGACGGCTCCCAGGCAGCCACCGCCGGCGGCGCGGGCGCGTCCAAAGTGGGGAACCCCGCGGCGGCCGCGGCGGCGGCGGCGGCGGCGGCGGCGGTGGCGGCGGCGGCGGCTGCAGCGGCGGCGGCGGCCAAGCCTTCGGACGGCGGCGGCGGCAGCGGAGGCGGCGCGGGGAGCCCCGGCGCGCAGGGTGCCAAGTACCCGGAGCACAGCAACCCGGCCATCCTGCTCATGGGCGCAGCCAACGGTGGGCCGGTGGTCAAAACTGACTCGCAGCAGCCCCTGGTGTGGCCCGCCTGGGTCTACTGCACGCGTTACTCGGACCGCCCGTCCTCGGGTGAGTACCCCCAGGCTGTACTGCACCCCCCGGCCCCGCGGACGCGTCCTCCCCAGCCCGGCCCGCCATTCTCCGTCGCGGCCGGGGAGAGCAAACCCGGCCTCGGCCGCGCTCTCCTGCCTGCTTGCGTCTGCTCGCCCTCGGTCTGGGTTGCAGACGAAGGTGCGCGGGGTTCTGAGTTCTCGGCCTGGGCGACTGGGGGTAGGGGGGGGGGTGCAGCTCGCGGCTCGGGAAGCTCAAGTCTCGATCCAGCGGTTTTGAACTTCGAGCCCCTGGGGTCTTCTTTGTGTTTCACCTTATGATTCTCAGGAAAGACGCAGTCATTGATCTTTCTTCCCGGGAAAGGGGTTAGGCTGGCGGGAAGGTAGGCCGGGGTCAGGTTCTGACAGCCACCGGCTTGGTCCTGCTAAGGCCGAAATCGAACGAGACTTTGATCTGAGAAATAATCGTCACCTGGTGTTTTTACAGTCACGAACTCCAGCTCGTGTTCATTTACATGGAAATAGGCTTGAGGACACGCAGGGTGAGAAAGTCGCTGATTGCTGTCCCGCTTCCCCATGCCAGTAGGAAAGAAAGTGTGACCCGGGTGGGTAGAATTCAGGGAAAGGCTGTTGCTGGAGGAGTGTGCTCTCGCCTGAGCCCCGTTCTCCGCAGCTGACAGACAGGCACCGGAGGGGAGGGAAGACCGGGGCTCAGACCAGAAAGCGGGCTCAGGACTGGAGAGCCAGTCTGCTCCTTAGCCTCTCTGGGGTGGTCCCCACATCCTCCCCTTCCTCCCCTTTCCTTCCTGCACTTATTCCTACTGCACACCTGCCATTTAGCAAATTTCCACCAGCCACAGGCCAGTTTTTCTCGACTTTCCTTCTGCTCTTTTCCTGCGTGTTCCTCCAGCTCGCAGGCCCCGAGACTGGGACCTGCCCTGGCTCAGCCACTAGGCAGGGGAGAGGGGCTGAGGCCTGCCCACCACTCCAGCCGGAAGCACCCAGGGGAGGCTCGGGGCCTCGAGGAGAGCGACAGGGGCTCTAGCCCACCATTGGGGTTCCGAGTGCGGCTGGAGGCCCGGAACAGCGTGGCTATGCACCGTTCTTCTCCCGCTGCTCTCTCGCCTCCCAGCCTCTGCCGGCCGGGTGTGGATCGATGCTGCGCTATCAGCCCCCACCATCTCGAGCCCCGTTATTGACACGTTGGGCTCCCTGAACCTCCGAAAAGCTGCTTTGATTGACTCGCCTGATGGATAGAGTGATTGAGCTGTCAGGCTTTGCGGCTCTGGCTGGCCGGGAGGCTACGATTTTATTACAAAGTGTCCGTGCCTCTGCCCGCTCCCAACACTCCAACAACCACCTCCACTCTCAATGCTCAGCCGACCTTTCTGGGAATGGCATATTTCCTAGGCGTTCTCTGCTCTCTCGGCTAATTACTAATCTAAACCCAGGTCTTCTCGCCTCCCCATTCCATCCCACCCTGTCTTCCAGTCCTCTCTGCACCCTGCTTAGGAGAGGGCCTTGGCTTTGTTCTGGCAGCTTCTCTTCTTCCTGGGCTTGGAGAAGCAGAGTACAAGTCACTCTCCTGCTTGGGCAGTTCGGGGAAATGAACCTCACACCAGACCTGACTCACTGCGGTTGGCCAGGCCTGGACTCTTTTGTCACAGGACAGATGGTGACCCCAGGCAAGCCAGTTGCCCAGCCTGCCCCTCTGTTGCTAGGTTTGGAGACACTGGTGAACACACTTCTTTCCAGACTGTGTTAGAGATTAACAGGCCTGACAGGAACTTAACTTGACTCCAAAGAGAGGGTCTGGCCAGTAATTGCCAGAAGACTGGGGTTGGAGGCTAAGAGAGGTACAGGCTTTACCTGCTGTCTCTCCAAAGCAGCCCTCCTCCCAGACCAGGTCCTGAGGGAGACTCACCTTTCTGGGAAGGTTTCCCTGTGGCCTCTTCCCATACCTATCTTACAAACAAAGCTTAGATTTTCTGTGGAGATTACCCCTCTGTTTCTGTTCCCATTTTGCTCAGGGATGGGGGAGGTGGGATGAGGTCCCCTTGCAAATTCCATAGGAGGGCAGGGAAAGAAGATCTGGCTTGGTTTTGTTATGCAGGAGTTTTCAATCCTGAAATTGCTGCTGATATGTTCAAAAGAGAGATACAGGAGCCCCTGCCTATGCAGCTGGGTGGAGGAACGGGGAGAGAGCCCTCTTTCTTGCTGGTACCATCCAAGGGGCAAAGCAGAAAACCCAGGAGCCAGGGTGACGTGGGTAAGGTGTGCAGTTGGGTGAAGGCCCTTTTACCCCTTCAGAGAAGAGGTGGTCTCCCTGGGACCCTGAAAAGGGCCAAAGAGAAAGAGGGAAAGGTAGAGCAGAAGCGGGATACTTTGGAACCAGGCGGCCCTCTCAGCTCTCCCGGTCCTCTCGCTTTCTGGGGTCAGCAGCTACAAGCTGGGGGAGTGTTATTATTGGTGCCTGGGTGTAGATGAATTCTGGAAGGGATGATCCTTTTGCAGGCTGGAGGGTCGGCCAGAGCAATCCTGCCTCTGTGTCTTCACTGCTCCACTCTCTAGTCCCTTTTAATCCATGGCTATGAAGACAGCAGGCCCCGATCTCCAAGTTTAGACTGGGCCACGGGGAGCTTCAGATAGCTCCCATCTTGCATTCTGTGATTTAAGCCTTCCTGATGAGTCTTCTTTTCTGAATTGGGGTGTGGGGTGCACAAAGAACCTCAATCAGTTTTCCTCAATGGCTCTGCTGCCCCACACTACCCCCAGAAGGAAACCGGACAACCCCAGCAGCCAGGGAGTTGATCTAGAGGCTAGCGGGCTGGAGGGAACCAGGGTGCAGCAGGGCCTCTGCTCTGGTGGGCAGAGCAACGGGCACGATCCCCGCAAGGCTCTGCAATTCTCACGGCTTCCTCTGCCCTCTTCCCCCTCCCCTCTGCCCTCTGTCCCCACCCCCACCCGGCCCTCTCCGCCGCTGCAGGTCCGCGCACCAGGAAACTGAAGAAGAAGAAGAACGAGAAGGAGGACAAGCGGCCGCGGACGGCGTTCACGGCCGAGCAGCTGCAGAGACTCAAGGCGGAGTTCCAGGCGAACCGCTACATCACGGAGCAGCGGCGGCAGACCCTGGCTCAGGAGCTCAGCCTCAACGAGTCCCAGATCAAGATCTGGTTCCAGAACAAGCGCGCCAAGATCAAGAAGGCCACGGGCATCAAGAATGGCCTGGCGCTGCACCTCATGGCGCAGGGACTGTACAACCACTCCACCACGACGGTCCAGGACAAAGACGAGAGCGAGTAGCCGCCGCGGGCTGGGGCCGCGCGGTCCGGCCGCTGCGCCCGCGCCCCCTCCTGGCACTGCCACGGCCGCCTGCCTCGCCGGCCCCGCGCCGGGGGAGAGGCCGGCGCCCAGGAGGGGGGAGCCACAGGGAAGAGAGAGCGAGCAGCGGTCCCCAGAACGGAGAGCCACGTTGGAACGAGACATTTTTTCAAAGGGAAAGAGACTCGGACAGGTGCTATTGAAAATAAGATCTATTCTCTATTCACAGTATAAGGGACGAAACTGAGAACTCCTTAAAGCTCTATCTAGCCAAACCGCGTACGACCTTGTATATATTTAATTTCAGGTAAGGCAAAGAAATATGTGTAGCGATCTCTATTTGCTGGACTTTTTATTAATCTCCTTTATTATTATTGTTATAATTATTATAATTATTATAATTATTTTATCCCCCACCTCCGCCACGCCGCCCCCGGCCCGGTTTCGTTTTCGTTGCCTTTTCTTTTGAATGTGACTGCTCCTGCGGTGCCTCCCGCCCGGCATCGCTGGCCCTTGTTTCTCTGGGACTTTTCTTTGTGTGCGTGAGAGTGCGTTTCCTCGTGTGTTTGCCCCTCGCCTCTCCCCCACCTCCCGAGTCCCTTCTGTCCGTCTGTCCGTCTTGCCCCCCTTTCGTTGTTTTTTTTTTTTTTTTTTTTTGCGGAGACTTGTTGACAAATACGACCCCACAGACTGCGAGACTGAACCGCCGCTACAAGCCAAAGATTTTATTATGTTCAGAAACCTGTAGTCTGAAATAAAGTGTACACTGTGCTCACGAGCCACTGGCGGCCCTTCTCTTTGCGGGCTCGGGAAGGGGCGCCAGCGCAGGGCACGCAGCAGCCGGCGCCCCTGCACGCGCGGCGCACACCCCGGCCCTGGAGCCCTGGCAGCCAGGCCGCTCCTCGCGATCACCGCACAAGGAGTAATACCACGGGTGTGGCAAGACTGTGGTGATGGAGGCTGCCAGATTGGGGCATGATCTGCATCTGGAGGGCCTGGCGGTGGGGTTCTCCTGGTCTCCGTTTGCGTTCAAAGAAGCCCAAAGGCCATAATACTGCCTGGGCTGTCAATGGCTCCCAGCGCACTGGTCAGCCCGCTGGGGCCTCCTCCTCACGTTCAAACTTATGCTTGTTCAGGCTTTCTCTTTTCTCTTTTTTCCCCTTCTTTTCCTGGCGCGGGTTTTCTCTTCTAGAAGCAGAAGGCCTTCCCAGGGCGTGACAGAGGTGAGGGACTGTCTTTCTGAGCGGCGGCCATCGAGGGGCACTGAGCCCGGCCTCTTATCACCTAGACTGTACCAGTCTTCATCTCGGGAAGGGAAGCTGTTGGTGAAGTGGCCGATGCCTGCGGCACAAGGAACCTGAGGGCTCAGATCTCACGGCCCTGCGCAGCCCCGGAAAAGCAAGCCGGGATCCTGGGGCCATGCAGAGGCAGCGGCAGCTGCTGCAAGGAGCCGCTGGCATGGCTGTGGGCCCCAGCCTGGACACATGCCTGCCTGCAACCAACTCCAGAATGAAGCAGGGTTCTTCTCAGAGTCGAACAAAACCTGGCTTGCTTCCTGACCCAGCAGGGTGCACTCACAGCCCCAGTACCTTCAGGACACTGGGGTATTGGACTGCCCAGAGGGAAAATGTCTAGCCTTTGCCCTTGACCTAGGGCCTATCCTTCCCAGACAGGCACTGGGGCTCCCATATTAAGGGGCTAGGAGGAAAAGGAGGTGCCTCCTTAGGAAGCATCAAATTCTTTTTGTCCAGGATTTTTCCTAATGATAAATTTCTCTCTTCCTTTCCTTTCTTTCTTCTGTAATACCCAGGCCCTTACCTGTATCGTTAGATACGTAGGTGCCCTTGTAAGCGTGCCTGTGCAGTCATGTACAGCTATTGGTGCATCTGTACCTGCCCAGTTTTGTGTATCCCTGCAAGTGTGAATTTATGGTACGACTGGATGTTCGTTTCTTTGTAATTAGATGTGCTCTTGGATGTCTGAGTTCACAGAGTGTGTACATGTGTTCATTTGTCTTTTCACACTGGAAGGTTTGCAGGTACATTTGTGGGGTTTGTCCACATAAGGAAACTCTGTTTCTGTGCTCTTCTTTTGGATTTTTTTCCTGTTGTTTTTGCAGGATTGATTTTGTGAGATGTGAGAATGGCTAGTCCAAAAGGCATTTCCTGCCTTTTTGCTTGAAAAACCTCCCTTCTGATTTGGGCCCAGTGATATTGCTGAGTTCAAGTTTAGGAAATCAAGGAGCCCTCCAAGTCCTTGCTCAAGGGTTTGAAGATTTGGGGTTCAATGGCCTGGAGGGACAGAGCTCATTTAATATTGTCATGGGTTCCCAAATTTATTGCAGTAAGTCTCTCCCTTCTGTCTACTTCATACCTTCTTGGGGTGTGTGTGAAGTAACCTCTGTACATAATAGGTGCTCAATTCTTTTTTTAAAGATTTATTTATGCATACAAGAACTGGGGTACAGACCATAGGTGAGGGGAGGGGTGTGTGTGAAAGGATTCACCAGAGACAGAGTGGGGAGCAGAACAAGCTGTTTGACTGAAATATACTGCTGAGGGGAGCAAAGGGCAGGAGACAGAGAGATCTGCTGCGCCATGTGGGTCACCTCCCTGGATGAGGATCAAACTAGTGCTGCAGTGGCTGAGGATAGCTTCATAGAGCTGAGACTTAACCCCTTTTGCCACTAGGGAGGCCCAGGTGCTTCATTCTTATGTGAAGAACTGGAATTAATGAGATGGGCCCTTTTCTGGAATGGTTGTTTTCTGGCAGTTGGACATACATCCTTTACTTCCTTTGGAGAAAAGGAGAGCCTGAAAATTTCAAGCTTCCTAGGTTTTGGGCTATAGGTCCTGAGACCTAGGGCACATCGTCCAGTTTAGGACATTAAGAAATGTCCCAGCCAAGTCTGGAGGTAATGCTGGAAATGCCCAGCTCTATAGAGACAGTGACTATTTTGAGTGTCTGGAAATTGGGCTGCCCTTCCTTCTCCATCTCCTGTTGTGGCCTGGTAGAGTACCTATGTCCTTCAGGACTGGGGGAAACATGAGCAGGACCCACAGGAATCATCCTTTCCTTAAGGAAAGTCCCTTACCTCTTCCAGGAAATCAAAGCAAGTGATCTCCCCACCCCAGTCACCCTGGGGGAGAAGGAGGAGGAGACTACCCCTCTCTGTGATTGTATTAGTACAGTGTATAGATGTGTCATTATTATGTAATTTGATTTCTTGCCCATTATCTCCTTTATCTTCCAATTACTATGGGCAAATAGAATTTTCTTCATTGTTCGTTGGAGGAAACGGAAGCTCTGAGAATGTAAACAGTTGGTCATGCCTCTTCTTGGCTGTGTGTCTTTCTATATATCACATTTGCTGGATACAACTGTCTACCTCAGGAACCTGCTTGAGACCCTGAAGTGATCATCCAGGGCGCACTCCTATCTCCTCTCCCTCCTTGTCTCCATTTTCCTTCTTCCTGATTGGGGCAGAGGAGCAGGGAGGAGGGCTATGGTTCGGTTAGTCTTCTTTCTTGCACCCCTGCTGAAAAAAGGAAGTAATAATAATAATAAACAGGCATTGATTTCTCTGATTTATGGGGCTGGCTTAGTGAGCTGCCTGTGTATTAAAGTCTGGGCTGCATTGAAATAAATACTGGAGTGTATATCCCAACTTCCTTATTTCCTACCTTTTTTTTTTAAAGATTAGATTGAACCATAAACTTAAATCTTCCACAGCCCAGGAGGAAATACACACTAGCCGAGTCTAAACAGTATTGATCCCTGGCTCTTTCTGAGGGCAAAGGTCTCTGTTTTCTTGTTGGAAACTCCCTTTCCTTCAGTAGGGTCAGGGGGGAGGACACTGCAGATGAGGGTGGATGAAGGAAGGGGTGTTTGGGGGTAAAGAATGCTGTTCTATGTTTCTGTGAGCTTGAATTTTGTCGGTTGTACGGTGTGTGGGCATTTCTCTAGGGGTGGTGTTCAAGTAGATTTATTTAGACTTGGGAGGTAGAAGTGTGTTTTGGGTGTATGGGTGCTAACAGTTGTTTGGCATTTGTGGGTGTGTGTTTGTACTCAGTTCTCTGGACCCCACTAGGTGAGGCTGCCCAGAGAAAGAGTGATCAGCTAGCCTGCCCCTTACTGGCCCCCAGATCTCTGTCACCTGTGGTCAAGCTTCCATGGGTGATATCAGGGAGGCACTGTACCCCAGACTCCCCTCCCACCACCCCTTACAATGCCTGGGTAACAAAGGCCTAGCTGCACAGACAGGTGAGTCTTCACCCACTAGCGATAAAGGCCAAGGTCAGACTCCTTGCCCTGGATGAAGGTGTCTGCGTGGTTCTCTGCCAACAGTTCCTCCAGTGCTCATTCTAGCATTTCCAGGCACGTGGAGAAAAGCCTTTCCCCTGGAACTGCAGGCAGCCCCCCATTCCTTGCTTTCCATTTTGCACATGCAGAAAGCAGGTTAGGGGGTTTGGGGAGGTCCTGCTGCAGTACCCTTCTCCCCCTATTGCCTCATAGAGCCTGGGGTCCATTGAATCTGGGTTTGTCACCAGGGGTTCAAATTAGAGATGGAGGGCTCCAGAGATCTTCTTGCTTCTTTCCCACTTTGAACTCAGGTGAAAAGATTAACTCTTATGTGGTAATTTCTGGAAAGGGACAGCACTGGGAATCTTCCAGTAACTGTGCCTCCCTAGTTGTGTGAGGCCAGTCTTTCCACCAGCCCTGTTGTTAAAGGGGGTCATCAGAGATTCTTTAATTAAAAAAAAAAAAGGTTAATTTCACAAGGGGATGGGAGTCCTAAGAGGAAATGCCTCACCCTGAAGCACGAGTCAGTGAGAAGCAACACTACCCATTTCCCAGGCCTCTGTCCAGTGTCCTTCCCAGGGAGCCACTGAGTGAATGCACACACCACTCAGCACACAAACACACCTCTGCACATTCAAGTGTAGAAGCACACATCCACCTAAGTGTATACATGCACACAGATGTGAAATATGTGCAAATATGCAAATGTGAATGGGTTGGTGTATAGAGGGGAGTTCCCAGCAAGCATGTTGGCATTGCCTGTGTAAAAGTTTTGGCACATATTTCTACATGGTGGAATATAACAACTGGTGTCCAGTACACACCTTCATGCCCAGGTGGTGTGCTCTCCTCCCACCAGTGCAAGGAAACCAGGTCATTAGGGCCAGAATGCACCTGCCCCTGCTTTCCATGGAGGCTGCTACCTAGGAGGAAAGGAGGTGGAGTGGGAACTAGGGAGACCAAGTGATGGCAGCTGGGTCCCTGAGTCTTCTGTAACCATCTCCCTCCCTCTCACATACCCTGTACCTTGGCAGATTTAAGTCCTGGGGGTGGAGGAGGCCCTAGGAAGGAGGGGCAAACTTCTGAGCAATCCACAGAGAGTGGTCAGCCAGGGATGATTACAATTCGCTCCTAGAATTTGCCTCTAGACAGCATTTCCGGGCAGAGGGGCATCCACTCTGGAATTATATCCACAGAAATGCAAGTGGGTTGCTTTGAGAACATTTGGGAAGGTTTCAGATCACAGAAGATGGGAGACTATGGTTATGGGTCGGCTGTAAGAAGGGCAGAGATTTGCTGAGGGTTCACAGTGCAAGTATATACGACTTATCCAGGGGACAGGATAGGAATCAAAGGCTCCTGATTTGGTTTTCTGAAGAGTGAATGGAGAGGGATGAGAGAGAAGGTAGATGAGGGTCAGGAGGTTATGTAGAGCAGGTGGTAAGCATAAGTCTCCCCTCAACTCTGGAGGAGGGGAGTTGGTGTGGTGCTAGGGGATGGGTTATAAACACTTGCAGGGACTAGCGTAACCATCTCTGACCCTGAACCCTGGAAAGCACATGCGGGTGATAAGGTGCCTGTTTGGGATGTATTTGTCCTCCAGGCCTGAAAACCTGCACTCCAAGTGGCCAAGGAAGAGTTCTGACAGCACAGAGGGGAGGGAGCCCCCCTGTGGGTGATGTGGAAGGAGTCCTCCAAGGAAAGAAAGTCCCAGGAGTGTTAAAACTTGGTCACATCCATTTCCAGAGTGGGCAAGGGCCGTGACCCAAGTCAACTAATTCCTGCAGGAAAAAATTGGCAGTTCTGCCATCTACTAAAACAAATGCAGTGGGAATCCGCTTTTCAGAGGTCTCCTTAGGCTGGTGAGCTGTGGCTTTAACCATATTAATTTCATCCAAGCTGAAGGCAATGTAGATGCTGAAGAAAACAAAAACAAATCCCAGCAACTACATAGGCAGTTCTCTCCCTGCCCTGTCCTCTGCTCCCCCAAGTGTAGGACTTGTCCCTCTGAAAGCGTGGAGACAGGTGAGAAGAAGACGGTCGTGGAAATCTAAACCACTATTTATAGAAGGTCAACAGTGCACATTGCTAGTCATTGGACACCATTTACATTGTTCAGCTTCACACTTTCTTGAGTTGTATATATATATTATGGCCATTTTACAGATACGAAAAGTGAGGACCAAGGTCCCCTTTTCAAGGTTATATCGAACCACTTTAAAGTTTCCGCTATAATTCTGAATCATTACATACCAGTAAGATTTGCCTTTGCATGGGGAAAGCATCAAGCCCCCTCCATAAGCTGGTAGTGCCCACGTGGGTTAAGGGCTCTCTGTGTGCTTCTGAAATCTTAGGTAGTAATCTTCAGCCCGCATCCCTCATCCGGCACTTCTCTGTCAAATTAGTAACTCAGGTCCACTTCCTTTTCCTGTGTTCCCCTCCACTCCACCCCACCCGGGTCTCAGGTTTCCTGGAGATCTGTTCTTAAGACTAAGATGTCCCCTTTTCACCACAACCAGCAGCTTCTATCCTCACACCCTTATCTCCCACCTGAGCTCAGACTGGGTACACTGAAACAGCCCTCAGCTCCAGCATCTGTCTAGTACTTTGGTGTAGTTCCAGCCGATCCAGAGCTGCCTGTGCCCAGTGCGGTTCATAGGGGCATATTGCTGATGCATTTCCAGTCAGCACAGCTAAGGACATAAGCCCCAGTCGCCCAGGACCCCATTCTAGGGTGGGGAACGGGAGATGAGAGAGTGTCTCTGGCATGCCTTCCTTCCAGCAACAGCGAAACCCCAATTGTGCTCGCTCAGCTCTTGGGACCTCTCCACTCTTTGGGAACTGGAAGGGGAAGGCTGACAGGCGCTTGCTTCCCGCACCAGACTCTGGGTATGCCACAGAACCCAAGCACTGTCGGCAGTATCCAGGCCCCAGCCCAGCCTCTCCTCCTCTTCCCTCCTCTTCCCGGCAGGGCTTCTCCCAAACAACTCTACTTGCACACTTTCGATTTGTATCTAGGCTGAGTTCATTTGCTCTCATTCCAGTGGGCTTCCCAACCTCTGGGCTCCCCCTTGCCCTCTGTTTCAAAGATCCCACGTATGTCCCAGAGCCTGCCCTCCTTTGGCCAACCTCTCTGGTCGCTCAGACTGGGTGGGTCTCCACTGCTGCAGGTGTGCCCATGCGTCCCTTTGGCTATACCCACCTGCCTCTCCTCTTCCCTTGTCGCTTGGCCCAGTTCCCAAGTTTGCTTCTCGGACTACCTCACTGTACTTCTCTAAGGGTCTCTCAGCTCTCCCAAGTAGCCTGGGAACTACCTCACTCTACCTCTCTGAGGAAGTCCCGGCTCTAAGAAGTTCCTCTGTCCCCCAGGTCAGTGCCTGGGCACTAACTCCGACCTTGGAGGCAGTCACACTGACCCTGGGTGATCTGTAGTTACCCCTGTTCCCCTTGACTGCGGGTCTCCCAAGTCTTGGCCACTGGGGGAGCGCACTTCCCTTAGTGGTAATGGCTTGGCTCACAATCTTGGCTGCACAAACCGTGGTTCCGAGTGGCCGGCCCCAGGTCCAAGCGGGAGGAGGAGGGGTGGGCCTGAAAGCTGCGGAGACCTGACTCTATTTGTGTTGCTTCAACTTGTCCTGAAGATTGGATGAGGCGGCGCTGGGGCGCACACGCTCCAAGGGAAACATAAACGCACCCCTGCTCGACCTGCCAGCTCTGCACCCTGCACAGCCAGGCCGACCGGAGGCCCTGTCATCAGAGGGCTGGGGCGCCTGCCTCCTCGGCGCGTGCGCGACTGGGGCAGACCTGGCCAGCGAAGGGCCACCAACTGGATATTCCAGGACTAGGTGAGCGCCTTTAGACATCCCACTGAGGGGGTACTCTTTTGGAGCGGAGAAAAATTGCATTTCCCTGCTGCTCCCTCCCCCAATAAAGCGACCGCCTACAGGGTAAAGACGTTTGCCCACTCCCCCGTTCCTTTTCTGGTGGTATTGACCAGTTCGCTTCTCTAGGCACAAATGCGGCTTCTCCGCTCAGGTTCACTCCTGACTGGTAATTTCTTCAAAACCAGCGGCGCTAACTAGCCTTCGCTCTGCGTCTTCTTTGGGCCGCGCCTGCTCCGGGCCTGCACAACTTCCAGAGGGCGCGGCCCGGCACCCTGGCGAGAGGCGGGCGGCAGCCAGACTGCTTGTGTCCTTTTATGCTTTGCTCGATTTCCCGCGCCCCCTCCCCCTGTAGATTGAGCTCCAAACGTCACCTCTGTGAGCTCTGACTTTGAGGTCGGGGCAAGTGCTCTGTCCTCAACAGAGGCAAGCTAAGAGCTCTGTCGGGAATCCGAAGTAGCTAACCCAGAGCGGAGGGCTGAACCCCGTTTCAAGCTATCAGACCTCGGGTTCTTGCTTATTCTGCAAAATGTCCCCAGGGTGTCCGTTGGGGGTGCACAGTGAGAAGTCTGCTGTTTGGGGACTGTATGGAAGTGAGAGGCAAGGGGTGTTGGGAGAGGGGGGATTTAAAGACTGAGCCTCCTCTACTGTCCCCTCCCCCCACTCGCCACTGGCATTCAGCTATAGTTAAAGAAGTTCTTCCCTCAGGGAGAGAAGTGTTGGTCCCTCGGAGCGGAGCGCAGGAACTGGGCTGCGAGACGGGGAAAGGAAGCTCTGTGTTCTGCGCACCCTGCGTGCAAACTTTGACCTCAAACAGAAGCGCCCACCGGGTCAAAGTAGCCCCAGCTGAGCAGGGCTAGCGGGGAACCACCGCCCTGGACTTCCCAGGAGAAGCCGCTGAGACTTGCCGGGGGAAGGAGAAGCCGATGCCCCCAAAAGTGCCCCCGCGAACGTGGCGTTGACAAGGCCTGCGCCTCCAATGACACTGCTCAATTTGCTACTTCTCCCTCCAGCCCCCCCCCCCCACCGCCTCAATTTCCCTGGTAGAGTAGATTGTACTACTGTCCCCCCACTTACACACACTCACCCCCCTCCCCCATCTCAGGACAACTGCCCCCCTTGCATTTGGCCACCAGTTCAAGCTATTCAAGACCCAACCGGACTAGACGCTGCTCTCCCTCCTGCTTCCCGATTTCCGGGGTGGGGAGGAGTCCCCTTCTCCCGGAGAGATCTTCTAGAATGCTACAGTGTTGATGATCATTACTTTAAATTAAAAGTCCCTTTTTTCCTTTCGGTCTAAGCTCCAACTTAGTTTCAGAGAATGAAGCGTGAAAGCTCTTTTATGGAGATTACCGATGCTTCATTTATTCCCGCAAATGGCAAACACGGCCTGGGAAATATCGAGCGAGCAAGCTCCTTGTCTCGGATCCTCAGCCGTCTCCTTGTTCACAAGCTCACTTGGCTGTGAGAGGGCGTTGGGGGAAAGCCCCTGCAGTGGGCTTACCTGGAATCCCTTGTTTGCTAGGGCTGTTGCTGCAAGCTGGCAGATGGATGGGGTGCAGATCTAGCAAAAGATCCCTCGGACTTGAAACTATGGAAGGTGGGGGTGGTACATTCTCAGGGGTACCCAGTGTTACCCCTGAGAATCCCCGAGATGTCTTGTCAGTGTGTGCCTGGGAGATTCTGGTTATTCTCATTGCATACCTTCCTTTTAATCCTTATTTACGGAGGAAGCCAGTGGATTTGGGGTCCATGGCGGGAGAGCCAGGAGACCCATATACCATCATCACTCTTCCCTTTCCAGCCCTCTACCTGCTCTTGTGTCTTCTCCATAGTTGATCAAGGGCTGTGCCCACAGTGATGGCTGTCTGTCCACAGATTTATGTTGGTGCCTGCACAGGCACAGCTTTGAGAGCAGGCAATCCCCCTGGAAGGAGGATTATTTTGGAAACGGATCCAGAACTTTTGAACCTTTGGTATACAGAACTCACCTGGTGACCTGGTCGGTGTCTCCTCCTTAATCAGGAGCCTTGGTTATTTCACAAGGGGCAGTTGGGAGGAAGTGAGACAGCCTCAGGGAGAAAAATGACCCAGGGTTCTTCATTTTTTGAGACAGAGCAGGGAAGTTTGAAGAGGCAAGGGTAGAAGCTCCTAGGAGGAGAATTTCCCGAGTTCAGGCTTAAATTCCTTTGTGACACTGTGTTATTAACTCCAACACAGTGGCGTCTCCACATTCCTGCCATCCCACATTAGAAACCCCTCCAACACAAAAACTGTTGTTGGGGGGAGTGCTCACTAGAAGGGACAACTAACCTTCTTCCTCTCACCTTACACAGCTCCCAGGTTGCAGGGAAAGCAGAAGTGCTGCTTTTGTTTTAGAGAGATTTATTGTTCTTAAGAAAACATCTATGGAAGTATGAGTGTCAGGAGTTGCCTTTGGATGTCAACATGGACTGGACTTGGAAATGAAGCAGCTTCCTTTATTACAGAGCTGGTGGTCTGCAGCTTACAAGGGAGTTGGGCCCACGTAGTTGCCTTTTTGCCTGTAATAGATGATGACTCTTTCACCACAAAGGCTTGAATAGATCTTCGAGAGCAGTCACCCCACTGCTGCTGCAGGGAAGGTGAGGCTCCTGGGTGGGGAAGAGGTCCATGCTGAAGGGTGTTATGTGAACATACAGCACCCTGTTTGGGAAAGGAGGCGGGAGGGTCCTGCTCTTGGCAGGAGGTGTTGCCAGTTTCCATTAACAACTCAGTCACTTTAAAGTGAAAGCGAATTCCAAGATGCCCTGTACCCACTCAGGACAAACACCTGCAGGGTTAGAGAGGAGGGACAAAGGAGAGAGCTGACGTGTTCAAAAAGTAGTTAGTGCTTCATTCAAATTTCAAAGGGCTATTGTTTTCTTTTCCCCAAAACTGTCTGAGATGGTGGTCAATGATTTGAAAATTTCAGAGGAGATGCTTAGTGACCAGAGGTTGGGTTCTAATCATGATGAAAACCAAAGGAACATCTTCCATTGTGCCCTGATGCACATTCCCAAACTGGCCCAAACCAAGTACCTGTGATGCATGGAAATGGGTACCCTGGGGTGTTTTTCATGTTCCTGGCACCCATGGTGGTGAGGTGGGGCCCAGATGTTCAGCTTTGCTTCTTTAAGGCTATGTCTGAGTATCAGGAATATTGTAAACCCGATGGAGTCCAACTCCTTAGTAACACCAGTGGGAATACTACAGATTTTTGTCTGAAATAGAAAATGAAGTCAAATTTAGGTGTACTTACTTTAGTTTATCATGGAACTTCAGGATAAAATTGACTTTTGTACTCCCAGCACATAGAAGCCATTTTAGGTTAACAGATTAATAGAATATAAAGATTATATTCAATATATTATATTGTTCTTTGTACATTCTGTCCTCCTCCTATGTGTGTTCTCGGTTGCTATGATATATACCTCTCCATCAAAATGCAAGTGTATATATGAAATCCATCAAAAATGCATACATATATACATACTTGCATTTATAAAAATCCATCAATGTATATATATGTATATATATATATACACACAATGTTTGTATATACACTTGCATTTTTGATGGATTTTTCTGGGAAATGTGGTTATATGGAGCAGTGTCACAGAACTTTCAGAAGCATGCTTTTGGATTTGGATGGTGAAGGAATTTGGAGAAGGAATACTGGGTTACTGCTTGCATTCTGGGTATCATATGAATTCAATTGGAGAGGGCATTATTGAAATGCCTCCTGGTCTTTTGGGGGGGTATGTTTTTCAGAGCTATTATTAAGGAAAATGCCTTCTTCATTTTAAGCATCATGTTTCTCTATGGACAAACCTTGGACAGGAAGTTGAAACAACCTGCTAAGGCCATTTTAGGTTGAATTATCTGCGATGAGATGAGTTCACCATTGTAGGCCTGGTCCTTGAAATTCACATTCTTGGAAGGCTAGGGCTCTTCCTGAGCTTCTTCTTTGTAAAGCCTACATATGTAAAGGAGTTCAAGTAAAAATGACCTAGTGAAATAAGTGCTGGTTGAAATGAAACAAACAGCAGTGTAATCATTTAACTGCTTCCTCTCACCTTGGCCAGACTAGACTATGGGTGGAGGGTGAACTCATGGCCTGTCCTCCTGCAAAGTGCCCCCCAGACTTCCTGGGGTGTGAGGGTATACCGACACCCCAGAATTCCCTTTTAAAATAAAATGAGTTTGGGCCTCCCCGGTGGCGCAGTGGGTTAAGCAACACACTATGAAGCAAACCGCAGCCACTGCAGCACGAGTTCGATCCCTGCTGCCGGCCAGGGAG
>JAGFMF010011937.1:3389949-3507625 GCA_019455555.1 Galemys pyrenaicus | reverse complement strand
TTCTGCTCCCCGCTCTCTGTGGTGAATCCTCTCACCCCCCCCCACCTCTGGCCTGTACCCCAGTGCTTGTATGCATAAATAAATAAATCTTAAAAAAAAATAAAATAAAATGAGTTTATCCCTAATGAATATCTTTTACAAAATCCTAGAAATTCAGAGCTGGCCTCTGAACTGAAGAAGAGACACTGCTTGTCGGTGTTCAGTTTAGGGGGGGTCTCTGGTGAGTATATGTGTGTGTTTCTAAGGTTATGGTATTTACGAGGTGGCTGGATTTGAACTACTTCAAACTTCTTAATTTGTACAGTCAAAGGACCTAATGAAACTGATGACTCCATATACTTTTTCTTGGGAACCCTAAGCAGGGAGCTGCCTGCCTTTTGGTGGGGCTAAGATTTTAATATGCACAGAGGTGGGAAGTCAATCATCAAACCAAGCCCCAGAATCACCTGGGATAAAGATGAAAAAGCCCTCTCAGATGATTTGACTCAATAACCTTGGCATCAGGGCGAACATGTCATAATCGCTCACACAGTTTTTCTAAACTTATCTAGGATCTCATCTTTGACATTGCAAGAGGCAGATGCCAGAGTGAAAATGGAAGTTATACCACTGTTTGATCATCTTGGCTATCATTTATTTTCCAGTGTGGGCAGAATGGAGGGATGTAAGAGGAGAGAATTTCTAGGACTTTCTAATGGCAGATATAAGGCTGATCTTTTTTTGAAAAGGGAGTTTGTAGCTTAATAAATTAACTTGCATATATCAACCTGGAAAATGTTCTGTTTCATGGAGAGGAAAGATTCATGGGAGCCAAATGTTGGGATATGGGGGTGCGGCTGAGTGCATTTCTGGATCCTCGCTGGGGAGAAGGAAGTTCTCCTTCTTTAGGTAACTCAGGGTACCTTAGTTCTCACCTCCTGGGCGGGCCTCAGCCTCCAGCTTCAGATGCCTTCACGAGCAGGGGATGTCCAAACTCGCAGACCGCGCTTCATTTTTTTTCCTCCTGGTCTTCGAAGTGCCTGTCCTATTTCCTCACTGAGGCGGTAGGAAACAGACACCAGTAACTCTATGGGGAAAAGGGTGGGGAGGTGCACTTGAGTTTTCAGTGCAGTTCAGACGTTTTCTTTCCATCACTTGGTGTGACTGAATGGTGGGAACTTCCTATGTGGAAGAGAATTATTTCTGTGCACAATTGTCAGTCCTGCCAGGAAAGTTATGGCTGCCCTGTAAAAGGGTTCTGCCTGTCTCCCTTTGTCCTAGGTTGGGAAGGCCTCCTGGTCAATAAATACATATTAATCATGTAAAAGGATTGACATGCAAATGAAGGGCACCATTGACAAGCCCTGGATGGCAGAGGAGAGACCTTCTGCAGCTGTGGTCCTGGCTGGAGGAAGCCAGGGCTGCACCAGCCTCTTCATTGGGCAATTTCTAGAGGGCTAAACACCCTTTTCCAATAATTATGTGAACGAGTTAATAGAGCTGGAGATGACTTTAGGATCTTTTACTTGCATGTTTCTCAGCTCTGCCAAGTCTCCAGGTTTTTTGTTTTGTTTTGTTTTGTTTTGTTTTTAATTTAAGCCTGGCAATAGGCAGGCCACCCTTTGGATCTCCGTGTCTCTCGGCCCAACTGGAAGTCTCCAAAGGTACTTTGTTCTTCTGATCAAAGAAAAGTTGAACCAAACAGAGAAACCGTTAACAGCTTAGCTGGATGTTTTCGGGAATGTTTGATATTGCAGGAATAATTATTAGTTGCCATTATGAATTACTGCTTATAAAATAGCACAGTGTATATTGTTGTGGCTTTCTTTGCACAGCACAGACACTACAAAATAAACTTGGTATCGGCAGGACTAAGCTTTGATTCCGATTTTTCTAATGTGTATGACACCTATGGGTATGCGTTGTCCACAACAATGATTTTTAGCATACATGTAAACACAGAAGGACATGATTTGGTGTCAGGATATATAGAGAAAATCTTTGGCTATGAAGACAAAGTAAAATGCATTATTATATGCTCCCAGCAAATTTCTGTGGTGACTGTAGCTGCTTTATCCATGAGAATATAAGAAAACATTTCAACTGCTCTGATAGTCGACATTGTTATATATGCCGAAATAGGATATATATCCTGCAGAGAATTATTTGAGGCCATGAAGCATCTAACTTTGATCTTCCATTAGGGGTGTGGGATGGCTAAAAGGTGGATGACTGGAATTTACACAATTCAGGCTCAGAATTATTATGTCTGTGGGCCCTCGTCAGCTGAGATGCATATGTGTAGTAACTTTGCAACAGGACAGAGTTGGTTTGGTGATATTCCAGCTTAGGTGGTAGGTGTCAAAATGGGTCCTGGCTGGTAAGAGGCTGGGGCTTCTGACAGGTCATGCCCTGGGTCTGCTGGCTGTCTTTCTTTTGTGGTCTGTGTCTAATCTTAGCTAATGCTCTGCAAGTGAATCACAGAACCAGTCACACCAACCGGAAGAAACAGGTTGGAATCTAAATGGTTTTCCTCTCCTGGTATGAAGTCTAATGGAGATTCTTGTAAATTAAATGAATCTGAGATTGACTGAGGGTGCCAGGTCATTCTGTATTTTGGGGTTATATTTGCTCAGGCAGGATATTGAGTCACCAAAAATACTTGCATTTTCCTTTTAAATAAATTCACAAAGATGTTGTTTGATGGGGACTTGCTGGTCCTGAAAATCCACACTAGTAGTTCAAAATCAACCAAAGTCTCCTGAATTCTTGCTATGGATAGATTATGTAGTGCACTTTGCTCATGTTTATTTTGATTCTAGCAGAATCAGAAATTACCTAGAATTTAAACTTAGCAAACATGTTGTCTATTGAATTACTCTGTGTGTGTGTGGTGTGTGTGTGTGTGTGTGTGTGTGTGTGTGTAAAGGAGGAGTAACTCCTACCAGATAAATTATTTAACATGATTTTCCTATATTGTGGAGAGGCAGACTGAGCCTCATTTTTTGGATTATGATTTGTATTATGAAATGCTTATCAAATGTTTTCCAAAGATTAGTTTAATTTTAATTAAATAAACCTTTCTCAAGAGGAGGCCCCCAACTATTTCTTGTACCCAGAGGCGAACGTACTTGTTGTTTTTAATTATTTTCTGCTGTTACCCAAACTGCTTTGGGTACTCCTGCCCAATTAAATCAAAGGCGCAGGTTCCTTATACACAATATGTTTAATATTTAATTTTAATTAAATTAATTAAATTGTTTATTTAATTTTATGTGCATTATTGTGCATAGAATAATGCAAAATTCATGATAGTAAGAATTGGGGTGGGGAGGTGAATCAGAGTGCTTTCAAACAAGCTAATTACAGAGCTTCAAGGAAACTTCCCTTCATTTGCAGGGAAACATCCTAACATAACTTGAACTTTATCCCGCAACTGTCCATGAGGCTAGCCGCTGTGGATTTGAGCTTGTTGGCCTCTTTCATCCTCTTGAGCTTGCCTTGTAGTTTGCAGCTGCAGCAGCTGCTCCACAGAGGAGAGGGTATGTGCGGGCATGTTCACGCTGTTGCCAAGGCTCATGCTCCAGTGACATTTTCGACTTTGCTAAACAAGGAGCCACCAGCACAGCGCTCCCGGGAAGGACCGTTTTCTACTGAAGACACAGGCAAAACTTCCAGTATGTTTTCCGCCTCAGGAAGGGGCCCATTCAAATGCCTTTGTGCTGCCTAATCCAGGCTGGAGGGTAAAAAGGCAGGAGCAGATGGAGGGGGTCACCTTTGGACTGGAAGCAGTGCCTGGCTCGGTTTCCAGTACAGTTTGCATCTTTAGGGCAGAGATTTTCAGGAGCATTTTCCTCTGCGTGGCAATAGGCTTCCGTCTCTCACTAGGGTGCTTAGTTCCCAGGAAATCTGTTTTAACTGAGGACAGAAAGACTAAACCAAGCCGCAGAACCCTTGGCTAGCTTTGCAGCGCTCCCGTCTGAGTTGCCTCTAAAACAGTGAGGTCTAGAGTAAAAAGTTGGACGCACCTGAACTGAAGGCACACACCAAATTTTGAGGCATTTTATTATCTCGCTTTTCTGATGTTCCAGACCTGTAATAATGACATTATTGCCATCGTGGCCTGGCACTTGGGGCATCTGAGCCCAATTTTCCAAACTTGACCTCACGAAATGGCGTGTTCACTAGTCTTCTTTTCATTTCAGGCTGCTGCACATCTGGACCGCGGTTGGCTATTTACACTTATCATCACTCTATAAATTTTTTGTGTGTGGAGGTATAGTTCCTTTCAAGGAGCCTTCTGCTTATTGGGACTTTAAACTGTACTTAGTGAAATATAATCTTTAACTTGATTAGCTCAGCCACTGGGGGGAGAAAGGAGAGGAAAAAAATAGAAAGAAGAAAGGAGAGAGAAAGGAGAGAGAGAGAGAGAGGTGAGGTTGTTTCAGTTTTCACTAGTCACCTTATAAGAGAGCAGATCTGCTAAAAATAAACTTTCTCTTTGTTGTTGTTGTTTGCTTTTTTCCCCCCTAAGGCTGGTTTTGTTTCAGTAGATTAAATATTATCATAAAAGTAGCTGATGATGCAGTAAATTGAAAATCAGGTTGTGGAATATTTTGCAAAAGCTTTTTTACTTATATGGCACTTACCCAGTTGGGCAAACATTAGTTTTAAACCAAGAGTATTTATCAGGAGGAATTTTTGCTTCAAATAAGGTCTGGGAAATGCTGAGAAGCAGCTAGTGAGAATGGAACAGAAAAAAGTGAAAAAGAGTTTTAAAAATTACAAAAAAGAGACTTTAAATTTGACGCAAGATTAATGTTGGTTGGTTAGGAATGAAAAAAATAACTCCCTCAATCTCTATTTATGTTGCACATCTGTAAGCGTACAAACATTTTCAGTGTCAAACATCAGCCTGTGTAGCTGAGAAATATGTATCTGAGGACAGATGCAATCAAATTCGTGAGATGCTGCTGTGTCACCACGCTTAGCATCAAATTATGAATTAAACAAGAAGAATGAATAACAAATTAGGATTCGCCTAAGCTTAGCTTTGTGCAGTGGGACAATGAAAATTTATTTGAATTCTATTCCTTGATGAGGTTACAGATTTTCTCCCAACAGAACATACACATTAATACTGTGGAGACAATTATTGGAAGTTCATTTTCTGTACACATCTTAGAAACCTTTTGGAAACAGAAAACTCCTATGTTGATTTATGTTTTAGGTTTGAGAAAAACCCTTTTTCTATGTAACTTTTCCTGTGCAACTTTCAATGTAGGAGTAATTTGTTAAAAATATTCTGAAGAAGGATAGTAGAAAATCAATGCTGAGTGGTATGTGTGTGTGTGAGAGAGTATATGTGTGTGTGTGTGTGTGGTTGTTTTGTTAATGCGGAAGAAAAACATTGTTTAAGAGTGGCTTTCAGGAGTACTGGACAGGCTAAGCTATGACAGTCTTCTTACGAGTTGGGCTGTTTATATATATAAAAACAGACAAAAAAAAATACACTTTCCAAAGACGACCACACTTTTGAAACTATAGTCAACTGTTCTTCCTTACCTGACTGAAATGGGGAAATATTGTATTGCAACACAGGCTAATGCTTTCTCCACATGCTGAAATTGGGGTGAAGAAAGGGAAACTTGCTGGGAACGTTAACAAGGGAGCAGACAAGCAGACAAGTCCCGTATAGTGGGAGTTGTTTCTTGTATTGCTGCATGTGAGAAAACTTTGCAAGCCGTTAATGTAACCCATGTGCCTCGCCAGGCCGCGTGTACTGAAGAGACTGAATGGATAGACATAAAATAGACATAAAAACATCACCTGTACACATACCTAGGGTATTTTGAAAAATTAGACAAACCATAAGCTGGTGTGATTGATGGTTCTCTGCTCTTCAGGCATGTGTTATACCTAAATGATGTCACCTTTTTTTTTTTTTTAATCAACATTTTATCTTTGAAGAGTTTTAGATTTATGGAAAATTTGTTGCCTTATTTTTATGATTATCATGGCTGGCTGGTGTAATTTGCAAGTTGGCGTCTTACAGAGTATGTTTTCAAGAGGTAGCAGGCTTTCTTCTGGGGTTAACTGTGAGGTTTGTGTAGCTTTATTGGGGCTCCTTCTCCCTTAAAGAGGCAGGGGTTTCATAGCCTAGAAAATAACAGTGAATTGTATTCAAATGGCGTAGTGTTTAAAAAAGCAAATTTTGTATTTGTGGAACCACCAGCTTTGTAGGGGTGATTTTCCTACATGTGCCCTGGGGGTACCCTCACCCCCTCTCTGCTGCTCGCCAGTCCAGTTATCTTACTGGATCTTGTCTTTCTCGGCGCCGCCTTTGAGGTTCTGATGAAAACTGGTGCGGAACCTAATGCTGGGCCGAGCTTCTCACCCCCTGGCCCTGCATGTTCAGGGAAATTGGTGCACTTCTAAGACCTGTCTGGAGCCCCTGCCTAGACAATTCTGCTCCTAGTCCTGGGGAGTAAGTAAGGTACTATGTTAAATTTTGTTTCAAAATGGGTTTAATTTCAAAAGTTGAGGGTTGGGGCAGGAGAAAGGGAAACGAAAGCCTCTCTTGGAAACCAGTCACAAAAATCACTTGTCAGAGGTCTTAAAAATCTCCTGTTGAGACTTTCCTCCCACTGCCCTTGCTCCCCTTCTCCCTGTCTCCCCACATCTCCCCCACGTGCTAATCACATTCAGGCCAAAGGCAGGATTGGGCTACCTGGCTGCAGCCCAGAGGACATTTTATTTTATTTACAGATGAGCTGTTAACCCCTGAAATATGGATTCATCTGGAAACTGTGAGACAAGGACTCTGAGCCCACTTCGGCAGCTCTAGCCCAGAGCTGCAATAGTACTTACCTTAATTAGCTGTGTCATTCAGAACAGAGCCCCTGAGCCCACGGGCCTGGGAGGAGGGGCTGCTAGCCCCCCAGAAGCCTTCCCACCCTGGGGGACTCCTGGAACACATGTGCAGCCCAGGGCCCAGCCACCCAATGGACGCTACTGCAGGTCCAGGGGACCACCCTACTTCCACCCAGTGGCTCTCCTAAGTCAGGATCTCCCACCTGGGTTGCACACTTCTGCTTTCATTTCCAAACAACAGTTGACCTCTTTGAAGCACTGACTGTGAACGCATGTGCCTTTATTTCAGCATACTGCAGCTGCTGAAAATCTTTACAGAGCCTCCCGTTCAGGATTACTTTTACAAGTTAGTTTACAAGTTACATATTCACACACATGCCCATCACAAACACATGAAATCTTATTATTTCATAGTCGAACCTCATTCTCGTTCAAAATCACATTTCCCGGTCTCATCACTGACCTTATTTACTGCACCTGCCTCCCAGGGACTTTCTACGGCCTTCCCACATTTGGATCCTGCCTGAAGGAGGAACCTTCTCCACCAACTGAGGATTTTCAAAGTGTGTGCCATAGGCTCCGATGTACATCAAGAAGAGGCACTCATAGGGGTTTTAAGCACAGCAGTGCCATTGGAATAAATGATCGCATTCACAGTGTGTCTCTGTGGAAGAGGACAAAATTCATGTGGATTAGAAAGTTCTGGGTTGCTGAAAATTCCACTGGAGACATGGCCAGGACATCTGCCATAGCTACCCGCCTGCCCCCGGAAGCCGGTCCTGACCTTGCTCCAGCGGTACTGGCCTAGGGTCCACTTTCAAGCGATTATTTATTTGAATATTAAGCACAGTCGGGCTGGTTCCCCAGATGTAAACCCAACAGCCTGGTTTTAAGGATGTATTAAAAAGTCTGGGTGGGAGGATCTGGCAGTGTGTATCTCTCACTGAAGTCTTTCTACTTGCATTTTATGAATTTCTTTTATAATGTTCATGGGTGGATAACAATCATGAAAAAAATTACACATGTTTAGACATGTATAGAATTTCATTAACCACAAAGCATGAGAATAAATTCTGGTGACAGAAGTCCTAATTTGCTGCAAGCATATTTCCTTCATTTATTTATTATATATATATATACACACACATATGTAACATATATAAGAAATACATATATTTTAAAAAGTTCTAGGATGCCACCCTTTCTTCTAGAAACAAGAATCTTGGAAGAGGGTCAATTCAGAGGGAGACTGAAACATACCCTGGAGACCTGAGCATGTGACAGCAGTAAAACAAATGTTCCAAAAACATTTGGGGGGGAGCAAATTTTATTTGCCATTTTATATACAGCCATCGTGGGGACATCTGTGCCTTCCAGAATTTCCTTGTGCCTAAATTTGTGATGATTTTGAATGGCGTATGGGTACTCTAACCCAAGCTGTGCTTGGCTTCCTGCTAGAAGTGGGTTCTCTTTAAGGAGGGAAGCTCAGAGTTTGTCTTCAAGCTCAGAGAGGAGGAGCAGCCTGCTGAGTTGGGCAGGGTGGGTGGAGAGGGGTGTGGGTTGAGCCAGCCAGGGCAGGCTGCAGTGCCCTGGCAGGAGGGTACAGGTCAGACAGCATGTCGGCCATCCTGATCATCAGCCCTGGGATACCCGACTGCTTTTCAGCCAGGGCCCAGAGTTGGGGTCAGAGGTCTGCTCCTGCCACCTGCTGTGTGACCTTGGGTAGGACTCTTACCATCTCTGTGTGGAGGCCTATCCTTTGCAAGATGCTTTGGATTAGCTCAGCAGTTCCCTGCCTGAGGTCCTTGACAGGAGTGGGGGGGGGGAGGGGGTGGAAGGGTGCAGAGGAGGGGCTTATGCACAAGTGTCAATGTTTTCAGGTGATTGTGGGAAGTACATCTGTACCACTTGCTAAGGCTCCCCTGNGGGGGGGGGGGGGGGGGGGGGGGTGGAAGGGTGCAGAGGAGGGGCTTATGCACAAGTGTCAATGTTTTCAGGTGATTGTGGGAAGTACATCTGTACCACTTGCTAAGGCTCCCCTGGCTCCTGATGTCTCCTGGCTAGGCTGGATGTCTAGTTGCTCGCTGTGCTCACACATGCTGTTTCATGCTGACCAGAAGCTGATTGGCAGCTCGATGTGTCTTTGATTAATAAAAATGGGAAAATAAATTCATTATTATTTAATAAGTATTTAAAAATTAATAACATTTGTAAGCTACCTGGCATATTGTTTTCCTTTAGTAAATGGTAGTCATTATTATCATTAATATTATTATAGCTTAGCTGTTGGCAAAATATTTGAAACTATGGACCGTGGCAGGAACATATATGATCCTTCCTGGGGAGATGGTTGGGGGCCTCCAGGCTCAGAGTGAGCGTGACAGAGCTGGTGGGGGTGGGGGAGAGACGAAGGCGTGGGAGTTCATGTAACTCCCTGGCATTGAACCTCAAGAAACAGAAAAGTCAGTTCTCATTTAATCAGGAACCCACCCCCGGCTTATCTCCTCATCCTGCTGGTCCAGACTCCCGGTGCACAGGCTGCCCAGCCCTGTTGGGCAGTTCTGTTGTTCCAGAGCTGAAATAGAAAAGTCTAGAGATCTGTTGCCTGCTGGTTCTCTGAATGTGGCATTGCAGGCTCCAACAGAAAAGGGATGCAGTTGCCTGACTTAGAAGAGACAGTTCTCTTCCTCAGTGAGTTTCACGTCTACTTCAAGTAGAGACAATGCAGTTTAGAATACACTTGTATGATTACTTTCCAGAATTTTATGCCACACATCATAATAAGAGTTATCGTATATTGACTGCTTCCTATTTGTCCAGCAGTCTCTTGGGTTATTCACATACATTAGCTCACTGACTGCTTATAACAACCTTTTAGGATATGTCAGTATTTCCATTTCATACCTTTGGATATTGATGCTCAGAGAGGTTAAGTAACTTGTCCAGGATCACACAGCTAGGAAGTGGCAGAGTCAAATTAAAAAATCCAAACTCTTTCAAATAGCCAAGATTTCATTCTATATGATGACTATCCTAAAGTGTGAAGAAAGTACACATTATTAAGCTTCTTGAAGACTTATCTAATGAAAGGTCATCTGGGAACTCTCCAAAAGAATTCTGAATTGGTTTTTGAAGGAAGAATGGGACGTGAAGCAGGGGTTGCAAGGAAGGGGTAGGAAAGCAAGAGACAGTGTATGAACAGTTGGAGGGGGGAGTAGGGATGTTGATTTTGGGGTGATGGTGGGAGCTGAGCCGTGTGGAGGATCAGGTGGGAATGATGCATGGGTGCTGCTTTGGGGACAGGTGACAGGTGTGGGTAACTATCATTTTCCCACACTTTGGCTCAGCCTCTCTCTCTGGTTACCAGAGACCTTTCTCTGCCCACTGGTGGCGGGAGCTGCTCCAGCACTCTCGCTCTGTAGACCGTCAGAGTCCATGAAGCACTGGCAAAGGGGTCGCTCTCCTCCCTCCCTCCCTCTCTTCCTCCCCTCCCTCCTGCCCTCTCCTCCCTCCCTCCCTCCCTCCTTCCCTCCCTCCATTGTTCATCTTCTTTCTTTTCATCTTCTTTCTCCCTCCTTCCATTGTTCCTTTATCCTTCTCCCACTTTCCATCTCTCCCAATATTAGCTTTACTGAACTAGCAAATTAGCACTGTAAAATATTAAATAATATTTATAATAATATTTATAAGCAAACCCTTGGCGTAGCACTGCCACTCCACCACTGCACTGTCATTTCCCGCTTTTCTGTAGCCCCTTCCAGCTCCTGTCCATTGTTCACATCATATGGGCACAGGTAGAAACCTCAGGAAGATACAGCCTTTGGTATTTTGGTTTCTTTAGATTTTGATATCAACATTTTTGGTCTGTGTTACCTTTGCGATCACAAAATCATAAATGGTTACTACATCGCACTGGGTGGATGGGGGGTTGTCATGCCCTGATGGAGAGAGACTCTGGTTATTTATTTTGGGGGAACTCCACTATGGCTAATGTTGTTAGTGCAGGCCTGGGGACTGGGAGAGCAGAAGGCAGAGGACTTTGGGTGGCTGACGGTGTGCCTTGGGGGTATGTGTGACATGGGGAGCAGGTGGAGACGATGGAGGAGGGGTGATGCTTCCTGGAGTTTAGGATTTAGAACACTCCCTAACTGCTGGCCTTAGACCAGCCTCTTGGCCTCTTTGAGCCTTCGATTCCTCATTTGATAAATGGGGCTATTGATATTTATTTCTTGAAACTATTATGAGGACTAAGTGTGATCATGTCTTCAGTGTCTGTCATTCAGTAAACATCAGTTCCCTTCCTGCCCTCTCATTCCTTCTCCTTTCAAATGTTCTTGAGAACTTGGAGACACTGATGATGGATACCACCACTTCTACACAGGGAGGCCTTGGCTGTAGGCTACTGAAATGATGGTCAACCCATTTATTCAGCAGATATCTATGGAGAGCTGTGTTCCAGAATATAGGCCTGAACAAGACTCTTGCCATTGTGCAGCTTATAGCCTAGTCTGAAAGACCCCAATAAACAGAGAAAGACATAGCTAGATGTTTCCATATTCATAAATTTTATAAAGGGATAACAGATAATTAAATTACCTTTAGTGGTAGAAGTTAAATTTTATATGGGAAGGTCTGGAGAGGTATTGGTTGGAAAGTGGGGCCATACGTTCTCTCAAAATCCTTTTTCTTGGGCCTCCCTGGTGGCGCAGTGGGTTAAGCAACACACTATGAAGCAAACCACAGCCACTGCAGCAAGAGTTCAATCCCAGCCTCTGGCCAGGGAGGGGACCCACATGGCACAGCAGACCTCTCCTGCCTCACCTGCTGCTGCCCTTGGCAGTGTGTTTCAGTCAGTCTGCCTGTTCTGCTCCCCACTGTGTCTCTGGTGAATCCTCTCACCTCCCTGGACTCTGGCCTATACCCCAGCTCTTATATACATAAATAAATAAATCTTTATAATAAAAAAAAATCCTTTTTCTTAAGTTGGGGTCTTTGGGAGTGAGCTCTTTATAAATAAGCGAATGAATGCTTTCCTAGAACCCACCCTCTGACACCAACACTGTTGAGAGGATAATTAATGTTTGAGCTAAGTTCTGCAAGATGAGAAGGAGTCAGGCAAGTGACGTTCTGGGAAAAGGAGCGTGTAGCCAAGGACCAGCATGTGGGACCCTGTGGGACAGGATGTGCTGAGGGAGGCAGCGGGGCAGCCTTTCCTGAGGGGGTCAGGGCACAGGTAGGGAGGATCTAAGTGCAGGAAACCCCTGCCAGACTTTGAGCAGGACTGGGGTGCCCTGGTCTGACTCAGGGTGTGCACATTTACACATTTTAGAGTCCTTTAGGTGAGGCTGTGCGTACGAACAGCGGACCTTCTGTGAGCAGGCTTACCTAGGAATGTTAGGTTTGCTCTGTTTTATTGGTACAAGTGGAATGTGTTGAACTAATAGAAACAGACCACCGTGCTGTGGCGAACGAGAGACTAGGAGATGTGATTAAGAGAAGGACGTGCTCAGCAGTGTTGATTCTGTGACCGCAAGGGTTAGGGGAGATGTGGAAGAGACACAGGCAAGAGGAATTTGGGGAACGAGCTGGAGGCCAGTGGGGACCGGATGCCTCTTTTTTCTCCTGGTGTGGCTCTCCAAAGAACTGTGCCTGTGGTCCTCCGGGCCGCAGGGTGGCGTATGTCCTCCCCGCACATTCAGGACTGGGATTGGGTTCCAGGGAGTGGCCGCTGTTGCTGCTCTCAGGGCTTCTCCCCACTCCCTACAGATGCCAAGAAAGGGGGGCTGCCCAGAAAGAGTGGGGTGAGTAGCGCCAAGTCTACGGGGTACATTGAGAAGAGCTGTTGGACCGTTATGATTCTTTCGTAATTCCATGGTGGTTCTTTGGATTCCACAGGGACTCTCAGGGTGGCGCACGTCCAGCCACTCATATGTGACACCTGTTTGGGCGCTTCTGGCTCTATGGGCCTTCCATACAGGCCCTCTTATTGTCCCAATGTACATATCACCCACCTGACCCGGGCGATCCGCAGACACCGGCACACACCTGGTTGACTGCAAGCAAGTTCACCTCGTGGGTGGGCCTCGTCCAAGCTCCAGACACACAGACCCGAAGAAGCAGAAAAGCCTCCCTCTCCTGGGCCTTTCCCCCGAGGAGGACCAGAGCTGAATCCAAGGGGCTCAAAAGCAAATTCCATAATTAAATTCCACTCCAGTAGACCACTAATTTGAAACTATGGCTCATGACCCATTAGTGGGTCATGAAATCAGTTCATTGGGTTGCAACCAACTTTCAAAAAAAATTGTAATGTATGAATTTGAAGAGAATGCATCAGAATTATCAGAGTCTATCCTGGGTCATAAGGGTTGGTATAATTTTGTGAACCTTTTTTTTTATTTTTTAAAGATTTTATTTATTTATGCATACAAGAACTGGGGTACAGAGGTGGGGGTGGTGGTGGTTAGAGGATTCACCACTGATGGAGTTGGAAACAGAACAGGCAGACTGACTGAAACACACTGCTGAGGAGAGCAGCGGGTGAGGCAGGAGAGGTCTGTTGTGCCATATGGGTCCCCTCCCTGGCCGGGGATCAAACAACTTGCACTGCAGTGGCTGCAGAAGCCCCAGTGTGGCACTCAACCAGGGAGGCCCTAATTTTGTGAACCTTTGAACCTTTGTTTTTTCCAAATATTTATGCGTGTGTGTATTGTAGTATAATTTTTTTAAACTCGGATCTGTAGCAAAATAAAAAAGTCTGAAAAGCATCGGAAACCTTATTTATTATCTAGTCCTGGGATGGGCAATGTAAGAGAAACTCTCCTTTCTTCTGTCCCTCTGGAAGCACCTGCTGTTGGGGAGCCCTAGCCCAGGCAGAGTCAGTCATGTGGCCTGCTGGGCCCTGACCCAGGATGTGGGGAGGGAGACTGGTGGGCTGAGGCCTTGTGTGGCAGGCAGCTCATGGGAAGGAGATCTGGCAGAGGAGGAAGGCAAGAGAAGATGCTTGAAAACCTGTGTGGAAGGACTTGTGGCTGGGGTTGGGGCAACTGGGGCTTCTTCCACACTTGCAATTGGGTGACTGAGGCAGGAATGCAGGAAGAAGAACAACTTTTTCCCTATAGCATGGTCAAGCAGGGTTGTTTTTTGTGAAGGCTAATAGTGATATTTGTCATGAAGATACCCAGTTTGACAGGCAGCGGTGAGACTGTTAGTTGGGTGTGTTGATAGATCTAGATAGAGTTGGAGATGTGTGGGCCAGAGGTGCAGATTTAGGGTCTGTTGTGTGGGGAGAAGCCACAGTCGGCTCTGGGGTTGAATAAAGGAGGGACTCTGAGGATCTCTGTGGTGCGGGGGAGGGCAGAGGCAGAGAAGCTGTGCTGGAGGGCAGAATCAATACGGAAGCCATTCTGGGAGGCAGGGGGCAGGCTTCGGGCACAGGCCTGGCCATACTGAGCTGAGGGACTGATGGCGAGAAGCACAGACTGTTCCTGAACCAACCAGAGAGCTGCTGACAGCAAAAGTCACTTTGCCAACTCAGCGACCATATGCTCCAAAGAGAGCGGCAAGAACTTCCCTCACGGTGGCTCTGAAACCATCAAGGGCAGGGAAGGGAAGAGAGAGGTGGAGGCAGGGTGTGTGGGGGACACCTGTGTGGAGGTGGAATTGCATTGTCCTGCTGGTAGCCAGGCCCCTTCCCCACTGCCTCCTTGCCCCTCAGTGCTGGGCCACTTGAGTCTTCAGGCAGCAGACAACCAGGGGTGCGTGGAGACCCGAGTTCTAATTTTAACAAACAGAATCTCATCTTACTGACCTAAAAATAAACAGGATAGTGCTAGAATAGTCTCCTAAACTTCTTCTTTATCTGAAGTTTTTTGAGGCCATCTGTGGAATGGAGTTAATCATCCTTGCCCTGTTTCTTTCACAGGGAGACCCCTTTGAGAACCATCATGAACCACCCAAAACAAGGGTATTAAGATCAAAGATGCTAATAATTAAAGTCAAAAGGTCTTTCGGGGGCCTGAGTTAGCCATGTAATTGCCAATCCCCTATTTCCTTTCTGACAGGATCTTCTCTGTCCCTTCTACCTCCCAACCCCTTTGCTACCGTCTTTTCAAGAAAGGCATTGGTAAAAATTGGGGCTTAGGAGGAACAGAAAGGCAGAAACTTATGACTCCACTGACCGCTGAGTAATTGTTGAGCACCAACCAGGAGCTGGTCTCTATTTGATATTGGGTTGCCATGGAAACCAGGTTGCAGGACTGACTGTGTGGATCCCCCGCTGGAGCACAGCAGAACACCCCCTGCCACTCTTGAATTCCAGATTCTGTGGTCTCCTGCTAGTGGGTACCAAAACTCCCGGAGGTGGCCATGGTGTGTGTCTGCTTAAAAAACCTCAATAGGGGATTTGTCGAGTTAGGAAAGATGAGGACCATTGAGTAGGAAGATGAGAAATAGCCTCCTGAAACGGAGTGGTAAGTACTGGGACAGATCATGGAGGACAGCCAGGTCTTGGGTATGAATAAGCATGGATGCAATCAGGGAAGACTTCCTGAAGGAAATGCTGTCCACACCATGTTTTGAAAGCTGTGAGGAGACAGCAAGTGCAAATGCATGGAGGTTTTAATAGGTTGGCCACCTGCTGCCTTAAATGTGTCTGCACAAAAAATGCACAGTTCCAGTTGGACATGCACCTCACAGCGAATCCACCCATGAATTTCTCATGGCCCTAATAAGTTCTATTGCAGGTCCCTCTTTCATAAGAACTTACCAGTTTTCCATAGTGAGGCAGGATACATTAACTGGGAAAGCAGTTCCCATTAATAGTGGAGTAAGGAATGCAACCACTTTAAACCTAATTGGTGGGAAGTGGATTTTTTTGCAGATTTCACAAGGCTCAGACAACAATGAATGGGTTAATTTATCAAGCCCTCATTGTGGATGGGCTTATATCTGCATTCTTGCTAAATATTACAAAGCAAGTATTACTTCCTCAGGAACTCAGAGAGCTAGAGTGACTTGTCCAAGGTCACACAGCAAATGAAGGGAGAGCTAGGACTTGGGCTTCAGCTTCCCCAGACACACAGGGCAGTGGCAAAGAATGTGGGAGCCATTCTAATTGAATCCTTATCTTTGTTTCCAAGGGATCTTCGGGAAGTTTCTCAGGTTTGCTGTGCCTCAGTTTCCTCTCTTTCAAGAGGCAAGAGGTAGAGGGCTGTCGTGAGGACTGGAGGAGCGCCCAGGAAATAGTGGCAGTTATGCCATACCCTAGTCCCGCTCCTGCCACTGTCACGTACAGGTAACAGGTGCAAGTACCCAAATTTGACAGTGCCCAGACTGACCACCCAGTTCTGAGATTCTGGACTGGATCTTGAGTTTCAACTTCTGGAAACACTGATGTCCTGGTATAACTTGCCTGGAAGCTGGTGGATTATCCCCTTGACCTTGTTGAGCACCGAGTTTATTCAGCTTGACCCAGGTGGTGTTGGGGGAGAAGCTTCCTCTTCTCATGCAGTCAGAGATGGCGTGAGGAGGATGGCTGCCTTGTAGGGCTCTGGGGAAAACAGTGGCTGTAAAGGCAAACGGGGCTGTTGTGAAGAGGGTGCTGCTTACCTGCCCCAGTAGCTGACAGGAGTGGGAGATAAAACTCTGGAAGTGGAGAATTTTCTACAAGTGCTCAGCTGTAAAGTCCCTTTGACGAGATTTCCAAAGGGTCTGTGTGCAGGGGCAGGTACCGTGGCGGGACATGGGGGCCATCAAGGCTGCCGAGGCATGAATTTCTGGGGGGACTTCTGCCCAGGCAGCGGGCTGAGGGAAATTACTATGAAAATGAGCCTGACAGAAGTAGGGATGTGTGTGCACGCGCGCGTGTGTGCATGCTATCTGATGGCAACCCCTTCTCGGAAGGCCCATCCTAGAAGGCAAAGTGAAGCTTCGGAGAGATGAAAGCCTGGAGACAAAGAGCTGGGAAGAACAATACCAGCGCAGATGGGCAAGACTCCAAGCCCAGGACTGGGGCCTGCGGCTGGCCGTGTAGCGACCCAGTCACAGAGACTCCGCACTTCTGGGTCTGCAGGTGGTGGGAGGGGACTATGGGCCTAGGGTAGGCCTGCATGGCTGGCTGGCTTTGGAGACTCCTTCTGACAGAGCTTCCCTTCTGCTGTGGGAGAAGCAAAAGAGAGCTGCCTGCTTTTCTCTTGTCAGGCGACCCAGGTGGAGAGTCAGGGTAGATATCCAGAAAACGTCATTTTAACTCCTTGTCAAAGTCAAAGACCTTCTAGATTTGGCCCAAATCATCCCAGTTGTGTGCCCACAATTATTATTTTCACTTAGCTAATTCAAAATAGTAATCGTTTTCGGCCAGGCCCACTGGGGAACTGGGCGTCTTCAGTACTTGCTGACACAAAGGAGGTGCTTAATGAAAGAACATTGAAGAAATGAAACAGGAATTGAAGTGACTGAGCTTCCCCTGCGGCCTGAAGGACATTTCAGGGGGCATGGGGGCATCAAGGAGTGAAGATTACAGAGAACAAGAGTGTGCACACGTATACATACACATGTACACACACACGATAATCCATCACATAATGATTTAACATGATGAGTAACACTAATGGCAACAGCCAATATTTGTGAGCATATGTGCAAAACACTGTTTTAGATGCTTTACAGATAATACTTTATTCAACTCCTGCAAGAATATGAAGTAGGTGGGTGGAATAATGATCCTTTTACTAACAAGAAAACCAAGGCACAAGGAGATCAAATAAGGTGCATCCAGTCCCACCATAAATGCAAATCCTGCAGGGAAGGTATGACGAGTCCCATGTTGCAGTTGAGCAAAATGAAACTCAGAGAGATCAAGGTTACCGCCATTACTCAGATAAAGCAGAAATCCATTTTTGCCAACCAGGGTTGGTTCATAACGGGCAGAGGCTTGACGGCATTCTGTGTGTGAGCTGTTGCTGGAACCCTGGCCTTTTGATCTGAAACATCAACATTTTCTGCTTGTCCTCAGTGCTTGAAGGCCCATAGGCCCCACGGGTTCCCCTAACCCCCTGGCCAGGCATCCTGGGGTGTGCTCTGCCTGACAAGAACACATTTCCCAGGCTAGTCTGCTTTCTTCCCAGTACTCCAAGACTAAGCATTGACCTGGACCTCAGGTCTTCCTCAGAGAGAGCTGGGGTCTGCCCTCAGCATAGCATGGGCCTCACGCCCTGAAGGGGCTGAGCCCTCTGGCATCCTCTCACCACACTCATCAGTGGCTTAGAGAACATCTGCGGCTCAGGACCCCTTTGTTGCAAGGCGTCTTATTTAAAAGTTCAGTCTCTTGACAGTGCTCTTGATCAGGTTGAGGATGGGAGCCCCTGAAGCCTGGACCCGGAGGTGACACCACAGGGCCTGGCATTCCTCCGCGCCCATTTGCATGTCTGTGGACCGGGATGCTTTCTGAAGCCCTGTCTGGCCCTACTGCTGCATGACTTGGTGCCATCAGAGGGTCGCTTGCTCCAACTTTGAACATGTAGCAGGGTCATGTGTTTGGGGTCCAGGCCCACAAAGGCTTAGAGTATGTTTTTGGTGACAGGGGAGGCTGGAGGCAGAGTGAAAGGAGAGAGACTTGTGATGACTCGTCTTTGTCCCAAACTGCAAGTGCAGTGGTTGAACGCGTGCGTTTTGGCTGAACAGACCTGCATTGTAGTCTCAGCTCTACCAGTTCCTGGTTGGGGAACCTCAGATAAATCCTTCCACTCATTTAAGCCTGCTTTATCTTCCTCCTGGAGGAGCTGAGCTGGAGTAAAATCATGCACGCACAGTCCTAAGCCTAGTTGTTTGCATGCTGCAGGCCAGCTGCTATTAGCACAGTTCTGTCAAGGGTCTTTGGGGTTGCTCTGGCTGTAAAGGTGCATCAAGGCTGGACCTGGGCTTGATTTCTGGGGATATCAGAGGGGATCCAGGATGTTCTGGGCATCTCCTTCCTTTCAACTATCCCGCTTCTCTCTGTCCCCCTTTGAAGCCACAAACAGAGCTGTTACTGCCATGAAATTCCCTTATCCCACAGCTCATCTTTTTGATCAAGGTCAGACACTGCTGGGGCCTCCCGAGGTGAACAGCAGCAAGGCTGTTACTCAGCTAGCTGGGGCTGTCCGCTAGTGCCGCTGCTGCTGTATTCTCAGGCTGCCTTGCTACAGCACCTGGAGGCACTCACCTCCGTCTCCAGTGCCCAACCCTCACCCAGGGCATTTAAACCAAGCAGTCCTGTTGGAGCATTTGGAGATGATAGTCTTACTTATTTCTAATCCAGAGGAGTAATGCTGAAGGTAGAAACGTCTGGCCAGCTCAGGGGGTGAAAAGAAGGGCCCCTTTTGCTAAGAAAGACCCCGGTGCCCTTGAAATGGTATAAATGTCAGGGTGGTGGGCCTTTGCTGTGAGGCCAGAGGAGAGGTTTGACTGTTTTGTTGGGGAGCTTTTGACTTCGGCAAAGGCCATTTGAGGTTGTGGGTTAGGGTGAGAGGAAGGCAGGGTTCTTATACCCCAAGCAGGGGCTGGAGAGGAATTCTTTGACTATCACTAGCCAGTCTCAAAGCCATCGAAGGAGTTCTTTGTCTCCATGGTAGCCAGAGAAAAGGTAGCCGGATGCCAGGAAGAAGTATAAATTTCCCAGGGGAGGACACAGACTAGCTGAAGGAAATCAGCATTTGACCAGAAAGCCATAATGGCAATGACAAAGGCTAGCACAGTCGTCCCTGTCCATGTCATTTGGAACTCATTAACACATCCCACTCCCCCCAAGTGTAAATTGCTCATATCATCCATGTAATAAAAAACAAACGTGTTGTCTCCTACACGGCGGCAAGTATTGCAGCCTAGATCTAGACGGTGACTCCGAAGCCAGAGCCAGGGGACTTGAGTGTCCATCCATGTGCAAGGTGGGATTTTGGAGGTTTGGGGAGGGAAGGCTGAAGTTAAAGGCTGCATTTGTGACCCAGATTCCTGTCTGCTGTGTACTCTGAAAGCCAGAGACGGTTGTGCGTGAATTTAGTGCCCTTGCCCCGTGTAGGTGGTGGCAGAGATTGCCAGAAAGGTGGGGGGCAAGAATCTGTGGCTCCGAGAGAGACCAGGTCCTGGTGACAAGGAGACGCCTCTCATATCTGCATCCAGCAACGGTGCCCAATTGCAGAGTGGGCAGCAAGGTCCTTGGGAATCGCAGGGCTATCTGCAAGCCTCAGAGGACGAGGATGCCAGGGCCTACCAGGGGCTTATATACATCTAGTCTATCCCCTAGGGCCACAGGAAAGCAGATTGAAACTAGAGTCCAGCCTCGAAGACCACGTAGAGAAACAAAATAGCAAACTGACACCTAGCACCACAAGCAAGATGAAATAAAAAACTGGGAAAATGTATGCAACTCATCACACCAGGAAAGAACAGATTTCTTTAATATACATATAGCCATTATAAATGAATAAAAATGGACCAGCCCATGGACAAAGGATAAGCATCATTCACAGGTCAGGAAATTCGAATGACTCTTAAACATCTGCAGAGTTTCTCAGCTTCACTTATAATAGCAGAAATGCAAATTTAAAAATATGAGGTAATGCTTTCTCTTATACCAAATACCGAAAAAATCCCTGTCACTTAGTGCTGCCAACCCAGTACTTTCATACGTTGGTGGAAGTATTCATTGATAAAATCTGCATGGATAGCAGTTTGCTAACTACTTATCAGAATAAAAAAAAATGCATATTTCCTTTTATATTCACGGCTTCTTCTTACAAACATGTTAGCAAACCTGCAAAGTCACCATGTAAGAGGATTTTCACTGCAGCATTGGGAACAGCGAGAGGTGAGTCAAATAATTAAGGAAGAACTCACATAAGAAGACTTACTAGATAAATGATGGTGTAGTCATATAGTAAAATATTACATAGCATTTAAAAGAAATGAAATAGCTATTGGTATGGATAGGGAATAATCTCTGATACATATATAAATTGTTAAGTGAAAAAAAGTAATTGCAGGACAGATGCTTCCATTTGTATGAACAGCAGCAAAATAATCTATGAACATAAGCGTGCGTATGTGCCTACATAGGTATATACATATATATATATATGGAATTGCTGATATATGCACAGATTGTTATTTAAAGCATATACCTATCAAAATAGTGACACTGTTTGCTTCTGGAAAGGAGAATTGGGTGGCTAAGTAATGGGTAGTGAAGGGAGACTTGTCACCGATTTTTCTTTGATTTTTGTACCATATCTGTATTTTTTCTGGCTTAAAAAAAATGATAAACATTTAGTTTAGCTACCTAAGAATTAGAAAGGAGGATCTCCCAACCCCCGGCTCCCTGGGTGACAGCTGCCCTAATGAGACAGAGGCCTGAGAAGGAGGCTGTGTCTGGGACTGGCCCAGCTGTGGGCCACAGAAGAGCTCCCAAAAACACTGGAATCAAAACAGAGAATTCAAATCATTTTGAAAACAAGTTAGGTCAAATCACAGACTGACTTCCAAGTATCTGTTTGTCTGCCTGCCGGCCCTCTCTCTGGGAGCACAAGGTCTATGAAGACAGGGGTGTCACCATCTGCAGAACCTGCGAGGTCCTTGCTCACCTGCCCTGGTTGTGCTGAGACGCTGAGTGAGGAAGCCAGCTGTCGTGGGGGTTTGGGGGGGCAAGAATGCCATGCCTTCTCTAAGGTGAGGCTGACGCTGCAAGCAGGTGCTACCGTGCAAAGAACATGACATTTGGGTCACACTGCCTTGGGTTTGAGAGTGGGGTCTAAGCGTTTAAGAACAGTGTGAAATTAATTAAACCAGGAGGTCATTGGACTGAGGCTCCTCCAGTGCCAGGGTAGCCTCCTTCAAACCAAATCTAAGCTTGTAAATACCTCAGGTTTAGGAAATCAAACGCTAAGTGCTAAGTACAACCAACCACAAACAGCCCAGCAGGCTTTAAGTAGAGGCAATCAAGTAAATTCCTTGCTTTGCTTCCGCACTTTTTCCTGGCTTCTGTTCATGGAGTGCTGCGAAGTACTTCCGGTTGGGCACTACCCAATCTGAATCAATTTCTGCTCAAATAGAAACATTTTAATATGCTCACTTTAGCTTTTAACAATAGACAGGAGCAAAGCCCTTCGTCTTTCTGAGTCTCAGTTTCTGATTGGCAGAGTGGGGATAATCCTTCACCTGGGTCTGAGATGCTGACGCAGTGTGCAGTCTCAGCCCCGCCCGGCTGCCCACCTCGCACACCTTGTGCCCAGGAGCATTATGGGAATGTGGTGGATAGTTTAGTTAATTGTTGGAGTCTAGACAGGGGGTCGAGATTTGAATTCTAGCTATGCAAGTCAGAGGCTGTGCGATTTAGGGTGAATTATCTAATCTCTCCCTATTACATAAAATGTAAAATTGGAATCATAATAGTACCTAGCTGATCAGGTTTGCTGTGAGGATAAAAGGAAGATATATGTTATTCTTTAAAGTTGGTCCTATAAAGACTAACTTGGAGTAAATAATGAACAGTATTAGCTATTATTCTTTTTACTTTTAGTTTGAAGTAGCTTGATAAATCGTTAGTCGATTGCTGATCTTAAAAAGTTTGGACATCAGGCTAGTTTTCCCCCCTCTCTGTTTTTGGGCGCACAGCGGAGGTGCTGGGATGGGAATCTCAAGCGTGGGCAGCTTACATTTTCCAGCAGTGCTGTTCAGGTAGATGGGCAGGACACACCCAGTTAGACCCAACTGTTTCCCAGGATCCCGCAGCCCTCCAAAGTGCCCACGTGGGACCAGGTCAGGGAGGACTCCCCCAAAGCCTATGTCAAAGAAATAAAAGATCCATCCAGTTCAGCAAGGAACTCCAGCATTTCAAGTGGCCTTTGAAGAAAAGGAAAATTAAATCCAGAGGTCCTTCAAGAAGGGAAGAAGCGGTGTCTGTATCATGGGAGTGAATCATGAATTTTCCCCTGAGAGTCGGAGCACAAAAAAAAAGGGGGGGGGAAGGCTGTGTTTGGGGAGCAGCGACACCTTTGACTCTCTTTCCAGGAAAAATAACATCAACAACAAACACGTTATGGAAATTAAAAAAAAAAAAAGAAAGAAAGTAAAAAGAAGGTAGGGGCAGAGAACGTTTAGACAGAACAACTGGACAAGTGCAGACAATTGCAGCAGACAGAGAGGCTGGGAGGGAGAGGGCTCGGGAGAAATGGAGTCCATAGGCGCGCCAAGGGCATCTGGGAAGCGATCGTTGAAATAATGTCAAGATGGAGATTTATTAGAGGAATTTAATAACCACAATAACTCACTCTGGCCCTCCTCCCAAATTAGACAATACACCTCCATAGCACCGATCACGAGGAGGAACATTTTGGGAGATGAGGTGGGTGGGACAGGGAAGGATCAGCACACATGGCACGTGTTAATTTGAAAAAATAAAGGAAATCAACGCATCCCACGCAAGGTGCAGTGGCCCAGCGAGGGCCTTCTGTCCCCTCGATATTTTATTAGGATTTCGTATAAATGATTGTGTTTTTGATTCAGAGGTTCCTTACAACTTGTTCCTTGCTCTGCGATGGCCGGCGAGGCTAAAACCCCAGGGAGAACCTGCTCATCCCCATCCTGCCTTCTTGTGACTGTCGGAAGAGCAGCCTGGCTTTTCCTACCTTGCTCCTGGTAAACCGCTGCCATCACCTCCGTCCCGATGTGTTTGCTAGGAGAGTATGTGTGTTTCTGAAATGATCTTAACCTGGAATTTGAAGGCTATATTTCTGGAATCAGAATTTCCTTGGAGGCCACTTTTCACAAAGCAGAGCGATACTGGGCCATACCTCTGGCCAACAGGAAAACCGAGGATGGCTGAAGGCAACCCCCGATTTGGGGCCTTCCTGACAAACCCAGATCATTCCAGAAGCACAATGGAATCTCAGAGTCCTTGGCACAATGATAGGAGAAATCGAAAGAGGATCTACGTCTAAGCTATTGCTTAATTACGATTATTTCTTATTTCACCACCATGAAATTTCAACTCTAGGACGGTGAAAGCAGAAGGCCGCACACCCTGGAATCTGAAACCTATTTTGTAAGCACTTCCTTACAGCCTCCCAAAGTTTAAATATTAATTTGCCTGTAATTGGCGGAGAAAACAAACAGGCAATTAAAAACGCTACAAAGCTGACTTTCTCCTTCCTCTGCTCTCCCCTCCCTTTTCATTTTGCTGCCGCCTAGAACTGGATGTAAGACAATGGGACCCCGAGCTGTGTGGAATTCTAAGCCCAGGCTTGCCTTAAAGCTACAATATGGATTTAATTTATATGCAAATGCAAGCAATAAAAAGGCAGACACTGTAGAAATTATAGGGTCCCCCCCTCCTTTTCTTAGGAGATGCTCAAACCCTTTTTCTCTTCTTCCAACTAGGACCTAATTATTATTGGTTCCTGTTACCTTCCCCCTCTCCTGCCCATTCTGAGTGTAAACTGGGTTGTTTCAGAAAAGCCACAGAATATTGGGAATAAGAGAAGGAGCATCCGGATAATTTCACAGTCTGACTCCCCCTCCCTGCACTTTTTTTTTTCAGCCTGCCCCCCTCCTGTTGGCCTGTAGAACGCAAAACTGATCAAAGCCAGCCGGAAGCCTTAAGTAGGCCAAAATGGGGCTAAAGTATGCTAATAGAGGAGCTAAATATACTTTAATCCTGTTATAATACAAGGTAACTTGGAGGCAGGGAAAGGGCCTGGTGGCTTTGGCAGGGGGCAGAGGGGGCTGGGGACCCCTGTGAACCCTGAATAGAAGTCGCTTCCTATTCTTTCTCTGGCTGGGGGTGGGGTGGGGGCCTTCTTCCTCAGATGCCCGCAGTGGCCCCGCCTGCCCCGTTTACTGAGTGTCAACAGTTGGGTGAGCAAGACTTCTCAGCCCTTAGATCAGTACCCTGTGACCCTCCACATTGAAGCCCAGGCCATTCAGCCGAGCCTTCCAGCTGTTGCCTGAGGATGAAGGTTTTTTTTTTTCTCTTCAAAGTAGGGCCTGGCTTAGGAGAACACTAGGCAACAGTTTTAAATTATGTCCTTCCCACCACCCAGCTCGCTCTGCAGACCCTGTGGGAGGTGGTGACTGTGCTAGGCTCAGTCTGGTGTTGCCTGGTGAGGAGCTACAGGAACCCCCAGATTGCTCTCTGGCAGAACTGAGCAGACCTTTGAAGGAAAACCAGCCTCACTGTGCACCCTCAGAGCTGGCAGCCACCAGCTAGTAAGTTTTAAAAAGAGAGAGGGAGTCTTGTTGATTTGGGAACTCGCTGAATAAAGTACCTGGGGGACCGCTTAGGCTCTAGGCCTTGGGTACTCATTCCAGAATTTCAGGGAAGCTGTTCCTGGGTTAGTTCTCCCAAAGGACAGGCCCCAAAGACCTCTGAAGAGAAGGATGTAATCTACTGCCGGAGTACTGCCACCAGCATCAAAGATTAAAAACAAAGGTGGCCTGGAGGCCTCCCTCCCACAGTGACTGGAAGTCTGAAGGGTGGAGGGGGGGTGGTCCTAAATCTAGCTTCCTTAAATACAAATTACATACTGGATATATTAAGCTGTAATGGTGTATTTTGAAGCCGACTTAGTTTCATGAGAACATTGGTGCACCCCCCCCCCCAATGCTGAGTTGGTGACACATGCAAGCAGAAAGGAATTCAGTCCTGACAGAATATGTTTTGTTTGAATTTAGGCACATTTACTTCCCTCCCTCCCTCCCTCCCTCTCCCTCTCTCCCTCCGTCCTTCTTTCCTTCCTCTATAACCCTCTTCTATCCTCTTCTCTTTTTCACTGTTAGTTTCTCTTCCTCTCTTCCTTCCTCCTTGCATATCCTCAAGCCTACACTTAGATACTCTGAGCTGTAGAATCCTTCTAACAGGTCTTGTCTGGGGGCATGGATTTGATGAAGTCAATAGAAAGTGAATAAACAATTATATCCTGAAAACCAGACTTTGAGCAAAGAGATCTTTGCTCTCTCCACCTCTGCCTTAGCCAGGCCTGGGTTTCCTAGTCTGTAAAATAAAGATCTTTACAAGGCTGTACCTCAGCTCCCCTCTAAGGCCTGACGGTGCAGGCGTCTGTCCCCAGCCTCTGCAGCAGCATACTCATGGGTCTGGAAGGGCTGTACCATGCAGGCGCTGTGTGTATGGTGTGGGAGCATACCCTCCCCTGCCCCCAGCAGACCCGTGGTGACTCTCAGTGCAAAGAGAACCTACAAGCTTCAGCTTACGAGAGGCTAGAATTCAACCCACTCACTGGCATTGTAATTTAGGGAAATTCTTCACTTCTTCACATTTGAATTATTTAATCTGCAAGCTGGGGGTAGGGATACCTGTGTCTTGAGGATCAGATGAGCTAATACCTGTAATGTGCTTAACTGAAAGTTACTCCTTACTAGGTGAGATATAGACAGAACTCTACTCCCTGTTAGCAGATGAAAACTTCCTTTTTGTCATTTTAATAGTTTGGTGAGAGTCAAATGCAAAATCTGCCTGGAGTCAGGTCTCAGTGATCATTTCCCCTCCTCCCCTTTTTTTCCCTACCAAATTCCTGAGTAAAGGTGTTGCTCAGATCTGGCTTTAGTATTGATGTTTATTTTTTTGGGGAAAGATTTATTTATTTATGCATACAAGAACTGGAGTACAGGCCAGAGGTGCAGGGGGTGAGAGGATTCATCAGAGACAGCACAGGGAGCAGAACAGGCAGATCAACTGAAACACACTGCTGAGGGGAGCAGTGGGCAAGGCAGGAGAGTTCTGCGGTGCCATGGGATCCCCTCCCTGGCTGATGTCAGGGATCGAACTCGTGCTGCAGTGTCTGTGGATAGCTTCATAGTGTGTTGCTTAACCCACTGCGCTGCCAGAGATGCTTTCTCAAATTCTACTTAGCTGTTTCTGCCTTTTCTCTCAAATACCTTCCAGGAGTTCTGGGATACGACCTCTATAAGCATAAAGGAAAAATAAAAACTACTTGCGAGAGTTCCATCTGGTCAATACTTTCTATTTCTTGCTTGAGTAGACCCCACCACACGCCCCCCTCCAAACAACGAATCTTGAGACCTGAGTCATCATTTCTGTTCTTGCAACAACTCATAAAATGGTTTTAATTATATAGTGTTTTTCCAAGTAAACAACTCCACTAAAAGAAAAACAACCTCTAATTTTTTGTTGAATTAAGTTGGAGACAATCTGACATCGGTGACGTAAGCCTTCCCTACCATCCTGGACCTTATGGCGTCCTCTCGACAGTGGCAACAAGGGACAAGGAGCCCAGAGAGAAGGCAGAGAAAAAGTGTAAAACTTAACTTCAGGACAGGGCTCTAGGTCTCAACTGAAATCCAGGAGTTATTTTGGTAACAGATTTGCCAGGGGAAAACATGCACAGATCTTTGTTTCCATCATAAACAAACAGTATCATCCTGACTACAGGCTGACCCACAAAGCATCCTCCGGTGGAGCTCAGAAAACTGTTGCGAATACAAGAATAGTAATAGTCGATTACTGAGCAGTTCCTCTTCTTCCTTTATTTAAACTCTTTATGTTCCACACATTCATTAACATTTCCCTGCATGTCTCATTATTATCTCATCAAACATTTATTATTACTTCAAGATAGATAATTAAAATTTTATACAGTTATTTCTCTGTATGACAATCCAATAGATTTCTATTCCCCCCGCCTTCTCCCTTCCCCCCAACCCCCCAGAATTCATCTGCACCCTCATATCGGGTCATAAAACTCATGAACTTCCAATTCAATGTGCAGAAAGCATAGGGTGCAAACCTAAAATTCATTTTGAATGGAGTTCAGTTTCCTGAATAATGACTCTGTTATTGCAATTGTTAAAGAATCAGAGAAAGAGTCTCACAGGGCTATCCTTATTCTTCATCAATAAATAACCAGGCTTCATTGATAACATTACGAGATAGATAAACAATGTACGTGAGCAATTTTGAAGGCTAAATGTGGATTTGTTAGAACTGAGTACTCCCAGACAGCAAATGCATAAACTCAAGAAGATTAGCAAAGAATTACTCCCTTTCCAGGATGCATATTACATTTAGGATTAGAAATCGTGGTATGGATTATATATCACACATATTGCACAGAGCACAGAAGTATCAAATTCATCACAACCAGGGTGAGATATTTTTTCACTGGAATTTAAGAATGTGGCTTGGTTTTCAGCTACTTACAGTTTGGAAGAGATTTCCGGGTGGGAGGAACGTCCAGTCTTAAACCCATGGCCTCTTGTTTTTCATGCGCCGTCCTGGCCTAGACCCCGACTGGAGCAAAAAAATTATCTGAGACCAAACCTGGCCCTGAGGGGCTTGACATGCAATTTCTTAAATTGCTAGAATTTTCATTGTGGAGTTACAAATCTTCCCAACTCATGGAAAGATCATCAGTGCCAGCTTCAGGAAATTTAGACTGTTACACATTTCTTCTTTAAACATGCAAAGCAGGGAGCTGTCGATTCAGTCTGCTCTAGTTAATTAAATAGATTAATGCCACTTAATTTAGGAAAAATACTAATGCTAGCCTTCAAATGCTTATCGCCTGAATCCAAAGAAAGAAGAAAGCTGTGAGCTTCTGATCTACATCTCTTCCTGAACTTTTTTAAAAGTGGGTTTGAAAAGCATGAATTGGTAAACAGCCTTTTTTCCCTCTTTGGGGGTTTCTCACACATAGTGGTTCAGGTTTCAGAAGGTTTGCTCCAACTTATCTGTCATGGTGCGGGCTGAGTAGAGCAGATGGGGCAGGTGTAGCTGATTCTGAGCTGTGGAAGGAGTCAGAGGGCTTATCTTTTCCACAGGCACTCGGGCTGTTTGGCAATGTGTGTGGATACCGGGGTCCACCTGGGATTGACGCCCAGTGCCACACGGACCTCAGATGCCCACTTACTGACGTGATGTCTCCTCTTGCTCCCACTCTGTCCCCATGTCCTTAGATGGTGGCAACCACACAACTTGGTTACAATAATATATTACTGTACGAAACAGACCTGGCACATGGAGAAAGATATGGTCCTGGCCTCCCTGGTGGCGCAGTGGGTTGAGCGCCGCACTGTGAAGCATCTGTGGCACAGCAGCGCGAGTTCAATCCCCTGTCAGGGAGGGGACCCACACGGTGCAGCAGACCTCTCCTGCCTCGCCTGCTGCTCCCCTCATCAATGTACTTCAGTCCATCTGCTTGTTCTGTTTCCTACTCTGTCTCTGGTGAATCCTCTCTCTCTCACACACACACACCACTTCTGGCCTGTACCCCAGCTCTTCTATGATAAATAAATAAAATATTTAAAAAAAATAAAGATATGGTCCTTTGCCCTCAAGGAATTTTAACTTATTAATTTTCCTTGTGCTTCTGCTATGTGCTGAGCAAATATACTGCAATACGGCAGGATGTGATCCAGGTTCAAAGCATTAGGTACAGCTCATGATATTAGGAGATCTGAGGAGATTGGAGTGCATGGGGTGGCTTCATCTTTCTATGATTCATGTTTATAACTCCTGCCCTGACTGTTTAGGAAGCACTCACTCAAAAACTGTGAACTAAACTGAACTAAATGTAAATGAACTAAAATCCATAGCTCTCCTTCTGGTTCTTCTTTGTAAAAGACCATTAAGCTCTCTCTAAAAAATAGTCTTAGCTGTTTTTAGGTCTTTGTCTTCTGTTGGGCGGACTTTATGCAGAGTTTTGCTTCAGGATGTTCAGGTCTTGGGTCTTGGCAACGTTCCTCACCCCCTATTCCTAAGTGTGGACTTCCCGAGTCATCTTGGAGTCTATCAAGATCTTAGGCCTCTTTGTGACAAGATAGGGGAACAAGGAAAGTAGTCGCCTCAGTGACTTTATCCTTGATGAAGAAGATAAGAACTTTTTAAAAAGGTTTGTTTATTTATGCATGCAAGAACTGGAGTGCAGGCCTGAGGTGCAGGGGTGAGAGGATTCACCAGAGAAAGAATGGGGAGCAGAACAGGCAAACCTACTGAAATACACAGCTGAGGGGAGCAGTAGGTCAAGCAGGAGAGGTCTGCTGCGCCATGTGAGTCACCTCCTTGGCCGGGGATCGAACTGGTGCTTCAGTGGCTGCGGATGCTGCACAGTGCGGCGCTTAACCCATTGCACCACCAGGGAGGTCCCAGAAGATAAGAATTAATGTTTGTTGGTGGTTTGTGAGATTGTTCTCACTATAACCCTAGCAGGTGGGTATTATATTGTCACCATTTTGGAGTGAGGCAAATTGATTTTCAGAGCGGTCTTTTCTTTCTTCTTCTTTTTTTTAAATATTTAAATTCTTAGCATGAGGATCAGAGTGGTTTTTAAGTTGCCAAAGCCACAAAGGTAGTAGCAGAGTTACCCAACGCCCTCCTTCAGACTTCCAGAGGAGTCTGTCTCTTCTAGAGTCTGTCCATCCCCAGTGACCTCTGAGTTTTTCCAGAGCAAGACCCACCTTTGATTCTTTTGCTGCACAAAATGGCCTTTAGTAGGGATGCACTAAATCAAAGAACAGCTCTCCCATTGTGACTGGGGCTGGGAGAGCAGATTTTAGAGGATGGTCTATTCCAAGAATGGACCAGCAAACACCAGGGTAATTTAACACAAACAACATGTGAAATTTTCACTTTGCTTTTTCATGAATTTTCTCCTTGCTGTGGTGCTATTGATCAGTCAGTGAGAAATGCACCACTTTGCATGTTCAGACACAGCCTCACTCAGAGCAAATCTGAGCTCACTCTCACCTCTAGCCCCGTTAAATTGGTTTGATCAGCCTGGTGGCCTGGAATGTCTGAAGTCTTGCAAAAGACACAGACACATTTGTTGGTGGGTCTCGAATACACTCCCAAATTTGACATGGCTTGACAGTTGCAAGGCTCTCGCTGTCTGGTGCTAGGACAGTCCCTACTGCCCAGCCCCCACTGCCCAGCCCCCAGTCCCCAGCCATGCTTGCCACCAACGTAGGAGAGTAAGCATATCTGGTTGACCCCTTTAAGCACTTAATTCAGAGTAAAATCCACATTTTTGCATCTTAGAAAAGTCAAAACTACTGTACAAATAGAAGGTAGATGGCCAGGAACATTTGGCTTAGGAAATATTAAGGTTGGTCTGGACTTGAAACTCCAAAGGTGTGACTTTGTGTATGTCCTTACCCTCTCTTGAATTTCTGTGTCCTTTTTGGAAATAAAGATTATTAGGGACTGCCTTGAGGACAAAATGATATAACCTGTGCAAAGCATTTTACTTGGTATTAGGGATGGAGTGGGTACCCCATCAAGGGTAGTTATTAATATTTTCAATTTTAGCTCACACATGAGTATGATGTTTATTCATAATAGCTCACTTGGCCAAAAGAATGTTTCAACGTTCCATTATTCATTAGCTCCTGAAATTCTCTGGTACTGTGATGAAGGTCTGAAAAGGGTAAGGGGTCTAGAACGAGGCCAGACAAGTATTTTTAGCGACTGAATGTGCTAATAGAGCGTGGTGGAGTCTGAAGCAAAATGGCCTTGTCTCAGAGGGTGACTGTGGCTCAGTTCCAGAAAACCTGTATATGGGCCAAAGTCTTGGATATTCCAAAAGAAGCCATATTATTATTATTGTTGTTGTTATTATTATTTTAGTATGAAATTAGTTCATAATCTTCTGAAAAGATGGTATAGGTCAGTTTTGTGTGGACCAGACCAAATACGTCTGTGGACCTGATACAGGCCTCCTCTGCGAACTCTGGGCCAAAAACCTCTTTGGACAAGCATGTGGCAGGGTGGAGCCAGAAAAGGCAGAAGCCTGGCAGAAACTACTGGGTACTTCATCTTGTGTAAAGTGTTGTGTGAGGGTCTGTGCCAGTTCTCATAGGAGTGTGTAGGGAGAATTGGAAGAGTGTCTGGAACAGTGCCTGGCAGATAACAGGTGTTAGAGTTCAAAAGAAATCATCCCCGTACCCATCTATAGTCTTGGGCTAGATGAGTAATCAAAATAGCATCAGATAGGGTAGCAGAAGACAGCCAATCAATTTAATAATATAAGTATGAAAAATTCAAATGGTTATAAATTCTAAAGAATAATGGACCAGACCAGGAATATTTAACCTACATTTTAGGACCTGGGGAGTCTAGGACAGAGACGGGGAGACTTCACATGACCAACAAAAAGGGAGTAACCTATTCTTACTCAGCAAGATGAGATTCTTAGGCACTTGGGACATACTTACTGATAAACCTACACTTGGATGAGACCTCCCAACTACATGGACTGTGCTTGAAACTACATGGTCTAGACTTAAAATTCCACAGACGTGACTTTATATATGTCCTCATCCTCTCTTGAATTTCTGTGTCTTATTTTCCTTTCTCTGGCTTCTCATATATAGCACATATAAGTGAAATCATGCTATTTGTATTTCTCCATCTGACTTATTTCACTAAGCCTAATATCTTCTAGGTTCATCCATGTTGTCATAAATAACAGAATTTTATCTTTTTCTTACAGCTGAGTAGTATTCCATTGTGCACACACACACACACACACCATCTGTTGACTACTACTTAGGTTGCTTCCTTTCCTGGTTACTGTAATTGCCAAACATTCTGGATCATGCATTTTAATTAGTCTCCCAATATGATGACTTCTTTATAAAACATCTACATCTCTTTGTATAGTAATATTATATTCCAGATAAAGCATATACAAAATTAGTCACTAATCAGGGTGACCTAAAAGTAAAGGAAGTTTTAAATTTTAAAATATTTTATTTATCAGCAGAAGAAAAGAAACTACACATAAAAAGAAAAGATATACAAAGGAAAAAAATACTGTAGAAATGAAAGCGAATTTGACCTCTCAATGTACTTTTGTTCATTAAGTAATGATTTTTAATTATCTTAAAGATAATTTTATCTGTTAATGGCAGGAAAGATTTTGTGCTCACTCAAAATGATTATTGTTTTAGAACAAGGTGTTTAATGATTTTTTTAAAAAAATATTTATTCATTTATGCATACAAGCACTGGGGTACAGGCCAGCGGTGTTGGGGGGTGGGTGGGAGGATCCACCAGAGACAGAGTGGGAGCAGAACAGACTGAAACACACTGCTGAGGGGAGCAGCGGGTGAGGCAGGAGAGGTCTGCTGCACCATGTGGTGCCTCTCATTGGCGGGTAGCGGGGATTGAACTCATGCAGCAGTAGCTGTGGTTTGCTTCATAGTGCCTTACTTAATCCATTGTGCCACCAGGGAGGCCCCTATTTGATGATGTTTTAATGTTGATTTGACCCTTTGTAATAGACCATTTAGTTAAACATTCTGGTTCTAAGTTCATTTAAAAAATATTTAGTTTTAATGGTTATCAGAGCTGAAAAAAGAATCTTTACAAATACACAGAAATTCAAATGGAAGAAGTGCAATGCTGGCTGTGCTTACTAAATCAAGATGCTCATTTGAAAAAAATACTATCCAGCAATTATGCAAAGGTTTTTATTAAAATTTATCTAGTCAGCTAGTCAGTTTCTATCTACCTTAATGTCAATTATTGTAAACTAATCAAAAGTTATATTTTTAACAAATGGGTTCAAGATCCACTGAAGCTCTTATTCTGGAAAAAATTGAAATAGGTTAGAAATTGTTTCCAAGTTTTTAAAATGTGCAAATATTAGGACTTTTTCAAGAAAAGTTATTCCATATATTACCTCAGAACAAAATCACACATCTATGGGGATATTTCCAAATGTCTGCTCTCAGTGTACTTTCACTATCACACATACTATTGCATGGTATAGAGATGCTATGCTCTGGCAAAACAGCTATTTATCACTCATTGTTAAAATACTACTTTGACTTGGAAAGGATAGATTTTTTAAAAAAATTAAGAATATTCCAGCTGTTTTTCTATGACAACCAGTTTTATCAGAAAAAAAACCCCAGCAAATTTAGGATGTACTTTTGTAAAAGAAAATATATTCCTCATCTGAAAACAAATTACCTTTAAAATAGTACTTCCATGAGATAAGCCATAGTCCTCTTAAGATACAAAGGATTTTCATGGCCCCTCCATGCTTCATCACAAAGCATTGTAAGCATTCTACCATGGGGTGATGTAATCTGTAACTCCTATGTGAACTGTCCATGTCACAAGGTACTGAAACAATCAAGGGTTGAGGGACCACTCTCATTTCCACCATGTTATGGAGAGACCACTGTCCCCTCTGAATTCCTCATGTATCATACAACTCAGGAGGTTTTGATTTAATAACCCCTCAAGGACAATGATACTAAATCCCAAATTAGATATTTGTAAACTACGTGTTACTTTTGAGAAGGATAATTAACGCACGTAGAATTTTTTATTCTTTCTCCACACATGCTACTCTGGAGGTGACTGAATTGGCAAAAGAGTCAGAATGATATTCACTGCAGAATTATGAGGTGCAGACTTTGAGGAGAGGGCCTGGAATCTCAGGAGGGCTTCATGGAAGAGGTGGGTGTAGGCTGATAATTGGATGAGTGAAGTGTTTTGGAAGTGAGAGGGGAGCTGATCAGGTCCATGTGGTCAGACTCCTGGGCAGTGGTAGGGAAGTGTAGGTTCTCCTTCTGCCTCTTCTCCCTGGCAGAGACTTAAGCTTGAGGGTGAACTGGAGTGTCATGATGGCTGGGGAAGGTGGTACTGGTTTTGGTGACGCTCTGATTTTTTAAAAAATATTTATTTATTTTGTGGAATAACTGGAGTGTAGGCCAGAAATGCAGGGGTGTAGAGTAAGAGGAATAACCAGAGACAGCGTGGGGAGCAGAATAGGTAGATCTACTGAAATACACTGCTGAGGGGAGCAGTGGGAGACAGGAGAGGTCTGCTGTGCCATGTGGGTCAGCTCCCTGGCCAGGGATCAAAATCAAGTCATTGCAGTGATAGTGCTAAGATATAACCCCTAGGCCACCACTGAGGCCCATTCTCAGAGCTATGGGTCCAGCGTCTCTGCCTCTCACTCTCCGTCCTCATCCATGTCTCTTTGACCTTGTTCCTTGTTGTCCCTGTGCCCTGACTCTTCATAGTATTGTTGTTTCCTGTTTCCCAGGAACAACACAGCCACTCTGACCAGGCCAATGCATAGAATCTTAGAAGAAGATGAATGAGAAAGAGACATCTGATAATAGAATCAATTAGCCAATATCATTATCAGAAATCTGTGCATGGAAAGCAGAGGTCTAGGTTCCTTACACACACAGGTGTGAGGGTGCTGGCTTTTACCTCCTCATGAAATTCTGTTGTCAGGCTTCTTCTGAACTCAACTTTCAGAAGCCATTTTGTACCTAGAAGTCAGCTGAAGTGACTGTATTTATGCCATAGAAATTAGCAGATGCTATAAAACAGGACTTTCTTTTTCCTGGAGAGTGAGTTGTTAAATATTTACTAGCACACCATTGTTTACATAACCTCTTGTTACTAGCAATTGACTAAGGACTCACCTACAGCGTGAGCCAGGTTGTGGCTGGATCAACCGCCTCCACTGGCCACGAATCAATCATTGTGCTGCTGTCAACCTGCGGTACGTCTAGCCGGCCAGGGAGGGCACGTTTTTAAAACACTGTGTTTCAAGTTCAATCACATTAAGAAGCTGCCCCTGTCTGCAGCAGTCAGTATCTGGCATGGGGGCGCCACAGAGATGAACTTTACCCCAGCTCTTCTCCATTGACTGGAAGCTATCCCCTGTTTCACAAAAGAAACTGAGTGTCTGGCCCTCTTGGTAAATGCAGAAATGAAGTGTGAGTCATGTTCTCTGGAAGGTCTGAGGGAAGACGGATTCATTTCAAATGAAGGGATAAAACTCTGCAAGAATGAGGAAGTCAGCGTGGGTCTTGAAGAATGAATAGGTGTTAGCAAGAAGGGGAAGAGGAAGAGAAAGACTCGCTAGGAAAAGGAACAAGCAAATGTCCAGAAGCAGGTAAACATCAGGTATACTTAGGGACTGACAATCAAGCAAATGTATGTATGTGCTGGTGAAGGAGAGATTTCTGAATGTTGTGTTGTTTGTTGAAGTGTGCAGGTGGTAGGGAAGCAGAGAAGGTTCTGGGCTGTGCCCCAGGGGTATCAGTATGGCTGGGGATGGACTGCTGTCAGAGAGACTGGGAATGTCATTTGGTTTGTGCACCCCAGTCTGTGCTCTAGCATCCCATGAACAGTGTGCTAGGGAACATTCTGTGCTGCTGGCCTCAACATTGTTTTCGTCTCCTTTAATGGCCTTGACACACACACTAGGCTCAGACACACCTGCTGGCTTCAGTCAACATCTCCCAAGTGCCACACTCAAAATGTGCACACCTAAACTTCAGGATGGATTCTCTCTGGGTCACAGCTTTGAGATCCCAAAAGGTGATGTTGCAGCAACCTGCTGGTGCCTGGGACCGCCAAAATGGAGTGCAATTGCTTAGAGTCTGGCAACATTCTGGAATGTCCCTCGCTCCCTGGGCCAGAGAGGCTGAAAACTCAATGTGCTGGCCGCACAGATGCAGGAGGAAGAACATGGTCTCATTCTGTCAAGTTAGTTCTGTGAACTTGGGCTGGTTACTTCAACTCAGTAAACCTCTGTGTTATCATCAATAAAAAGAAGGGTAACACCACCAAATTGTGGCACGGTTGCAAGGACTAAGGGTTGTGACTCATTTCCTATCAGATCCCAGCCCATTCCCTCCCCTAAGCCCCTTCATTGCTGAGTGGATCTGCAGGTCCCTAGGCACCATACTTTTATCTGTCACAGTCACTTGGTTTATTCTTCCCCTTCCTTGTCTGGCTAGATCCCACAGCCCTTCAACTTTCAGCTAAGGAGTCACCTCTGTTAGGTGTTTGTTCCGATTGCATTCTCCTCCTGTCCACCTCAGGATGTCACAGGCACACCCTTGCATCATCTCAGCTCTTGGATTACATCTATTGTGCTACACTGGCCTTTCCGTTGACCAGTTTTCAGAAGACACTCAACACACAATAAGAGTTTGTTGAATGAATGAAAGTGCTCATCTCTTTATCCTGGCCATGAGTTTCCTTCTTTTCTTATCCCTTCTCTGCTTGTTTTTCTGAGTCCTGGATTCTGCCCTCCTGTTGTGTTTCTGAAGTCTTCAATCTGTTTATGAACTCATCAGGCTGACTGGCGTTGAATTCAGCAAGAGAGAGGGAGGCAGAGGTGGTGCACCAAGTCCAACTTCTCACCTCCATGTTGGCCAGTGTTCAGGTCTCCCAAACATATCGCCTTCTAACTGTACCTAAAACAAGGACAAAGACGTCTCATTCCTTCCTTGGCAATAATCACCCTTGATGTAAATTTAAGCCACTCTCGCTCTTACTCAATGTACATAATTCTTATTTTTCAAATTATATTTATTGAGGAAATGTTGATTTGCATCACTGTATATATGATGGAGGGTTTAGGTTTACACCTCTACACAAGTATGTTATTTCACCTCACCCATCACCCAAGTGCCAGAACTATGGTCAGCTTTTAAGGTGTCTTTGTCTGACTGTTTGTTTGGTTTTGTTACTTTCTACATTTAAGTGAAACCATCCAAACTCTTTAGCAAGACTCCCAGATCTTTCAGACTGGCTTCCTTATACTTTCCTAACTCTTCTCTCATCCACTACATGCTCTGCCCATAGTTCACTGGTTCGTAAACATGTGATTTTTTCATGCCACATGGGATTTTGCACATGCTTTTCCTTTCACAAGACATTCCCTGCACTCACTTCCCTGACACATCATCATCCCCAGGATTTGGGTAATTTGATACCTTCTTTGGTTTCTAGGAAATTAGCCACCCCTCCTCAGGCCTCCCATAGAATTTTGAGTCATAGATTTATGATACTGTTTACTGAATTTTGCTTTATTTGTTTGAATAATACTTCACTCTCACTAGAGTATGATGGTGCCTAATTTTCGTAGGTTCTCTTTTTATATCTCTTCACTCCTCAAACCCTTGGAGAATTGTCTGATTCTTAAAAAATACTTGTTCTACATGGACCTTTCTCAGCGCCATTTTAGCACCCTAACAACTCATTCTACAACATGTAGCTTCAGCCTCAGCACCATCTATAGGTGCGAACCTGCATTGAACAAGGTCCTCTGGGGATTCACAGACACATCAAAGTTTCAGAAGCACTGGCCTCGTATTTAAAGATTTCCCATGCCTAACCAAAATCTTAGCTTACTGCTGGGATAAAGTGCCACAGCACTGGCTCTTTATCTTCCCAGTGGCTTGAAAATGTTTCATGGCACCTTTGCATGTCCGCAACCAGAATAAATGAGAACAGGATTCTTAATGTGCCAACCAGCAGGTTCTTCTCATTTAATCACGTCCAGATGCCTTCTGTGACTCCCTTTCTGGAATGTAAAAATAACCCTATTACCAACTCCTCCTCTTAGTAGCCTTTTCTCTGTAGCCAAGTTAATTCCAAATAGAACATCTGGAAATTCTATTTTGCTGCCTAATTTAAACCAGACTAAAACCAATCTGCATAAAAGTTTATGAACTTTCTGGGGCCTCACACCTTATATTTCCCCATCTGCAGAAGCCTGCAGTTTGGAGGCCAGGAATAGGAAGGATTTGGCCATCTCTTTCTCTAGGATAAGGGAAGAGTGTTTGTGGCTTTGTGTATTGGGGCAGGGAACCTGAAAGGTGGTGTAGTAGGTAGGGTGGATGGAAAGGAAACTCAAGGAAATAGTTAGAACTGTACTTTCTTGTGTAAAAATAAATCTACATGTAGATTTAAAGATTCTTTAAGCTAAGGTGGTGGGTGGTAGAAAGGAGCTTGGGGGAGGAGGTGCTGCCAGGTAATGGAAGAAAAATTGAGCGTTAGGTGATTGAAGAGGGCAGTGGGGACTGAGGCATGCGTCAGCAAGAATAAACGGAGAGGGTAATTCAGCAACTGCCCATAAGACCCCGATGGCTCAGAATTTGGGACAAAGCTAAAAGACTTCTTGGCTTTGTTATTAATTTGATTGGTGACCTATAAGCTAACTGAGTGGAGGGACCAGCCCAGAAATGAATCGATAGAGAGCAGGAAGTAAAGTCAGCTCTAGGTATTTTAAGCAAGAGTCAAAAAAACTTCCAATCTGGATGCTCAGCAGACATTTTTCAGTGGAAATCGACAAGCTGATTGTAAAATTTATATGACATAGTAAAGCATCTACACCACGCAAGAAATGTTAAACAAATAGAATGATGTTAGAGGACTCACAGAACTCTATTCCAAGATTTTCTATAAAGCCACAGTCACGGAACTGGCATGGTGTTAGCAGAAGGAGAGACATATGGGTGATTTGAGCAGAAAGACGGCTACTAGAGGGAAGTAAGATGTGTCCAAAAAGGTTGGGAGGGCAGGAGTAAGGTCCAGGATGGACTCCAGGGATGAGTCCTGACCATTCCACCCCTGGAGGAATGACTCTCTCTAGGGCCACCATGGGTCACAGAGGGGACCCAGTATGTAGAAAATGGTATCAGAAAGTTGCTTCCACTATTTCACATGTCTCCCAATACCCAGAAAGCTGAAAAAGGGATTCTGGAATGCTACTGTAGACAACCCTTACTCTGTGATTTTCCGTGGTGGCAAGGGAAAAAGAGAGGGGGTGAACAAAAACCTCAAAGGCCTCTTTTTCCTTTCTGCCTTCCAAATCTTGATGGAACTCAAATGGCATCCAGCGCACCAGCTGTAGAGGACTTTGGGAAATGTTTCCATCTTCTATAGTATAGAGAGTTATTCGAGAAATAGACAGTAAAAAGGACTGAGAAACTGACCTATACTATCCACCTTCTTTTGTGATTTTATAGCTCTAGCTAAGTCTATATAAATGCATCTTTCAATAATCATCACTTGAGGCTCTTGGTGGGCACACCGCAGTGCTAGGTAATGGAGTTGCAGGGATGTATACGATAGAATTTCAATAACTTAATTAGCCAACACGTACTATGTCAACAATTTGCATGAGTTATGTTCTCTATCCTATGCTTAGAAAGGAGAAACTGAGGCTAGAATAGATAGGTGATTTATTCCATATCCCAGAGCTGATAAGTGGCAGACTTGGATATTGAACTCAGCTCATTTGACTCTGAATCTATTCTTTTCTGCCATTCCATACACCTGCAAGGCACTTCAAAGAGTGAGAAGGAAACGAATGCCCATAACCATGGTTGAGATCTGTCATGACACCCTGAGACTAACTAGGGTTCCAAAGGATGAAGGGTAGAGGCCACAGGACTGACTACCTGGCTCCCCACTGGGGTAGAAGTGTTTCCTGATCTCCACTGGGAGGCCACAAATTCCTTCTTAAACCGCTTTATATGTGTGGCTGCTGAATAGCCACTTGGGCAAAACAGAGTCAATGAACTTTTCAACATAGCTGGTGTAGTGGGTCGAATTGTGTTGCCCAAAATGATATGTTTACGTCCTAACCCCTGGGACCTGGTAATGTGACTGCATTTGTAAAAGGGGTTTTTGTAGTTGTGAGAAATATACGATCTCCAGATGAGCTCGTCCTGGACGGGTGAAGATGGTCCCTAAATCCATTGAGCTGATAAGAGTCAATGTTCTGATAAAAGACAGAAAGTGAGGAGAAACAGAGAGACAGAGGGAGAGAGAGGGAGAAGGAAAGAGAGAAACAGAGACAGAGGAAGAGAGAAGAAGAGGGAGAAAGAAGGAAAAGGAGAGAGAGGGAGAGAGAAAGGGAGAGAGAGGGAGAAAAAGAGAAAGAGGGAGAGAGAAAAAAAGGCGATGCAAAGGAGAGAGAGAGAATAGAGTAGTGCAGCCACCAGCCATGGGAAGCCTGGAGTCACCAGAAGCTGCAAGAAGTGAGGAAGCATTGTTCCCTGGAGTCTTTGGAAGGACCATGCCAACACCTTGATTTTAAACTGGCCTCCGGAACTATGAGAAAATAAATTTGTGTTGTTTTGACTGCTTAGTGTGGTAACATTATGACAGCCTGAAGTGCCATAACTTTCATGGAACTTTCCTTGACGGAGGTCTTCAAACTTCAATTGGATTCTCCAAGAATTTACTTTTGGTTTGTAGGTACCCTAGATGGATGGTTGAAAGTCCTTCTTTTTTGTTTTTTTACTTAAAAAATTATTTTTTCTCTCTGTGAACTTCACTCTAAGTCTCTTTTGTTAAACCAAGTTCTACACTTTTCAGATTCATGATGAGTAGTGGAAAAGTATAGACAGCGGTCAGACAGTTGTTGATTTAAGTTCTGATTCTTGGGCAAGTTGTTTAACGTCTATGGTTATTTTCCTTATCTATAAAAATAGGGTGGGTAATACGCCTATCATGAAGTTCAGCAAATAGTAGTCTTCATTTTTTTTGTCTTCCAGACCAAAGTCAAGACCTTCTAGGAAGTGTTCTCTGAGGAATCTTGACCCAGAAGCCTTGCTCCTAGAGTCAGTTGCAATTGACCTTATTGGCTGAACCATCAATCCACCCTTCAATGAGAAGTAAGTCCTCAGGATTGTCAACAGATTCTTTATCACAGCCAGTTTTGTCATAGGCTAATGCACGTAAGTAGTTAAGTTAAGCACATTTCTGGTCACAAAACATCACCAAATAAAGACCTCAAAACTTCTAATATTAAACAAACATTTGCATTTATCCATTCATTTCCCAGTTCACATATTCATTCCAGCTCGTGGTCGGGGTGGCTGGAGTATACGGGGCAGCTCCAGGTGCAATATGGGACCCTACCTTGACAGGATGCCCTTCCATCGCAGGGCACCCCTCCATCCTTGACATACACCCACTCACTTTGATTGGGGTCATGGAGATAGCTAATGAACTTCATGGGCACATGCTGCGGATGTGGGAAGAAAACTGCATATCCAGAAAAAATCACCCAGACATGGGGAGACCATGCAAACTCACACAGATGGTGACATCAACATTAAAACAAAAAGATATTGAACATACAGGTGTCATTTGAGCACCTACTGTATACTGAATGCACAGTTCCCTTACCTGTCACTTCCTTTCCTTGGGAGGGCCAGGTGTGACCTCCATCTCTGCCTCCTCTCTTTCTTTTATGGCTTCTATCACCATCTAGCTATGGGTCTGGCCACACAGAAGGAGCCATGCAGAACAGTTACCCCTGAGCATATTTTAGGGAGCCTCTGTGCAGTCATCAGGAATGCGTGTCTTTTCCTCCCCCTGGAACCCCACTTCCTGAGAGTGATCAACCTGAAAATAATCAAGTAGAAATGAGGTGCCCCTGGGACTATGCCTTATAAAATGGGGAATATAGCCTCTAAATGGAGTAGAAGCTCATTAGTTCTTGCTTCTCTCTCTCTTGCAAACACAATAATTCTTTAAAAAAAAAAAGGAAAAAGAAAAAACCTGTCACTTTTGCCCCATTTCTTAGTGGCTTCTGCACAGCCTCACTGAAGGGAAGCCTCATTACGAAGACTTTATTAAGCTTGCAAAACAGACAGGGAAGTGCAGCAAGCAGCATACAGACCTCAACTTGCCAAAATAAATGAACAAAGCACACCCTGATGCCTGGGCCCTTCGGGAACAGAGGCCCAGGAGACCTTGGAGACTATTAGGATGCAACTTTATTAACTTCACTCCACACGTGGCTGTTAGCCTGGGGCAGCTCTAGCAGCTCCTGGGCCAGCAACACTGATTCCAAGTTCACCTCCTCCTCAGTCCTGGCCCTGGGCCTCCTGGCTGGAAAGAGGTCAGCTTCTGCAGCCCACTCCTTCCCCTGCTGCCAGACCCTGGGGTCAGAGGCTCTGTTTGGCAGCCTCCTCTGCTGAGATAAGCTTTCCATTTGCCTGTGTGTCCACAGCCAAGGCCACACCAAGGAGGAGAGGGCCTGGAAGAGGGAGGAGGAGATAAGCCCAGCAGGAAGGAATGTGTCATTTTTGCCCAGTTAGTATCTTCCTATCACAGCTGCTTGCTTGATTGCTACCCAGTTCTACCCCAAGCTGTCCCCTTGGAAATAAGGAACAGGGTACATTACTCTAGGGTCCCTCTGTCCTGTGGGGCAGTGGTGGGGGAAGACACTTCACCTCTGAGCCCCCCGTGTTCTCATTTGTAAGATGGGACTAATGGCACCACCACACAGAGTGGTGGATATCTGTGTCTTGGTTTTGAGGATATCTGTGGACCCGTGCTCAGCCCCCGCATGTGTCAGTCCTTGCCTCCTCCTCTCTCGTAGGATGACAGAAGTGCTCCTTTGGGAGTCATCTGGGTAGGGGTGACCTGTCATGGGGCATGGGCAGCCTTGACTTCTCACTGCTGCTCAGCCAGCCTTGAGTTTGTTTAAACCTTCCTCAAAACATCTTCTAATTGCAGCCTGTGCTTATGGGAGGGCTGATGTTGCTTATGGGAGGGCTGATGTTGCTTATGGGAGGGCTGATGTTGCTTATGGGAGGGCTGATGTTGCTTATGGGAGGGCTGATGTGGCTCTTGTTGCCTGAAACATTCTTGTTCATGGCCTTTGTCACCGCTCTTCTCTGTGGAGAGTTGGGAATATGGAAAAGGGACCTGAGACGTCTGAGATTTTCAGCCTCTGAAAAATCACCTCCTGGGTCCCTTCAGAGCCCTTGGGTTTGGCAATTGGCCAAAGACAGTCTAGAGAAGGTGCAGCTGGAGCTGGGAAAGGAGGAGCTCTGGCTTGGAGCGGAAAGGAGGGAGGGGAGTCACGAGTGCTCCCACTACCATCTCTCCAGGCAGGCACCCAAAGGGCTGTCAGTACTGGTGGGTGAAGAGTGGTCCCTGGCCTGCACTGCTAGAATTAGCTCCCAATTTTAGCTCTTATTATTTGGGAGACTTTAGGCAAATTACCTAATCTCTCTTAGGAAAAGAGAGATTGTCCCATTGGTAAAATGGAAACGGTGACGAGGAAAAGAGCTAGGGTGTCTGGCTTGCCACCTACATTGCTGTTCTTGTTTTAATTTAGTTTAGTGTTAGTGTTTGTTTATTTTTAATCAAAAGGAGGAAACCGAAGTTTGAGAATGTGAATACCCTCTAGTCGACCCTGGAGACTAGGGGCCAGTAGACATGATTGAGACTCTATACAAGAGAATCAGAGCAGTAGGGAGATAATCACAAAGTAACATACACTAGTAATTCACAGGTAAGGCAGCATGCGAAGAGTGCAGGAGAGCAGTGTAAGATTCTGCCTGTAGAAAAGCGTTTGGGCGCCTTGATGGAGGGCACAGGTGTGGGGCCAGCTGGGCAGAGGAAGGGCCAGGAGGGAACCAGTACCTGTGTGCTCTCCATCCTGCTACTGTCTGCCCACTGCCCCCTGTCCATGGAAGCCACCAGTCAAGGTTAGAAACACAACCCTTATCCAGGTAGCAGGGGGTGAGGCAGAGACCAGACGAGGGCAGCTTGGAAGGTAATACCTCTGGCTTCACCTGGGCATCTGCTGACCTGATTCTGGTCCCAGATCCCTGGGAGAAGTCTCATTCTGCTCCAAGCTTTAATTTCTTTATCCAACGGAAAATATTGCACTCTGTTCTAACTCTGAAGTTCTAGGTTTGTGGGTAGTTAGTCCCATAAATAGAGGTTAGGGGGCAGTCATAATCTCACAGCAGCCACAAGTGAAGAGGCCAGTGAGGATGTCACCCAAAAGAGGTGAAAAGTAAAAGCTTGGAGTTATTCAGAGAAGCAGGTGCATGTGAAGTATCAGGCTGATGTCAAATCCGGGGCTACAGTCCTCATTCAATAGCCCATTTCTTTCTATGATGCATTAGTGACCTTAAGTCATGTGATATGGCTATGTCACTCAGGATTTTGTGAAGCAAATATTTTAACTCCTATTCACCTCTTTTGTGGGAGTCATCTCATATGTTAAATGGCAGGACAGAGTGAGGTATGTGTTGAGATACGTGAGACAGGATAGGATTGAGAAAGGCATATTCAAGGTAAGCTACTTGGAGACGGGGGTGGGCAGTCAAAGCTATAGGAAACTTCAGTCTAAAAACAGGGAGGAGGGGTGCTTGATAATTTCTCTTGTTTCTGATGAACTTTATGAAGGCTTCATAGAATCCCACAACTGTGAACTGCAACGCTGGAGGACCCAAACTCCCAGACTCATTCACCTTAAGGACGGCAAGTCCATAGCACACATTCCACAGCTGCTCTTTGTGCTGTGGCAGGCATCATTAATCAATCACTCTTTCCTAGTGAGCCAGAATGCAACCTCAGAATCCTTTTCAATACAGTGACTGAGCAGCACTGTCAATCAATAGCAGGAGGCATGCACAGGAGAATTTGCCTGTGCTCCTATAGTTCAATTTCTCTTTTTTTGTAGTCGGAGAAACTGAAGCCTGGCGAAACCTTGCCAAGGCCTCTTAGTCAATTCCAACGATCCTAGTATTAGTACTGTCTCCCTATCTCCAAATCCTTTGCTACTTAAATGCCAGCGATACCTGCTTTGTCTACATCACTCTGAAAAAAGAAGTGCCAAAAATATGCTCATCACCTGCCAGCTGTCACCTGGCAAGTATTCTGGTCCATATAGATGGTTATCATTCTGCTTTAGTGGACAGTTGATTTCACCGATGCCTTCCCAAGTCCCTTTATGTGCAACTTTGGTGAATTCACCTCCACCCTCAGGATTTTCTGCTACCAAGTCTGGGGGAACAGGAAAGCTGAAGAATGCTCTCAGGGAAGATGATGGGAAAAGGGGAAGGGAATTTTCTACTTCTACAGATTGGAGGTCTGATACTGGAAACAACTCTCAGGGGGCATTTCATAAACAAACATCATCATCATAAAAAAGAATCACATGACCTCCAACACACATGTACATCCTCATGAGGAAGTGATTTTTCTGACTCATTGGAAAATCAGGTCCTCCTTCTTGTTGTTGCTTTTGCCCAGGTTTCATCCAGAAATCTTTTTCTGTGAAAATGATCAGCTGATTGCTGAACAGAGCAGGATCTTTAAGAAAATCCTTTGTCTAAAATGTGTGTGCATGTGAAACAGAAAGAGGGAGCTGTGACTCCCACTTTCACTATAATTGTCTGGTCCCCAGTTAGGAAGCTAATTGCATTTGGAAACCCAAAGACTCACCCTGGCCTTTCCATCAGGCAGGTCCAAATGCTGCTTTTATTTGGACTACCAGCTTAATCCATTTCAGCCCAAATCAGCAGCCTCTTCTACAGCAGAGGGTTTCTTTGGGGAAAACAGCTTTAGCAGTAATGATTCCACATATTGCTAGAGGGCTCTATTTTCTCCCATAGTCACCTGGTCCTAACTTACAAGTCTTGTTAGAAGCCCATTTCACTGGTGGAACACTGATTCAGAGAAGGGATGGGGTCAGCTGGTGCCACACAGCAGGTTGGGTCAGATATGGACTGGGATTCTGCGCCTGCGCGCTCAGCCTGCCTCCAGGACTGTCCGTGCTGTCAGACCAGGCAGACTCTGTCCAGGTTGGACAGCTCCACTCACTTCTGAGTACTGTTAAATGGAGCGGAAGACAACCACTGGCTTTTTGGATGGCTATAGAATGAGAACGTCAACTCAGACGCTAACACCAACATCATTGTGTGCTGAGCTTGGTGTTTTGACTTTTGTTCCCAGAAATGCTATTTTGGTAGAAGAGTTTCTTAATGATGCTAGCTCCACTTTCACCCTCTTCTTCTACCAGGGAGAAGTATGTGCTGAGGCACAATGTCATTTTCTAGGTATTTGGTAGGCATTTGACTAGTCCCCACCCCACTGATGTGCATAAAATAACACATATATAGGAGGACATGGGGTTTCAAAAGTCTTTTGTTAGCTCCTTCTGCTCTAAAGCCATCTTCACCTAAGTTGTTCAAGACAGAAGTGTCTTTTTCATTTGCTTTCCTTTTCAAAGCACATCACTGAAGGACAAGCCCCAACATCTGGGGGTCAACTACTTTCACACTTACCCACCCTTATGGTCAGGAAATTAATGCTGACATTTAACCTAAATTCGTCTTGTTGTCTATTTCCTCCTTTCTGGGACTAAGTAGAAAGAGAGAACAGCTGCTCACCATTCTTTCTCTGCCCCACCTGCTCCTGCATGGAAATTGCCATGGCTCCCATTAGTGTTCTCTTTAGTAATGATCTGTTCGAGGGTTTTAACTTTCTTCCTAGGACCTGTTGGCAAACTTATTCTAAATCTTTTCCATATTCATATTCACATCATTCTTGAATCATGATAGTTCAAAGGAATCCTTATTGATTGAGTGGATCTGTTTTATCCCAGACACTTTATTTCTATGAAATTCCTTCCATTAAAAACACAAATCAACAACCACAGGTGTACCTGAGGGGCCACCGTTGTACTTGTATACATTTATGATCCACTATGTTCTCTGCTCGTCTTTGTGTTTGTGCCCTTAGTGTACATTTTCTCTACCTGCAGTCCCTTTATCCTGAGTCTGGATTATTTTTGTGTTTTAAAGAATCCTGCTTACCACGTTTGCTTGCTGATCTTATCTTTATTAGGCATGCCTTCAATATGGCCCACTGGCATTTGATGTTCCAGAGGGTTCTTCCTTATTTTCTTCTTATAGATAATTTCTATGCATATACACTTATGGTTTCAAAACTGAAAAACAAAAATTGAAAATAATATTAAATGTTTGGTCTATAGTGGTGATAGTACAGGTCTACTTTCTTGTTCCCACAGATTAAGATATTTGGATAATACAAGATACTTACATGGACTTTTAGAGAGCATAATTTAAGATAAAACATACTGGGTTGGACTATTGGAACAATAGTAATGATGACTGAACTTTTACTGGTGTCACCTGTGTACCAAGCATGTGTTTAAACACATTATATAAATCATTTGAAGCAGGTCATCAGTGAAATAAAATCCCAAGAACGGACAGATTGGTGATGTGTAGAGGAGCCAGAGAATATTCTTGAAGAGATGGGACTTTAGTTGAGTCTAGCCCTGGCACAAGTTTCCCTGCTCCTGGGCCATTGCTTTATCTGGGACAACGAAGGCTATATTGATAGACATTCTTAGGTTGAGAAATCTTGTCCATATTATAATAGTATCTTATTTAGTAAACCTCCCCTGTCTTCATGAGGGGCCATTAACACAGTTGAATTTTGTGAAGAGGGTGGTTTAATAAGAATGTGGATTAGACTTCGTAAAATGATTTGCCATTGACTAGAGAGCAATTGGCAAATGGTTGTAGATAATTCTCTCCTCTCAAGATTCCACATCTCTGGGTCCATGTACATCCATGCATGTGCTCCCAGCCAAGTTAAGAGTGAAAATGGCTGTATTTTTATTGCAAATTAGAAAATGATACTTGAAGAAATCAAATGTCAGGACTCCAGATTCAGCCTCTGGCTCTGGGAGCAGAACTGGAGCAAAACCCCTCACAATAACTCAGCTGGAAAATGAGGACCTGTGTTGAACTGGCACTGTTTCCCGATTTATTCACCTTCTAAAAGGAAGTGACATTCAGAAACACATTTCCTCCTTAAACTCAGAGATGCTCTGCTGGAACAATTGCTCCAAGCAATAAGCACACTCTAAAGCATCAGGTACTCAAGTGGCTTTTCTGTGCTAGGCCCAGGCAGTAGGGTGAGTGAGTAAGGGGCCCCAAAAGGTCTGGGATGACTCTGCTACAGTGAGTTGTAAACCTTTGGAGGAGCTGAGAGTAATTAAAGGTGCTGTTGGAGATGTGCTAAAATGGGGATCCTCTATATTATAATGTTCGTTTCATCACATCGCCCTGGATAGAAGGCAACTCTTCTCTCCTTTGAATACCCCTGTGCAATATTATTACTTCTAGCTGGACTTCTTATGATTATCACACACACACACACACACACACACACACTACATGTCTGATAGCCTCTGAGTGACTTCAAGCTCCCAGAGGGAAGACTGTGTCTACCATAGCATTCCCTGTGAGGTCTCACTCAATGGGCACACTATTGACAGATGAGAGAATGAATGACTGGTGAGAACATGAGTAGGGCTATTGGTGAAGAGAGGGGAAATTTTAATTAATTAAACAGATATTAACTGACCACCTGCTGTGTGCTATGTATTCTCCCAAGTGCTCAGAATATAGCAGTGCCCAAGATAGAAGAAAAAGTCTGCTCTGGGCCTCCTTGGTGGCACAAGGGGTTAAGGCGCAGCATAGCACTATCAAGCTATCTCCAGCCACTGCACAATGAGTTTGCTCTCAGGCCAGGGATGTGACCCACATGGTGCAGCAGACCTCTCCTGTCTCTGCCGCTGATCCCCTCAGCAGTGTATTTCAGCAGATCTGCCTGTCCTGCTCCCCCCTCTGTCTCTGGTGACTCCTCTCACCCCTCACACCTCTGGCCCGTACCCCAATTCTTGTATATATAAATAAAGAAATATTTAGAAAAAAAGGCTGTTCTCAGAAGGGTTTATTTTTGGATTGGAAACGTGGAATCCTACTTGAGGACTTGAGACGGCGTCAGAGCAGAGCTAGCTATGACCTTGGCCTAGCTATGGTGGTTAGAAGAGTGGAGAGTTTATTTTATATGCAGGGGTGAACAAAAACTTGAAATTAACAATGCATATTTCTATTACCTGAAAGCATATGAAATGTTGTGTCAGGTAGGACCTTGCTCCAGTCTATCATCTCTCCTTGGTTATATCTCACTCTAAGAAGATATTTGGCGGCATCATCAGAATTGAGAGTTAGATGGGAAAAGGAAAGTAACCGGCATAGGTTGTGTCAGAGTCTTTTTCATTCACTCTGCACAGTGGCTCTGCAAGTCTGTTTTGCAGAGGATGAAGACTGTTGCCCAGAGAGGAAGCATGACTTATTCAAGGTCACATAGGAAGACTTAAATCCAGCTCTATTTGACCCCAAACTCATCTTCTTGACACTATACCATCAAAGCAAATGTTCAAGCAAATAAATAAGTTGACTCAAATCTCTGGCATCGGGGGGTCCATCCTGGTCTTGTCATCCTGATTTTACTCTCTCTCTAGGTCTCTGTGCCAGAAGCCTGTGACCATAGCCACATAACTCTACTAGGAGCTCATGACCACTCTCAAATGTCAGCTGGTGGCAATGTGGCCCCTGGAGACTCTTCCAGGTTCTGCCGAGGGGTTTTCTCCTCAGGGTTGCAGGGGAAATCAGGTGGGACTTGTGTTAAGAGGGTTAAGAAATAGGTTTCCAGACCAGTCAAGGAATTATGGAGAAGAGTCCCATTTAAGTTTCCTTAGAATGTTTGCATAAAATAATGGGGCATTCCCTTGGGTTTCCTATGGTTAAACCTTATGGGGTACACCCAATCTTTCTATGACTCTTGATTTGTTATTCTGTCCCCAGCAGCCTTGACCTCATTCACTTCTGAATTTCCTTACCTTCAAGAATGATTGATAAGTTGAACTCTATTTCTCTACCCTCTCTGGTTTTAGCTTTCCTGGGAATAAATATATGGTTTCTCTTTCAATGGGAACCTTAATCATTGAGGATGGATGGTTACTTGTTCTCCAACTGTACTATAACCCCTGTGCCCCCATTACCTCTGGAATGAGCCATTTGACTAGGTTCCTTTCAGGGGAACATGAGCAGTTGATATTGCTATTTCTTCCTAACTTTTTTGTATTCCTGGGCTGGAATGGTGAGGACCAAGGATTTCGAGGAAACCCCTTATTAAATATGGCAAAGTCTTCATCAGTCTGTACTCCCAAATGAGGCCATGCAGCAGAGCTACCCACTGATATGAACCTTGGCCCTGGACTATTACTGTAAATGTCAGCATTATGCATCTTGGGTGCATGGGTCACTGCTGTAGAGCCTAGGTCAAGTGTGTTAGTTTTGTAGTGCTACCATAACAAAGCATCACAAACTGGATTACTTAAAGTAGTCGAAACTGTATGCTCATGTAGACTTAAATGTTGAATTTAAATGTCCCAAGTCTCAGTTTTCTTATCAGCAAAATGGGTATAATGATGCATGTACTACTTATTGTACAAATGCACATCACATCAACACATAATAACAACTGATGCTCAGAACATGCCGCATTGTTTAGCATGATTGTATCTTTCCCCCTTTATATTTCTCTAAGTCTTTGCAATTATTTTGTTATTTGGTATTTGAGTGCATAAAACTAGGTTGAACAATTCATGGTAAGCCATAGCAAACTTAATATTTTTCCACGAGGATTTACTCTCATTTTATTTATTTCACTTATTTTAAGATTATTTCTCATTTTCTATCACTCATCAGTGGCCCCAGGGACTTCGCTACTAGAACATGTTATTTCCCTGGAATGGAACCCAACCACTTTCTGTACCCCCCGTGGAGTCCCCACAGTTCTGCGATGCATGCTGGGATGTCAGTCCGCTCTCTTTTGGGTTGACTTCAAGAAGGGAGCCGGTAGCTCAAGTCAGTTTGGCATGTACTGCAACACAACACAAATCGGTGTGTTCTTATTTTAAATGTTTCTTTCTCATTTCTCAGCTTCCAATCAATGAGTAAATTAAAGTGAAGGGAAAACAGAGGTAGTCTGTAGGAAAAAATAAGGGGCAAGAGGGGTGTGAAGAAATACCTACCGTAAACATGTCATATTTAGAGGTCATTTTGAGCTTCCACTCAGTCAGGTAAAAAATAACCAAAGCAAGCAATTTGTGACAATGAGCTGACTTATCCAGCTTATTTATTTATTTATGCAAACAAGAGCTGGGGTGTGGGCCAGAGGTGCTGTGTGGGAGTCTGGTGAGAGGATTCACCAGAGACAGAGTGGGGAGCAGAACAGGTAGACTGACGGAACTACACTGCTGAGAGGAGCAGTGGGTGAGATAAGAGATTAGGAGAGGTCTGCTACACGATGTGGGTCTCCACCCTGGCCGGGCATCGAATTAGTGCTGCAGTGGTTGAGGATAGCTGCAGAGTGCTCGACTTAACCCCTTGTACCACCAGGGAGGGCCCTGAGAAGATGACCTTTCTTGGCAGCAATACCCAAACTCTTTTCTTTTTTTTTAAATTTAAAGATTTATTTATTTATACATACAGGAGCTGGGGTACAGGTCAGAGGTGCGGGCGGTGAGAGGATTCACCAGAGACAGAGTGGGGAGCAGAACAGGCAGATCAACTGAAACACATCTCTGAGGGCAGCAGTGGGCGAGGCAAGGAGAGGTCTGCTGCACCATGTGGGTCCCCTCCCTAGAGGGCAGCAGGAATCGAACTCGTGCTGCAGTGGCTGCGGTTTGCTTCACAGTGCATTGCTTAACCCACTGCGCCACCAGGGAGGCCCGATACCCAAACTCTTTATGTCCTGTGATCCTCAGTAGATCTGTGTACTTAATACAGCAATGATTGCATAGCATACCTTTCAAACCAGGAAAATTAATTTTTACTTTTTTCCTTTTACTTCATTATTTTAAATGATGCATGTGATGATCAATATGTCATATGTCAGGGAACTAAGGATTTTAGTTCATAAAAATGTACCGTAAACCCCCTTCTCGGGTGCACACTGGTTTGCTCCCAGGCCCCTCTGACAGCTTTTCCTCTCTGGCTCAGTCACTCCCAAGTCAATATGTTAATTAAACAGTGTTGAAAAAAGATGCCACTTACAGAGAACACACAGAGAACAAGGCCAGCCTCTTCTTGCACTGTGTTTATTACAATTTCCAATTTGTAGATCAGTAAGCTGAGGCTCGGAGACCAAGTTCCATAGCACTAGGTGACAGAGGGAGGATCCAGCCTGCTTGCTCCCACCATCCCACAGCTCTGTTCCCAGTGGGTGACAGGCCACGCCCTCCCCCCTCCACACCTCCCCAGTCACTAGCCCCGAAGCCCCGCCCTCAGGGAACCCCCAGTTGGCCCCGCCCCTGCCTGCGTCCTTCCCTGGACTTTCTCACCTTCCTGCACAAAGCCTCATGCTGGGGGATAGGAGTTCCCATTTATTTAGCACCAGAAAAATGGAAAAAGAAAAAAAAAATTCTCCCTGGATTTTTGTTTAAAAAAGTGATCCAAAAAAGCCATCTCCGAAAGTGTACACACAACAATAACAGATGTTAACAGGCTTGTAGGACATTCCCATAAAGTTATAAACATATCTTTCAGTGGTTACTTAAGATAAACAGATACAAGTCACATATTTTTTGGTACAAGAGACAACTTGCTGTATGGAAGCCAAATAAAGATTCCTGAGTGTGAGATGCACCTGAAAAAGATTAGGAGATCATATCAAAGACATTAAACTTGAACCAAATGGAACATGCTTTTCTTGGACTGTATGCCTTGCAGAAAACAAAAAACAAAAAAGGGTTCCTTTTCCAGGCAGGAGACTTGGGGCTGCTGAGGCCTTGGGGGCATTGCTCCATGGGCCTACTGTGTTACCCGTGGCTGGTGCGAGGCCAGCCAAGAGGAGAGCCCTGCACTGCTCTCTTCCGCCTCTGGCTCATTCAGCCAACTTGAGCTGTTTCCTAAGTGCTGGGTGCTGACCAGGTGCCAGGCCTACAGAACTGGAGAGCAAAGTCTGATGAGATTAGCAGATGTACAATTAGATGCTCTCATCAAATGCCACCGTTGATGGACATGTCATGTGATGCTTCACTGTGTTGGCGCTGGGAACCAGTCTGCAAGGGTTCAAGTCCCAACCCTGACATTTGCTCTATATCCTGGGGCAATTTAATGTATGTCCCTGTGCTTCGGTTTTATCATCTATAGAGTAGAGGTAATCATAGTACCTGCCTATATAATGTATTGCTTTTGGTATAAAAAAATTTACCCAAAACCTAATAACTTGAAGTAGTAAACATTTCTAACTTCACAGGAACTGGCTGGGGATAGAGGCGGTGCTTATGGCTGCCTCCACGCCAGTGCTCACACACAGGAATGCAGTGAGGGGAGGGTGTGGTATAGTCATCTAGGTGCCTCTCGGGGAGGGTCTGCTTCCACGTTTGCTCACAGGGTTTGTGCCTTCAGGTGCTCTCTGGCTGCTGACCTGAGATGCCAGGTCCTTGCCACCTGCAGCCATAGGCTACTCACTGCCAGCATCTTGCTTCATCCACAGCGAGTCTAGAGAGAAGTTGCTGAGAGAATTAGAGACCATTCTTTTTATTACCTAATTTTGGACGTGGCAGCCCATCACCTTTGCTTTGTTTTGATTGTTAGAAGCTCGTTACCAGGTGCAGCCCACACTCACAGAAGAGGAGGATTATAGAAGGGCGAAGATACCAGCAGGCAGAGTTTACTGGGGACCTCCTTCAAGGCTGTCTGGCTCCCTATCTCATAGGATTGTCCCGAGGATTAGATGAGACCCTCCAGCACACAGGATGGTTCTCTCTCCCATGTTAAGGTTTAATGGCTTCAGGTCATTAGAATCTTCCGCCATCTTTAATCTACAGACCCCTGGGCACACAGCAACATTTTCTACACCCCACCCCTACCCACCCCCATCCTTCTTTTTCTTGTTATTCTGTCTCCCTGCACTAGTGGTTTTTTTTTTCTATATATATATTTTGCATGTTTTTATTTTTTTAATTAATTTTTTAAAAATTTTCTTACATCATTTTTGGGTTGTATTTTTTTCATTGTTCTTTTTTGTACAATATTTGATTTATCCCCTCAAGTGTAGTCCCCTTAGTTCTCCCACCATCATATCACTTGCAAACCACCATTATCGTCCCCATATGCTCTTCCCTCCCCTGTTCTGCTCCTCTCCATACCCCTCCCCTGCTGTATGCCTCAGACATATGAATAGCTGGCAAGTTTTTTTCCCCTGACCCCTTGTTCAGGTCCCTACATTCCTCCTATAAGTGAGGTTGCTGCAAATGGCATGAGTTTGTCTTTGTTAATGGCTGCATAGTATTCCGTTTTGAATCCACTCCAAACTACCACACCTTTTTAATGCAGTCATCTGTTTTGGTAATATTTTAGTTATTGTAAATAATTGTTGCTATAATACACAGGCATTCCTGCACTAGTTTTTAAGCCTGCTGGAAGTATGGATTTTTGTCTGTTGTCTCATACCTAAAAACAGTACATGGCACTTATAATTAAGTGGATAGATTAAACAGGTTGCAGAATTGCACCGTACCTCCATAGGGAGAGGCAATATTTCAGCATGATCCTGCTATTGTAACAGTTGTTCCATGTTTGTGTTTAGCTTTCTGCTTCTTCTCTATACCACACACTGTCTTTTGTGTTAGGCCATGTCCAGCACCCCCAAGAGTCTCTGGGTGTCTCTCTGAGCTCGAGATTACATTCCATGTTAGGACATTCCTGCCACATATACCTGAACTCCCTCTCACTAGAGTAGATTGGGGACCGTTGGGGTTTGGGAGTGAAGGCTGACCTGATGCAGCACAAAGTGGGTAGCACCCACCAGGCAACTCTGTCTTTGCTGCAGAGACCCTGAGTCCCTTTATTCCGATCTTGTAGGATGGCGGCACTTTGATTACTCTTTTATGCCATCAGGGAAGCTGAGTGTCCTGGAGAAGAGACAGGGGTGAATTTAGGGGTAAATGCCTTCACCTACAAACTAGCCTGACTTTGATTTGCAATTCCTTAATCTGACCATGGACTCCCAAACTTTAAAGTCATGTAGTTATATGTAGCCTAAGACAGGTACACGTTCTGAGAAATGCATCATTAGGCGAGTTTGTACGAAAGTCATTGAGTGTAATTACCCACACCTGAGTGGTATAGCTTAACGCATGTAGGCCATGAATAGGCACCATCATTGTATCTTTAACCTGTTGTTGACCAAAAGGTTATTGGGCACATGACTATACTACTCCCTGGGAATCACCTATTAAAATGCAAATTTGGACTTAGTAGTGTGGGGTGGGGCTTCAGTTAGTAGCTTTCTAATAAACTCTCTGGCAATGCTAAAGTGACTAGTCCAGGGACTACATTTTAATTAGCGATAAGGAAACAGGCAACAGCTCTCTTCAATAGCCCTCCTGTGCAGAGATCTGAAAAAAGCCAGTCTCTACTTTGTGCAGACGCTAACTGAGCAGTTAAGGGAGAAACAAATGAAAAAAATAAAACATCCAGTGATATGGAATCAAATATATTTGGGGGTGGGAGTGTGAAGGTGTAGGAAGTAAGGGATGAAGTATAATTAAAATGAGCCTTTAGGGTAGGTAGGTTGCTGCCCCAAAGGATGGTTGAGCAGAGGGTTAGGTTAACTGTAAAGGTGAATGAGGTTTCGGGTTGCAAAGGGCTTAGAACAAAACGAGGATAAAGTCTTCAGTTGGCTCTGAGTTCTGGGATTGTCCAGCTCAAATGCCTGCAAGGGACCTTGTGAGACAATAAGGAGTGGAGGAGACTGTGGTTAAACAAAGACAACATGTGTGTCTTAAAAGGATGTTCCTATTCAGCTATGGCTGATTGTTGCCATGTGGGATAGAGTCAGGTCTTCTTATTTTTCTCTTTCTTTTTTTTTTTTTTTTACGATTTATTTATTTATACATACAAGAGCTGGGGTACAGGCCAGAGTCATGGGAGGTGAGAGGATTCACCAGAGACAGAGCAGGGAGTAGAATAGGCAGAACGACTGAAATACACTGCTGAGGGGAGCAGTGGGCGAAGCAGGAGAGGTCTGCTACACCATGTGGGTCCCCTCCCTGGCTGGGGATCGAACTCATGCTTTTATGCTGCAGATGCTTCACAATGCAGCGCCCAACCAGCTGCGCCACCAGGGAGGCCCAGGTCTTCTTATTTTTCAAGGAAAGTCACATTTCTGGAATTTTATGTAAAATCTTCAAATTTTTAGTAGTTATGAGGCCAAATAAATCATATTTGCAATCATATTGGTCTTGAACGATCCCTCAACCAATTTGTGACCGCAGTAGAGGCAATGAAGCCTTGGGTGAGAAAGTTGCCTCTTGAGGAAAACTAGTACCCAGACTATGTGCATGGTGGCTGAGAAATCTGGTCAGGAGAGTGTGTGCTTCTGGAAGCCCTTTCTTTTCATTTTGAAACTTCTTAAGCTGTCAGACATCTTGGTAACAGGTCTCCCAAGAATCAGGTGAAGATGGTCAATCTGAGGGGAGATAATTTTCTGCTTTAAACCCCCAAAATGAATGTGCTTCCACCTCTTCCATCTTGGCCTGGGGACACGGGCACTGTTAGAAGGCACTGTGTGATTTGAAGTCCTGTAGAAAAATAAAGTCAGGGGATTCTTTCTTTACACCTCAACTCTGTCATTTCCTTGTTGTGACTATTGACAAGACAGCTATCCTCTTTTGCCTCAGTTTCCCTTCTTTCTAAGCTAGTCAGGTAATTGTACATCTCTACCAGGGCAGTTGAGAATCATGAGGTAATATGGGGGAACACCTGTGGCAATTGGTGCTCAGTTGGTGGTAATGATTTGATCACGCTGGTTGTCATCATCATCTAGTTTGAGACAACAGGTAATAACTTTGGAAGGTTCATTAGGATCATCCAATCACTTTACTTTACAGAGGGGAAACAGGCTTAGAATGGGTGGCTCATGTGGCTAAGTTCCCTGGTGAGATAGAGTTAGCTGAGAGGCATCAGCTCCCACTGCTGTGACATGTTTCTCGCTGGAAAAGAACATAGGGCCTGGCATGTGGAGGGTCTGTGGAATGAATGAATGGATGAATTAGCAATCATGGACAGACCAGACATTGACCTCATTTCCTCTTTGTCTTTGTAACATTACATACTTGATTCATTAAAAAGTGCATAGAAATAAGGGAAATAATATATATGAGATTCAGGAATTTGGAGATTTAGAAATGGTGAAGAACTCATAGTATTTGTGTTGCTTATTATTGTTTCTCCATGTAGCCAGATTTCTCCCTCCCTCCTACCTTTCCTCCTCTCATTCTTCCTTCCTTCACTCCTTTCTTCTACCTGTCGGCCTGCCAGCTTTCATTCAACCCGTTTTCATTGAGCACTTACTACATGCCAGGTTCTTCAGGCACTGTGCTAGGCACTGGTGATTCAAGAATGAGCAAAACTGGCATTACTCCTCAATCCGGATAGACTCAGAGCTTGCAATCTAGTAAGAAAAATCCCTCATAATCAAATCACCTGATATACAGGGACATACTTTGAAGGGCACCGTCAGGGCTGCTATAGGGATGTAGGTGTTTGGGGGAAGAGTAGACATCTAAAATACTCAAGGGCTATCAAGAAGATACAGCATTGGAGCAGGGATTCATGGGATGATGGCTGTTTGGGAGATGTGCCCCAAGAAAGAAAAGCAGAATGTGAAAGGCCCCAAGCCAATGAAGAAAAACCAGTGTGATTGGGGCCCCAAGAGGATGGTGGGGATGAAGCACTGTCCTGCAGAGACAGTGATATTCCTATCTCGCTGATGGTTATGAAATTTCCAGTAAGATTTTTGATCTTGAACCTGAATGCAATAGGAAGTGACTGCATGTACTTAACGCAGATCTGCATTGTAAAGAGCATGATTCTTCTGGCTGCCACTTGGAGGAGGGACCGCCACAGGGTCAGAGTGGTGTGAGGGCCATCAGAGGGGGGAAACAGGAAGATCAGTGCAAGCAGAGGTCAGAGGCAGGGTAGTTTGGGGGCTGAGAGGCGTGTATCAAGAGAAATGAGAAATTTGGGAAGTAAAACTGTCAGGATATAGGCAGTTGTTAAATGGTTGTAAATACTTAGAGGATTTCCTCCACTGAGTGAGAAATCCCCAGGCTCAGGGAGGCAGCTGCTCGGCCCCTTCTAAACAAGGCACATCAAGCCCCAAGCACAGTCCCTGGGAAGCCACTATGTGCAAACACAAATTTTCCACAAATACTGCATTGCTAGGGATTTACCAAGCGCCTGTGTGGGCCTCTGTGAGGCTAGGGGCCTTGGGGACCGTCTTCTCACATGGACAGGAGGCGGGGATGCATTCTAAGGCTGCCCCATCTACCCTAGTCACTGGACGCTGCATCTACAACACCAAATATCTGAGGAGAGGCAGAGCAGACTGTGCACTTCTGGGTGTTTCCATAGCCCCCAAGTTGCTTCGATCATAAAGATACTTGAATCTCCTATGGATCAAGAAGGCTTCTTTGTCCTCCCGAAGTTCAGTGTGTCCAGTTCATATCAAGGTGCAGTAAAACTGGACTTTCATCCAAATGATTTGGAACATGTAGATGCAAGTGCAAGTGCAAGAAGTTCAGGTATTTTCAAGGAAAGAGTTTTTTCAAAGAGTATTTTCAAAGGAAGAGTTATTTGGAGGTACTGTACTGGAAAATCATGTAGCTTAGACATTGATTTGTGTGTGTGTGTGTGTGTGTGTGGTTTTAGCCAAAAGACAGACTTCCAAGACCTCTGATTGAGCCCTGTCTACACAGCCATTCTAGACACTTAGACACTGCAGGGACAGCTTCTCCCTAGGCAGCCAGGGGAGATGGCTGAAATGATAGAAAAAAGTACTTCCCCTTGCTTACCTGCAGGTCTTTTGACCTTCATTTGAAGCATCATATTTTCTGTCTTCCCTGTCCCCTGAGACCCCTGCTTTCTGGAGAGGTTGGGGGTCAGTGACCATTTCTTCCAGATCTGGGTTGGCTGGGCCCACAGTCTCTCCAGTTGGCTGTTGACAAACCCATTGGGCTGGGGCAAGGAGGTGAAGAGAAGGTTCTGAAAAGAGAAAAAAGACAATCTCTCCGAGTGTTTCAAGCCATAGCGCTGAACTCTGTGAGGACTCCTTTTCTAACAAAGGCTGGCAGATAAAAGGCAGTGATTTGGTCTGATGTTACCTATTTGAAAAATGCATTCCAGGCCTCCAATGGAACTCTTGAGCATTTCCTATCCCTCTACCCCAGGAAATTCACAAAGCTGCAAAAGTTATTGCCTCAGATAACTGGGGAAGTTGTGTACTGGTGGCAGCACAAATCGAGAAAGAAAATGCATTGTTTGCAAAGAATGTGTGGACACGTATGAAGATATTTATACACAGATTTACAAGTGTCACTTTTAGAATGTTTATCTTGATTCAGAGGTGTTTCTTTGTAAGGAAAGTCATTCTGAATAAAGATTCCATCACCCATAGTAAACCTTCTGATTCAAGTATTTCTTTCGTATAGTACATGAGAGGGAATTGTTCTCAGGTAGGATGCTGGTGTTTGGGCCTGCCTGCTACATGGGAAAGATTTACTCCTCACTTCCTTCTTGTAAGGGGATATGAAAGGAGTCTTTTTGCTTTGGTTTGTTTTCTTGAGCTTGTGATTTAAAAATCTCTTCTTTCAGAGTCCCTCCTATACATACATATTGACTATCACGGTGCAGCCATCAAGCAAAGGGGACTTGCCTCCTGGACATGTCTGCTTCCCACTGTGAAATCACAGCAATGTGACCTGGAATAGCTGGGTAAAAACCCCAGCTTCAAATGCAGTTGTGTAATTTCCTATGATAAATAGCTTGGGTGAACGCTAATCAAAATTACTTTCTGGTTCTACCTTATTCAGCAAGACGAATGCATGACATGGCTCCAGAGGCTGGGATTTGTTAATTTGCAGATGTCTTTGCTCATGTCTGTCTCTGACCATCTTGGCAGCTCCCTCCTCTCTGCAGCAGGGGTGGGGTCTGGGATGTGGGCCCCTGTCATGGCACCCTGGCCTCTCACATGCTGACCTGCCGGCACAGCCTGGGCACCACAGCAAGGGCCACGCAGGGCTGCAGCTCTATACCCTTCACACGCTGGAAATTTACATTCCAGAAAGCAATAGTTCTCTGTGTGATTTGAAGACAATGATGCTGACGGTGCACATTACCATTCTCATCTCTAGCAGCCCCCTCTTCCAGCAGGCTGGTGGACATATGTGATCAAATAGCAGGAATAAGTAAGAAAAAAAAATCTTTAAAATAATCAGGTATTTGAATCACAAGATGAACTCCCAAGAGCCCGCAGCTTGAGAAATCATAATCCATATGGGTTGAGCTTATTCAGGAAGACTCCCCAGTAGGGCAACCACATCAGCTAAGAGGAGGTCACTGTGTTTTTAGGACTCAGCTAATGACGTCAGGGGAAAGGGAAGGGTAATTTCAGTGGCGTGAAATGGTGAACATGTGAACAGGAATTTACAAGCTCAGACCACCACGGGCAGACTTCGGGGCTTGGGGCCTTCTGGTTTTGCTGCTTTGTGAGAAGGACTAATTAAAATCACCCAAACAAAGGCCAAGTTTATGGATGTCTGTCTGATGGGACTGACTTCCTCTGGCACGAGCCTTGTAGGGTCACCTATAAGGGCCACCTGTGAGTAGAAAGTGTTGTCCTGGGTGGAAGCGATTCCATAGCAAGGCTGCCATTTCCCTCCTAGGTCTTAACCTTTCACAGCGAGACAGACAACCAGGAAAGTAGGAAATCGAAACAAGCTCTGTTTAGCTGAATTTTACATACCATAATCTCTTTACCATGGTCAAGGAAGGCAGGAATGCTCAGGCCAATCATTCTGGCACAAATCCATTCCAGAGGGGAGTGATTTACAACTGAGTACCATTCTCTACTCTTCCCTGAGAGGGAAGTTAAATCACCCAAGAATAACAGGATTCTGCACCAGGACTCACGAGAACCAGCTTCTAAAGGGTGGTCTTGGGAGTAGGTCTTCGCCCTGAGGAAACTCAAGCTCAGACACCACTCCCAAGTACTGGTTAAGGGTCAAGTCTCATTCCTATTTTAAGAGGTTGGCAGTGTGGTGAATTATGAGCTCTGAGGCGAAGGGGGGGGGGTGTCTCTGGCCCAGGGGCCCTTTGTTGCCTCTCCCCCAGTGCGTCTTGAGTCAATCCAGGTCAGTGATACTTGGCTGGTTCCACTCTACCTTCACAATGCCAAGCCCTGTGGTAGTGATGAGGTCAAGGCAAAGACTGCTTCCAGGCGGAGGTAGGAAGATACCATTGTTGTGAAGAGGCAGGTTGAAAGGCCGGGCCCCCTTTGAATGCCTCAGACCAAGGGGTACATTTAGGGGAGCCATGGAGGTCAACACCAGCAGGTAGTTCCAAATTTCTCAATTTTTCAAGATCACCATGTCTAGGACTTCTGCTCTGAGGGGCAGAGTGCTGGCCATAAGGTAGGTCCAGGACAAGCTTTAGCGGGAGCCCATGATAACATCCAGAAAGTAAAAAGAAAGGCCAAAGATTTGAAACTTCATTGGCTCAGGTATTTTGATGTGAGAATGAGCCCCTTAAAAGAGTCTGAGATGCCCCCTCCCTGCAAAAAAAAAGAAAAAAGAAAAACATCTGACAGGGCTTATAAATAGACAAGTGAGATGTTGAAATTATTTTAAGACAGATGCCTTTTTAAACTATATTCAGAACACCTTTCGGAGCTCCTAGTTGCACAGTTCCTCAAGCAGGAGGTATTTCATCTTCACAACATCTGGAACTGTCAAAGAGGTAGTGCGGCCGACCTCACCAGATGTAGGCACTTCGACATAAAAGTGCACCAACAAATCACGGCCGGAATCGCAGTGCACACAAGTGTCTCCCAGGCTGCTGTGGAGAAATTGAGGCGCTGGCAGGAGGAAGACATACTGTAATCCCTACCCCCTCCACTTTTCCTGCTGAATCAACTCTTCTAAGCAACTTTTCTGCGATTTTCCAGCAACTGCACAAGTTTATTTTCTTGGCCTGGAGGAAGTGATTGACAAGAAAGTCTATTTTTTTTTTTTTTACTTCAGGGAAAATTTTCTTTGTCCTATAAATCCAGAGACTTGAGAGAGTTGGGTAAATTTGTGCTGTTGCTCAAAGGCATCTCGGAGCTTACTTACTGTGGGTTTTCAAATGACCTTGTTGGGAGAGGACTTAGGGCAGGCTAGAGGGTGGGGAGAGACAGCCAGCGACAGTCACTTGCTGTGGGAAGCGGGCAGAGTGGCCCCACCCTGACTTCTCACCGGCACAAAGCCACAGGGTAGTCAGCCCTGACCTCAGGCACCCACTCGACTCTAGGTGCTCAGCCTGAGAAAGGCCTTCTACTAAAAGCAAGCACGAAGCTGATAATGATCCAAACAGAGTGGCTCAAACATGACGTAAAAACCTGTGGCTCGATGCATCACTTGAAATTTTCTTGTATGTCTGCCTGCCAGAACGGTATGGGAGAAATAAAAGCAGAACCCCACAGAGGGCTGGGGTGGAACTTCAAGCAACTTTCCTAGAATTATAGTGATAAGCACAATCCTGCTGATAATAATAAATGCTTGAATAAGATTTACTAAAGCATTTTGGACCTGTGAGATAGATGGGAAAATGAAGCAGGCTGCTGGAAGCTTTGGGATTTAGACAACCTCTCTGGTCAGAATGGTAAGGGCAGTATCTTCCAGGCAAAGGGAGAGCTGTTACTGTAACAAAGTCTTATTGTCACTGTTCTAGCTCTGCTTTCAGGGCAAAACTGTCCCCACCCTGGTCGTTAAATCCATCCGTTAAATTAATTTCCTGCAAGCGGAATGGTGCTTCCTGGAACTGAAGCTGTGCAGACAAACCCAGCCGGGCATGGTTTGGGATGGTGATGGTTTCAGGGGTCACATCTGGTGCTTTCATGAAGAGGCCAGCTTCGGCTGGGACACCTCTGTTTGGGCAGGAGAGACAGGAAGCTCCTGGCTGCCTGATTTGCATCTGAGTGTTTGGTTTCTCTTCCCCTCTGCATCTCAGGGAAGAATGCCCGAGCGAGAACAGGCAGCCGCACAGCTTCTACCACCCTGTGGTAACTTCATGCCATGACATTCGCTCCTAAGACAAGACGGGGCCTTCACTGACATTCTGTGAAGAACAGCATCCAAGGTGCTGGGCCCCCTTTGAATGCCTCAGGCCAAGGGGTGTCTTTAGGGGAGCTGTGGAGGTCAACAGCAGCGGGTAGTTCCAAATTTTGAAATTTTTCAAGATCTCCATGACTGGGACTTCCGTTCTGAGGGGCAGAGTGCTGGCCATAAGACAGGACAAGTTTCAGCGAGAGCCCGTGATGACATCCTGGCCTAATAGTTCCTGAGGGGCAAGGGGTTCAGGATGGAAAGTGGAAGCTGACAAAAGCATTCATAGTGTTTGCATTTTCTCCCCGGCTGTACATCTCCCAAATGTTCCCCACCCCCAATTTTATATGTAGCAGATGGTCTTCAAACAAATCAAGGAGCAGAAGCTGCAAAAGACTTAAGGGAAAAAAAGACAGTGAAACTCCTATATTTCTTCAAACGATAAGATGAACTGCAGATGTTTGCTGAGGGTGATGGTGCTGCCTACAGCTTAGACTTGACTTAAAAGAAGAGTCCACTTGTGTTTAGTGTTGGACAAGCCCGGTAGCTGTCAAGGTGTGATTTATGCAGGTTGTTTGTGAGATTTTACGACACTGGGCACATAGCAATTAAAGTGGTCTGCCCTTCTCCCAGCAAAGCATCCTTCTCTGGGGACCCAGGCGTGGAGTCCATGACGTGAGCCTGGTAGTCAGGTGGGAAGGACATCACCATCACAGGCCTAGCCTGGAGCCAGCATCTGACCAACATGCCCTCTTGCTCCTGGCCTCCCCCCATCAGTGCCTCCCTCTCTGCGGGGCTCTCAGTCTTTGCAAATGTCCTGTTCTTACCTGACACCTGCAGTCAGATTAATCTCAAATTAAGCTTGACAAAGTTGCTAAAAGAGAAACAGTTGTCTGTTGCAGAACCCAGAAGCATATAGAAAACAGCTGCTCACGAGGCATGGTTTAAAAAAAGGAAGAATCAGGGCAAAGCGTTTAAAAATGAACAAAAAGCCCATATTGGCAAGACCAGCAAAGGTCTGCACTCACAACACAATAGTAAATGTCAGTTTCTTAAAAATCTGCTTTTTCAGGACTTGTTGTAACTTGGTCATAAATATTTATTACAAACTGAAAGTGAAAATATAAGACCTAAGTGAGTACTGTCTCCTCTTGTCTGTCTACTTTAAAAGGCCGATTCTCAGGGTTGAAAGGGCGAGATGTATTTTGGATACACACAACCACTCCCAAACTGGAGTAGCTGCCTCTGCTGTTACGCATGTGCACAGGCCCGCCCCAGGTTGCCAAGCAGTGGGTTTGAAGCAGGGGCCGAGGGCTTTGGGGCAGAAGAAGCAGGAGGAGGCCCCAGCTGGCCTCTGGCCTCTGGAGCAGAAATGTGGGGAGGCTTTGATGTTACCACAACTCAGGTGGAAGCCCCTCAGAGCAACCCTAAGAGGAAGTCATTCGTTTTCAAACAAAGGGGAGAATTCCTCTGGACCCTGGTGTTTCCACTAAAACAACCTCTGAAAAGTTACTCTCCAGAGGCTGCGGGGCCCAGCTGTTCTCCAGCTCCATGAGGTTGTGAGGGAAGGAGCTGGGCTGCCTGTGTGGCAGCATGTGAGATGTGGGCTAGACAGAAGGAGGCAGGAGAGACAGGCAGGGGCTTGGCCTGAGAACCCAGAAAGTAGTAAGTGATTTTCAAAGCAGACATGTTTGCCTTCAGTCTCAGGGGGATGGGCAGCACAGACTTTCAAGATCTCTTCCGTGTCCACTGTGAAAATAACCAGCCATTGCCTTTTCACCCTGCCGCTGAGTTTGCTGGTGAGCTGGAGAGGACCGTGGGCTCATGGCTTCTCTGTCCCCAATTAAAGCAGAACCATGGCCAGAAATTTCCATGAAGATGAGACGCTTGCTTATATTTTATGCTTTAAACCACCTGGCAGTGGACATTTGTCTTTTTTCTTTTCTTTTTTAGCCACCCAATCTCTTAATTTCTTATGTCTTGTCTGTGAATTAGAATGGCAGAAATGACCTCTTATTGTAGACGCTGAAAATCAGGTCCTCATCTTCCCTTCTCCCTTTGCAGGCTGTGCCCTGAGTCCTCATGTTGTAGACATGGCTTGTTTCGCTTTCAATCTGAAGTCTCGCCTGTGGAAGGTAAGTTGCAGGTGAAGGATGTTCATCCAGCACGATTTGGGGCTGGACAGATAACCATACAGGGTGCCTGTGTGTTTGGGTGTATCCTATACTGAGTTCACATTGGCGGGCTGAATGATCCATTAGCCAGGTTTGCCCACAGACCAAATAATGAAGACCCGAATGAAGCCTGAGAGGTAGCTGACGGAGAAGTGGCTGCCACCCTTTCACTACTGGTAGTGTGTTAGGATGCAGAATTGCTTGCTTTACAGTCAGAGCTGGATTCGATCCTGGGGGAATGATAACGAGCAAGACTTTTATTGACTCTGAGTCTCAATTTTCTCATCTTCAAACCATGAGACTTAAAGTCTGGAATTAAATTCTGTCTGTAAAGTCAGGATTGTTGTGAGACTCAAAAGAGTCTTAATGCTTGTCACATAGTAGGTGCTTAAAAAATAATTCATTTTCTGCTTTCTAGAGGGAAATCTAGGGGAAGAAGAAGACATGGATGAAGGCTCGTGGAATGTTGGTGTGTTATAACATGGTCACCACAGCAGATCCTCAAGTGGAAAATGTGTGTGTCTCAAACAGCGGGCCTCTTCCTAATTATGTATGTAGAGCCTACAGGAGTTGGAATAACCAGGTGTGCTTGTTATTTCTCTATTCATGCTCCCTTCCCCCAATTCAATCCCCTTCTCTTTTCTTTGCTCTGGTACTGTGGCCACTGATACGCTTGCCTTCACCTCCAGCGGCTCCCTGCCCTCTGGCTCTGCCTGTGTTTGGTCAATTCCAGCCTGGCTCCATCTCCATCTCTTGCTTTAGGTTCCCCAAGCACCACACTCCACAGACCAGTGGGTGGATATAATTTCCTACCATTGCTGTTCTCTGGGGCTTAGATTTACCCTGGTCATTCTTTCAGTCCTATCCATAGTTTTGTAAATGGTCCCTTTATTCCATTCTCTTTGGAATCTCATCCTAGTCAGGAGACTGAAAAAGAATGTGACTGGACATACAGAGAGTCCATCTAGGAAGACTTCCTGCAGTAGGGTGGCTCTTCCCCAGCTTTGGGGCTCTTCCCATAGCAGTTTGATAGAGACAAAGAATAGGAGACCAGTGTTCCTGCTAGGGAGACCGGAGCCAACGAATGCTCAGGAGATAGAATCTATGTGAGTTCCTCATGGGGATGGCAAAGGCCTCTGTCCACAGGACATCTCTGCAGAGTCAGAAAGGAGAGAATGACACACAAATAGAAAACAGCTGTCACGACGGTCAGTGTACTGTGTGACAAGCATTCACAACAGTGTGCTGGGCGCTGTAATCACTGTTTTTCAGATGAGAAGTAGAGGTTGAGATAGAGTGAGTAACTTGCCTGAGGTCACATCACCTGGAAGACATGGGTTCAGAAGTCCTGCTTGATACCAGACTGTCCAGGACTGAAGATCTCCTGCGTTGTGGGACTTCGAGTGCGGATTTTGAATTATTGGCAGGATCTACTGGGTGGCAGTGAGAGTCAGGGACAGTGGGTATTCACAGTTATCCCTGGAATAAAGTTAATTTCCTTACTTCGAAAGACCCATTAAAGAGACTGGTGGAATAGAATATAGGGGAGAAGGAAGGATCAGAACAAGAGCGATCGACTGAAATCATCCTATCTGCAACATGGCGGTGGAACAGACCATCCAAACAGCGGCCATGCCCATACTTCTGTTTGTCCTGGGAATGCAACAGCTTTTTCCTCTGACATACTTACTTTGAAGTTATAATGGTGCCTACTACTAACAAAATAATGGAAGCTGAGTTCTTTACACAGAGGGAAACATGGCCAGGGAACCCAGAGAAGGTCACCCACAATTGTGGGCATGGAAGAAGAGGTAGAACTCGTGACAGGTAGAGTTCGGCCTTGGCATCTTTGGAGGTATGTACACTGGCACCTCACAGACCCTGCTATTAATGTGAAGTCAGCAGGCAGGTATGTGACAGATGGTGTTTTCTCTGTGGCCCCAGGATCATCCCAGCTCAGCCAGGACCTCCCATAACAACGGCATCAGACTGATGGGCTTCCTGTACCCTCTGCCCCAACTTCTCATTGATAGTGATAGGACAGATAATGCTTAGCTGTCCTTTCAGAGCAGGTGTTATTAATCTTATTTGCAAGATGAGAAAACTAAGAATGAGAAGTTCAAGGGGTTCTCCAGGGACCTCTAGTGGGAAACTGGCAGTACAGGGCTCGTCACTTACTGTATCTGCATGGCGGCGTCCGAGTGTCCAGGGCTCTCGCGATGGCCGGTCACATTCAGTAGACTCCACAAGGGACTGGTGTATTTCACCATTGGGAGGGCGTGTTCGTGGAGCTATCCTTGAAGAACTCAGGTGTTTATTTTTCAGCTTCCTACCACTCCCATGATCATTGACTCAGTTTCCTCCAACCTCTGTGCCTTTGCACATGCCGTATCTCCTGCTGGAATGACCTTCCTTCCTTTAACCATCTGGGTAGCCTCAACCCATCGTTCAAGACTCAATTCAAGTACCACCTAAATAAGACTTTCTGATACTCCCAATTTGTGTGAGGTCCTTCTCTGGGAGTCTCCTCCCGTCAGATATGCAGTAGGATTTCAGTGCTGATTAGTCTATAACCTTCTGGTGGTTTGTTTGCTGCCTCTTCTGATCCCAACCTCTGACTATGAGCTCCTTTAGGGCAGTGACTAATTTCTCAGATTGGCACAAGAAGAGGCTTAGCACAGTTTGTTGAATGAATAAATGACAGAGGCCAGAATATCCCAGGTACTCTGACTGATCAGGAGTTCTGGATCCTTCTCAATATATTGTGCTGAGTTTGCTTTGTGCTGGATTTTCCTGCATGTGCATCTAGAAATCATGCCTTGGGTATCCTTTGTAGGAATACTTTTCTATTTTGATGCAGTTTTTTTCATCATCCAGTACCAAGAGTATCTTTTGTGTGCCCTTAATGGTGGTGATTTTGTAAGGGAAAGATAAGTAAGCCTCCATAATTCAACTAGGGTGGCTGCCACCTTGCTTTATCAATCTCCTGAGGTTTCGTTAAAGAGACCTCTCGGGGCAAAGAGAAATTAGATGAAAGACTAGCTAGAGAAAGAAGTTTTACAAAACTCTTCTCTGAAGAAGGGTCCATGTTCTATAATATGACTGGTTAAATCTGAATGCAATAGTCAATTCACAAATCTCCATTCAGCTCAGTGTAGATATTTTGCTTGTTTAGGAGTGTAGATCTTTTTTGTAATGTAGATCTTGTGTGTGTCCTGGTCCCTCCAAGCAATTGGCACCTCTGGTGTAGGACAGAGTTGGAAGGTTGGGCTGCTGACCCTTTACCAGCTGGGCCAGAGCTTACCCTCTCTGGACTGTAGCATCTCTGATATGAAAACGGTGGTGATGGTACTGATGTGATGATGGTGGTGGTGGTAGAGATGGTGGTGATGATGATGATGGTGGTGCTGATGATGATTGTGAAGATGACAAGTTTCTGCCAGTTTCCTGTAGAACTGCTGTCCAGATTGAATGAAGCTTATATATACTTTTCAACCATTTCATTTTTTAAGATTTATTTATTTATGCATACAAGAACTGGGATACAGGTCAGAGGTGTGGGGGTGCGATGATTCGCCAGAGACAGAGTGGGAAACAGAACAGGCAGGGCAGCAGCTGGTGAGGCTGGACAGGTCTGCCACACCATGTGGGTTACCTCCCCGGGCCGGCGGCAGGGATTGAACTCACTTCTGCAGTGGGTATGGTCTGCTCCATAGTGCATTGCTTAACCCATTGCGCCACCAGGGAGGCCCCACTTTTCAACCATTTTAGTGGTTGAAATTAAAGCTGAAGAACTAACTGGGGCAGATAGTTCTGCTTCAAATGCTTTTGTTCTGCAACATATATAAGCCCCAGCAGAAACATACTCATGAAACTGCTCATTGTTCATTTTGGATCACAGATACCCATAGTCCTGAGTCCATACTTTTGAGTTGTGGCCCAGGAAAGACAAAGCCACAGCCAGGGCTGATATGAACCACCGAGCCTTTGAAAAACTGAAGTTTCTACTTCAATGGCATGAGTTATGGTAGGTATTGGGTGGATTTTGTATCTTGATCGAGAATATTCTCTTGTGAAAGTGCTGCTTGAATTTGGCTTGCTGATGTTGGCAATGCAAATATGATTGAATTGATTAATAGGAAGTAATGACTGGTAATTAAGGCATAACCTGTGAGCTGGAAAAATCTCACAAAACATGCACATTGTGATTAAGGCTATAAATGGAAGATGACCTTGCTTCTGATTGTTCTCTCTTACCTATGGACAGCAGCCCCATTGTAGGGTCAGCTGCCTTTGGAACTGGGTTATAAATAAAACACACATACTAATCTATTACTTAGAATCCACCTATTGCACTTTCAGCCACTTGGAAAAAAAATGGAGCTTTGTCAAAATGAAATTAGTCCTTAATCTCTGATCTGAAGGTCATCTGTTGAGGAGAAAACCCTCCCTTGTGACTGGTCTAGGTGGTGTATTTCAGCAGGTTTCACTGTCTGTAAAATCCTGCCTTTCTATTGCATTCATCCTCTTTGATTATCAAAAACTTTCCTCTGCAGCTAACACTGAGGAACAATGTAATAAGTAACTTCCAATTAAAGTTTTCCATATGTGGCAAAAATTGTAATGAATGAATAAGTAAAAGACCGCATAATGGAAGCCTATTAGCCAAGTGAATATACTCTTTTAAGTCAAATTTCTATACCACTTTTGTATTATCTTCCATCAGAAGAGAACGTGCAATTACCAATTTTATCTTATCTCAGACTTATTATTAAAGAGTAGTAAAGGAAACTTCATTCCAGGAGCCATAATGTGATTTTTGATTAATAGGGGGATTCTTATGTGACAAGAATATTTCTCCCAGGCAAAGTACGCACATGGATTTCTGCCTGAGCTGGCTTGTAACTGAACGCTACACCTCAGGTGGGTCGACAATAGAACATTTGTTTCTACATGGCCATCTGCGTCGTAGAGTGCTCCAAAGCCCAAGAAGGGCAGGGAAAAGTGGCATTGGCTTTGCAGACCCTGATGTGTGTTACTTGGTCCCAGTCGTGTTGCTGAACACAACGTTGACTCTTGCCAGGGGCAGAATGAGCAGCCCAGAGCCCATGATCTTGTCATTCCTTCTAGTCTCTGTGGAAGCCTCAGAGTTCAAGCTTCCCTGCTTGTCTGCCTCTCTCTAGAGGAAGCATACACACCTCCTAGGCACACAACGGCTCTCTGGAAGTCAGTGACCCACTGCCAGCCCATGTAAATGGTTTGAATTTAACTCTAATGTGTCAAGTCAACATTTCCTAGATGCTTTTCTCAGGAGTTGCCTGGGAATGTGCGCTTGATGCTGAGTGGCCTGCGTTTATGCTAGTGACCTGGGGAATCATAGGGTAAGGGACAAGGAGAAGGCAGTCCCCGTTGCCTTGCAGCAGATCTATGCTTTGACCTGTACTCATGCCCTCCTCTCCTCAGGGAGCTCAGAGCCCCCTTCCCAAGATCCTCTGGCTGGCTCTTCTCTTCCCAGCTGCATGACACTGAGCAAGGATCCTAACACATCTGAGCCTTAGTTTCCTTGGTTGAAAATTGGGGTCCTCACTGTTTGTGAGGACAGAGGGAGACATATTCTAACAGATAAATCCTCCTCTAATGAATGATGCCACCCCCTGAGGACCCAGCGGGTTGGGCACCTAACATGGCTTCATTCACATTAATGTTCCCTGTGACTCTCTGTCCTTCATGGAGACTGCTGTGCGGTCATCTCCCAACCCCAGGGTAGGTGTGGGCAGCCCAGGGTACCCACACCTTGACAAGATGCTGTAATGGGGATCTATTTTTGCAGGAAAAAATGGTAACTCCTATCATGTGGCAGAAGAACTCAAATGCCTATAACAACATATGCCCCTCAACCAGAACTTTTCTTTCTAAAAGTTAATCTGAAGGGAAATAACTGAGCAAGATTTAAGGTATGTGCATACAAGTATTCAGGGAATCACTCTTTACAAGAGCCAAAAAATTGGAATGAAATGATAATGAGGGGGACTGCTGCTGGTTAGCTACTCTGCAGTGCATCGAAATATGGGGTCATCATCAGAGATGATGTTGTAAGAGAATATCTAAGGTTGTAGAAAGATGGTTATGATTCAATAAGTGGAAAGTCAGTTATAAGACAAAATATGCCATATGATTCTATTTTAAGGGGGAAAAAGACTTAGGGACATCTGCCAAAATAATAAATATCAGTTCTTTTAGGATAGTTGGATTATGAGTTATTTTATGTTCTCTCTTTTGCTTAGTTCTATATTTTGATGTTTTAAAGTAATCAATATGGACTACATATGTGATTTTAAAAATGTGATAAAAGATTGTTTTGTAAAGTTTTTTTTCTAAAAAATGAATATTTAGAACACCAAAGCCCCCTTTGTAAAGTCTATTTTTAAAAAAGTGAATACTTAGAACACCAAAGCTCCCTTTGTAAAGTCTTTTATTTATTTTTTTTTAATGAATATTTAGAACACCAAAGGCCCCTGTTGAAGACTGGGTTTGTTTCAGGAGATGGACCCTACAGGGGTAGAGGGATTTCAGGGGTCCCGAGACCCTGTATAAATTCCTGTAACCTCCTCCTCGTGGCCCCCACTGCCCGGCACTTAGCCCCAGTGACATGCGGGTTCTTTGTGTGGGAGAGAAACACTCAGTGAGGATTTCAGTGACTGGTTCCTTGGAGGGACAGTAGGGTCAACAGGTCATCTGACTGTGCAAGTCACCGTGTGGTCAAGGTAATTCATGTCTGGGACAAGAGCTGATGGGAAGAGCAGACAGAAAATGAGAGCAAGAGGTCTGGGAGGAGACAAAAGAGGGCAAGGAGAGCCTTGGAATTGAGGGGTGGGGCCCCAGACCTGCTTGGCTCCTTTCCAGCTTTGTGATACAGTTTAGAGCCTTCCAGAAACAGAAGCTATCAGGTCTGGCAAAGGTCAAGGGACTGGCTCACTTGGGCCTGAGAGGCGCCATCATTGCCCACTGCAAATGGGTGCTTGGAAGGAGGAAGGATAAATACAGCTGTCTCCAAGGGGCAAGGGTAATTGGCTTCTTCCTCAGGAAGGTTTCCTTTTTAAGGCAGAATTCTATAACTGGAAGGCCGCAAACGCAGGTCTGCGAAGATAAATCTACCAAAGACAGGGAATTTTTGGTCTCTGGGTATTGGGCCTTGTCATTAGCCACCCCGGGCTGTGGTTTGGCCAGGTCCAGCTTACTTCAACCCTGCTCAGCACAAGACAGGACACTGCCCTGCTGTAAACCTACCTGTAGCTCCTCATGGCCTGCAGGGCAGAGCTTGAGCTTGTCCTTGCTAACTTGGCCCAGCTGACCTCTCCAGTTCTTCCCAGCCCCCAGGCACACATCCTCCCCAGCTTCTTGGAACCTCATTGGGTCCTCTCAGAATGTCTTCTGATAATGTCTCTACATGCCGAACTATTATTCAAGAACCAGCTGGAATTATATATCAAGAAGCCTTCCCAGATCGCTTTATCCCATGGAAACCATTCCTATATGTTTCTTTAAACACTGAGGTATTTAGCCACAGGAAGGAATAGCTAAAGAAATAACTGTGCTGAGATTTTTTTCCTTTGAGATTCCAGGCTGTATATGAACTCCAAATATAAGCCTCAGCCCTACAAATTATCATTTAACTGTTTTGGGTAATAATGTTTTTATTTTATTTTAAAATAGGTAATATATTAATATGGTTCAAAAATATAAATATAAGCTAACCAAATATAACATTCAGTGAAAATCTGACCTTTCTCTGAATCCCCCAGAGCTACACCTCAGGTTCTCTTTCCCACAGATAACCAATCTTACCAGTTTCTTGTGGATCCTTCTAGAAACATGAATGTAAACATAGATCACATTTGTTCTTAAACAAGTGGGGCCATGTTATGTGCACTCCCTGAACTTTGCCTTTTCATTCAACAAAGTAATTTGTAGGTAGATAGATAACAGTTCATAAAGGGATTCCCTCCCCCCCCATTTTTTATTTTATGATTCATTTGCATTGGTGTATCAAATTTTTTTTTTAACTCATCTTCTGTTGATGGGCATTTAGGTGGTTTCCAGTCTTTTGTTGCTCTTAGAAGATGTATGGCAATAAATAGCCTTCTATGCAGTCATTTCCCAGAACTACACTAGCGTGAGTATATTTGTAGGATAAATTCCTAGAAGTGGAATTGGGTCAAAAAGCTCTCCATTTTTAATTTAGATAGATACTGCCACATTGCCCTTCATGAGAGCTGCCACAGTTTATTTTCCCCACAGCGATATTTCCGGTGGGCAGTTGATATCCATTTTGACCACACTATGTGAGCACGTAACAGGTGTGCTGACCAGAGCTTCTTCAAGGGGTGCCAGTTTGTAAACTCAGTTCCAGTTCTGTTGAAACTTGAAGAAAATGGACAATTGCTTTTGCTGTCAGTATTTTTACCTTTCGGGAGCCAGCTTCCTTGGTGTTACTCTAACCATTGCCTTCAGTGTGACCAGTCTTGACCTCAGAGATGATTTGTTTAGGGCTGGACATGTGAATCTAGTTGGACCAATCAGAGGGCCTCCCAGGAGTCCCCCTACCAGATCAGGCACCCTGGATCCATAGGCGTCACAGGCCAAAAAGATAATGCAGACTTTGGCTCTCCAGGAGCCAATAAGGCACTACAAACAGAATGCTTCTCTGAAAAGGTTGGCAAGCCAAGGGCAGCAAAGTTGAGTGGTGAAGAAGGCTGAGGCCTGGTCATAAATTTAGAGCCCCAGGATCCAGCATTGCCTGAAGCCAGCTACTCTGACCTTCCAGGTGATGTGACCCAATGCATTTCCTTCGGGGCTAAATTTCTGTCCTTTGCAACTGAAAGAATTCTAATACAGTACTTTGCATGCATACTTTCACTTAATTGTGCTAATGGCATTATAAGATAAGATTTCCTTTTCTATTTGGAGATGAAGAAATTGACAATGAGTCTAAGAAATTTTCCAAAGCTCACAAAATAAATAAAAGAGTTGGATTCAAATTTAGCATATCAAGCTTCAATCTTTAATTTAAACATTTTTTGGGGGGGGGGACCAATTCCAACAGCATCAGCCTATTAGGCTAATTTTCTTTCCCTCTACCTTCTGACTTCTATGCAAACCCATACTGCTAAACCATGCAGTTGGAACTGCATCAAGGTGCGGGTTCAAGAAGCCTCCCCACCTGGAATTCATGCCTGTTTATGGGAGGTCAGTTGACAAAAGGTGACAGAACAGGATGACACACAGCTTCCCTCTGAGGAAGGAGAAAGTGAGGGGGCATGAGGCTACTGATGAACCTCTTCAGTTAGTGGTCAATTCTAGACCAAGGCCTTCCTCCTGTTTCTACACAAGAATCACCCTGAAATATGCAGCACACCAAAGGGCTCTGTCTGCAGGTTCTGTGCCTATCAAAAAAGAAGCAGGTCTTGCAGCATCCACCCACTGTACAGGTTCTCAAATTCAGTGATAAAAAATGGGAGGCACAGTCATGCCAGCAGGACCAGGCTATGACTGCCATTGAAAAGACTGCTGGCTAGCTGTAGTTTCCAAGAGAAGGGGGTTTGCTACATCACAGGAGGCCACAAAGGGGAGCACTGGGGTTAGTTAGAAGGCAGAGGACCAAGGGAAATATGTGAACAAAGGTCATATGGTAATTTCCATGGACAGGAATGGGCAAGGGCAAGTTAGCAGGCTCAGGATAGGCTCTTCTGACTAATCTCAGTGGGCTCTGGGGCACAGAGGCTGCCCTGAGTTTGGCACCTGGCCCTGGGGTGATTATAGCAGACAGATAGTGGCTAAGTGTGAGAATCCAATAAAGGAGGTTCTGGGGTGTGGGCTTCAGATCGGTTTGTCCCTATTTGAAAAGTATACTTGCACATGAACCCTTTACTAGTGCCAGGAATTGGCTAACCCTGGGAGGGGAAGTGCCTCCAAATTCTTCAGGGCCCCAGGTGTTATCAGAATACAAAAAAAAAAAAAAAAAAATGAAAACCACAGTTACTACACAGCCTGATAGGAACTGGGGCTGTGGATGAGGGGTTGTTAGTCAGCCAATAGTGTCACCCTTGTATATGCCATTTTGGTTGTTCTTCATACATACATACATACATACATTTATTCATTTATTTATTTCTAAAGATTTATTTATTTATGCATACAAGAACTGGGGTACAGACCAGAGGTGTGGGGCTGAGAGGATTCACCAGAGACAGAGTGGGAGGCAAAACAGGTAGATATACTGAAATACACTGCTGAGGGGAAGCAGTGGGCCAGGCAGGAGAGGTCTGCTGCACCATGTGGGTCCCCTCCCTGGCCAGGAATCAAACTTGTGCTGCGGTGGCTGCAGATGCTTCACAGTGTGGTGCTTAACCCATTGTGCCACCAGGGTGGCCCTGGTTCTACTTTTATAAGGAAATAATTGGGCAGAGTAGCAGAGATAAACATACAAGGACATTTATTAGCATGATATTTACAACAAAAAAGGAAAAAGTTCAAATATACAAAATTAGCATGTGACTAAATAGTTTACTGTTTTTTTGCATACAATAAATCACCACATGGTAATTGAGAATGTTAATGTAGAGGTATATTTACTGATATAAACACATGATCAGAATATATTATTGAGTTTAAAAAAGAATTAATAAATGTTAGAAATATGTCACTAAATGCTGACATATATTTACAATGTATTTTTATTGCTTTGAAAAGAAATATATCAAATTAACAATGGCTTTTCTGGGCTATCCAAACATTTCCTTTCCTTCCCTATACTTTTTATATTGTGTTATGGAATGGGCTTCTAAAACTTTTATAAAAAGTAGTATAAGTTTTTTTAAAAATAAAGTAGCATGTGTCACTCTGCCGGCCTATGATACTGTGAAGAAGAGTTTAGGAAACATTCCCTTACACCACTTTCACCTTTTGAAAACAGTGCTGCATGGGGAAGAAGCATTTTTCTCTGAGATGGTGTGGCTCTCAGAACACCACCTCCTATTCCATCAGAGGAGTCTGTGTTTTACTCATCCAGAATGTTCTAATAATAACTGGAAAACCAACATGCAAACCAAAGCTGGAAGTTTACTAGCTGTTTAGGAGGAAAAGGACAGTAAGAGTCCAGTACAAATCTTGTAGTTCCTTAAATTTAAAGTAAAAGTAAATGGTGAGGCTACAGTGTTGGTAAAAATCAATGGAAATTTATCCTGGAGCATTTCTATTAGGTTGAACCACATTACCTGCATTCTGTGATCTTTGAGCTACAAAGTCATGATTTACATGTTAGGCAAGGTATCTCTGAATTAGATGATAAAGTAAGTCAGAGAACATATGTTTGGGAATTTGCACCATACTTTGAAGAAGGCTCTGAGGCTTAAGAACTATATGAAAAAATTCTGGACTAGCATACTTCTATGGTTCTTTTTCAGTTTAAAATATTGTCTTCTCTTTCCCCACTCCTCCTGAGTCATACTCCCTGGTGGCCCATTCACTATTTATGTAAGTCCAGAAGGGGATTCTCTGATTTTAGTAGGCCTTTTTGGAAATGATTGAGGGTCCTTCCCACATGTCCAGTTCCTGGATCCCAATAACAGCCTCCTTGACTTCAGCTATGATCCTTGCCCCACACTCCCCAAATTACTTGTTCATCTACATTCTCTTGGATGTCTGCATCAAACCCTCCCTTTTCATAAACTCTGGTCAGGTCACTCCTTTGCCCTAGAGTATAATGAATGCAGCTGCAAGATAGATTCTGTTCAAATATGGTCTCATGGATAGCGAACCCCACTTTGGTCACGAGACAGTTACCTGACTGTCCCCAGGGAGGAGGGGGCAGATGGTTTCATGGTCCTCTGAAGATGGGTGCATAGTCATGGGCCAGCTGGGGCTCAGTGTCTCCTCCAATGAAATCCTTAACACTACACGTTGGAGACAGTTCCATACAAGGGTGAAATCATCATCATTATCAACATAAGTACCATCAAAGCTTCTTGGAGGAGGCAACAAAGTCTGAATGAGCAGTGTGAGGAGGGACTGAGGAAATCCCCCCAGATGGAAGTTGTATGGGTTAGCTAAAGACACAATCATCATCTAAACAACTTGTTGGATTGCCAAGTAACTGCCATACTAACCAAACCCAGAAGCAGCACCCACTAGCAGCGTTAACATATAGAATCTACTAGAAGAGGAAGGGGGTGAGGGAAACACAATGTGGGGGGGGGCATGGCCTAGTGGATGAGACTCATCGAGACAGAGAGCTGTGGGTGACACGAAGAGGATTATTTCAGAGAAAACAAAATTGCTAGAAAGAAAGAGCAGATGAGTGATGCTAGGGAGGAAAGAGGAGTGAGATTGGGGAAGAAGGAACCGGAGTGTAGATTTTTCCAAGGCGCCTGCAGAAGGAGGTGACTCCCTCCCTTGGATGCTTCACAGGACGCGCCCTGGCAGATCCTGCCTCCTCTTGGAAAGCTCTGTGGGAAAAGCTGTGCTGTGATTAAGATCTTTTAATTAAGGAAGCCGTTTGCACAGAGTGCAACAAGAGGCTGATGGAGAGTTTGCACAAATTGGATTTTTTTTTTTTTGGTTAACTAGAAAAATAATAAGAGGAACTTGTCTTTGTAGAAGCAAGAGGGATATGTCCTTTTGAAGAGTGTCTCATAGATACCTGCGAATGAATCATCTGCCCTTTCATTCATTCAGTTACAGAACATATTACTATCACTACTACTCTGACTGCTGAAAAATAAACAGTTATTGAATGCTTACTCAGTGCCAGGCACTATGCTAAGTATGTTACACAAGCTATCTCTTTCATTCCTTCGCTCCACACAAATTGGTGTAAGTTGTTCCTCTCCTTTTTTTGCAGATGGGAAGACTAATGGCCTCTTTGTAGGGAAGAAACTGTCTACTTCCTTGAGGGGTAAGTTAACCATGAGAGGGGAAACAGGCAGCCCCAATTTCTTTCCTCTGTACCATTACTCTCTTTCTCCTTTATCTTCTGAGTCTCCCAAGTATGTCCTTCCTGAAGGGTGCCCACATCTGTCATGAACTCCCCCTCTCTGCGTTGCTCACCCCATGGAATACACTGATTCCCTGTGGCAGCTGACTTCTGGATTCTGAACCCAGGTAGGTTCCTTCCTTCATGTCCGTGCAGCCTTGGGTTTGGAGACACAGTGGACAGTCCCTCCGGATGCTGGAGCTGACCCTGCGTGAGAGCTCTTGCCTCCCCGCAGCGCCCTTGGGGTTGGCTTCATGCCCAGGACTGAATTTTCTCTTGACTTTCTCCACTTTGGTTCTGAGTGATGCTTGTTCCTTAACCTGAGTCGCCCAATAAGGTCCAAACCGACGCAGCCACAGTTCCTGAGCTCCATGGTCTTTGACCGGGACCCCACCTGCCTGGCTCCACCTCAGAGTCAGTTTCCTGACTTCTGTTCCGCTCTGGTTTAGGATCAGGAGCTGAATTCTGGTACCATCCCCATTCCAATGTGTCCTGCGTGTGGCCAAATATCTCTTCCTTTGGAGGAGCCTTCTGCCGCTTCACTGTATTCCTGCTCAGTGTATGAGTTTGGGCTTGAGAGACCACGGCTTTCACTCTGCCCTACTGTTCCAGGCTGGCAAGACACTCCACCCACCCACCCCTGTGATTGGTTCCCTAAGCACACGTAACCCAACTGGACCAATCAGAGTCCAGGCTTGCCGACACTTGGCAGGAGTGATGTGGTCCTTTTCCCTCTAGACCCTTGGAGCAGCTGCGGGAACTTTTCTGAGAGTGAGAAGCCAGGACGGCCAGGAGCGCTGAGCCAAGGGTGACCGGAGATGGTGACTTGCTCTCTGGACCCCAATGTGTCAAGGGGAATATGCCCCCTTGAACTTTCCAACTTTATGAGTCATGAAGTCTTTTAATGACCAAATTAATTTTTGACATTTGCAACTGGAAGAGCCTGCCTGTGATGTTTTTTTCTGTGAGTTGATCTTCATTTCTTTTAACTGGCCCCACATTTTGGCAGAGGACAGAAGGGAGCAGGTGTGGTGTGGTCTGTAATTTGCCCTGGTGCCTACTCAGGGATTTTATTTGTTTGCCTTTTGTTTGAAATGTTCTTATTTTGCTTTGACAACTGTGTGGTAGGTGGCAGAAGTTTTTTTAAAAACTTCTTAAAAATTTCAAGCATACATAGAATACTATTGTAAGCCCTCTTGTCCATGGGCATTTTAAATGTTTCTATTAGCACAGACTTCCTATGTTCATTTATGGAATATTCACTGAGCTCTTACTGTGTTCTAGGTTCTGGAGATAATAGCAATGCCAAGATCCAGTGCTGATCTGTTGTTGGAGCTTCATTCTGGTGGGAAAGACACACTAAGCAAGTTGCAAATGCACACACAATAACAATAAACGATGTAAAGACAACTCAGGGTCCTCAGTCCCTGGCAGGGGAAGATCCTTTGAGGAGAAGCCATCTGCGCTGAGATCTGAGTGCTGAGAGAGAGTGTGTTGTGTGCTATGAAAGTCTGAGCAATGTGTGCAAAATCCCTGATGTGTAAAAAGGCATGAAACTGGCATAGAGTGGTAAGAGGTGGCCTAAGTATAATGTGCTCGCTGTGGAAGCCACCCAGAAGCCATCCAAGAATAAGATCCTGGGTCAAGACTGCCACGTTGGGTGATGTAGGTTGTGCACTGCACCATTCTAGGGAGAGCCATTTGCCAGCATTAGGGGTTGGCTGACTTTTTCAGTAAAGGCAAGTGTAGGGTTAGAGAAATCAGGTCTTTCCACCCTCCAATTACTGTGATGATGGACACCTGTGGTGCTGCGAGCATTCCAGGGTGGGCATGCGCAAGTGGGCGCACCTGAGTTAGACACGGGCTTAAATGGGTGGTGTCATGATGACACCAGGACCAACAGGACTGGCAGTACTGACCCACGTGAGCAGCAGCAGCAAAGCAGCTGAGAGGGTGAGACGCGCCGGGGGCTGGGAGGCCTACCAGCCTCCCGGCTCCCCAGCCCCCATGCCTGCCATGTACCTGATGCCACCTCTGATGTAGAGATTAATAAAAGCATAAAAGCCACCGAGACTCCTTCCTTTACCCTCCGTCTGCTAAGAACCATCCCGAACTTGCTCCTGTGCCTGCCTTCCTGCTGCTACAGCAAGGTTGTAAAAATGTTCAGCTTTGTGGGCCGGATGGCCTCTGTCCCAATAACTCTACCATTGTAACAATGAAACCTAATTATGGACACTGATTTGAATTTCTTTTTTTAAAAATTTTTTTTATTTATTTATGCATATAAGAAATATATGCATATCTAGGGTACAGGCCAGAAGTCCAGGGAGGTGAAAGGATTCAGCAGAGACAGAGCCGGGAACAGAACAGGCAGACCGACCGAAACACACTGCTGAGGGGAGCAGCGGGCGAGGCAGGAGAGGTCTGCTACGCCATGTGGGTCACCTCCCCAGCTGACGGCAGGGATCGAACTCGTGCTGCAGTGGCTGTGGTTTGCCTCATAGTGCGTCACTTAACCCACTGCGCCACCAGGGAGGCCCATGATTTGAATTTCTAAATTAAAATAAAAATGATTAAGATGAATTTGCTTATGATTTTGCCCCCATTTTTAAAATGTAAAGCCCATTCTTAGCTTGTGATCATGTGATAGGCAGCAGGCTGGATTTGTTCCTGGCCTACAGTTTGCTGGCCCTGACATCTCTGTAGTGACTCAGTAATCCAGGGCACCTGTGTCCCTTCTTCACCGTCTCTGCTCTCACTGGGAAGGCTGCTCTTCCACGTCCTCCCTTCATAGAGCAGCACGCTGGCATGGGTGTTACAAAGATGAGGGAGAGGATGTCTTCTCACTTGAAGGAAGCACCCAAGTGGTTCGTCCCTCTGGGGTCAGGCGAATCCTCTCTTGGCAGGGAAGCATTCTGGGTCTCCTGTGCAACAGTGCCTTCTCCTGCCACCTACTCTTCTTGTCCTTTCTGTCTGCTTAGCATTTGTTTCCTTGCTCCAGCTAGAGCCCTGTAACTGGTGATTCATGTGTCTCACTTCCTACCTGGAGCCTGTCCCCATGGGAGCAAGACCTCCATCTGATTCCCCAGCTGTGCCTAGCTGAGTGCACTGCTGATAGGATTTGATTTTGAAAGAGCCTGATTTTTTAAAAAAGATTTATTTATGTATACAAGAGCTGGGCTATAGCACAGACCAGAGACAAGAGGATTCACCGGAGACAGAGTGGGGAGCAGGACAGACAGATGGACTGAAATACACTGCTGAGGGGAGCAACGGGCGAGGCAGGAGAGGTCTGCTGCTCCAGAAAGAGCCTGATCTTACCAGGAAGAGTTGACCTCATGATAGGTGTGGTTCAGGTGGAAGAGGAGAGGGTGGGGAATTGGAGAGAGGTGTGGCCAGATACTCAGACTGAATTTAATTGGGATTAATTACTGCTAATTCTACTGTCTTGTTTGTCTGCAATGGGCTGCCCTATAAATGGTTTTTATGTATTAATGATGAAAGGATTGCCATTTATAAAATTAAGTACCTGGCTACTCTGCTGTAATTATTGTCTCCTTCTTGTCTACACTCTCTAGTTACTTTCCAATGATCTTTGTAGGCAATAATGTCTTGGTGATTTCTCACTCTTGGTCCTGTCAGTCCTTACTCAGTAGTTACTTTTTTTGATCTGGAAAAAAGTAGAAGCACCACCCTAGTCTAAGCCATCATTATCATTTGCCTGGATTGTTGCAGCAGCTTGCTAACTGGTCTCCTTGCCCAAAATTTTGCTCAAAATATAGTCTCAACTCAGGAGTCACGCAGCTCCTATTATCAAGCAACATCTTTGCTCACGCCTCCGAGGACCTCTTCTGCAGTTGGAATACAAGTGCATGTACTTGTAATGACTCAAAGAGCCCTATAGGAGGGGTTCTTAAACTTGGTTGTGGTTTGGACCCTCTGACAGTACAGTGAAGCCCTTGGATTCCTTTTTAAGATCTTTTTTAAATGCATAAACTAAAATGCACAGGATTTCAACAAAGAACATTTCATTGTCTTAGTCTACTCAGACTACTATAACTACAACCATATTCTATCATGCTTTGCTTAATGGTGGGGAGAAATGCATCGCTAGTGGATTTTGTCATTGTGTGAATGTCTTAGAATCTCCACATCAAGCCATACAGTATAACCTATTGCGACCACTGCTGTATATGTGATCTATTGTTGACTGAAATTTGTTTTGGAAGATATATTAGGAAGAAGGTTATGGTGGCTGAACTTGAATAAGAGCATTCTACCAGGAGGTCGCTTTGGGCAAGACCATCTGCATGTCATGTTGCACAGGAAAGTGCAGCTACATTTGTCCCCTACCCCAGTTCCTCATGCCCTGACTGCTCTCCATGAGCTCTGCCCCATATGATTAATCCTCCACTCTAAACCTCTGACCTTGCCCATCACCAACAAGCCCTTCTTCTCCTCCTGCTCCAGCCACACTGGCCTTGTTGCTACTTCTCCAACATTCCAGCACATTTCTGCCTCAGGACATTTGAGCCTGCTATTGTCTCTACTTGAATTGCTCTTCCTGCCAATATCTATACGACTCACTCTGGCTTCTTTTATAACTCCTCAAATACTGATTTCTCAGTGAGTCCCTTGAACATTCCCTGACAACCTTGTCTATTTAACTATTTGACTTTTTCATAATACCAACTACCCTGCTTTCTTCTAGAAGGAATGTTTTCCCAACTAGAATGCAAGATGCAGGTGGTTGGTGATGCATTGTTTTTGTCCACTGCTGTATTCCCAGTACCTGAAACATTACTGGGCACTTATCAGGCACTCAATAAATGTTTATTGATAACTGCAGAAGTACTCTTCATATTGTCCTGAGCAAAACACAACAGAAGGGCAGGCCCATTTTTAAATTTTTGCGAAATTTTGGCATCTTCTCATTGGTCTTTACTCCTCCATTGAAAAGTTGTTTCTAAGAGCTAATAAAACTTCTTTAAGAATTTAGTGGATCCGTGGAAAGCACCTGTTTAAAGGGATGTCTAAGTATTGAGATGATATATGAGGAAGGAGTGGCATAGTGGGCTAGCTGTGCAAATCTGGGTGGGCTTCTCTTCTTTCCTGACTTTGCTTCTTCTTTGTAAGAGGAGAGAAAATCCCCACTGACCTGAAAGGGTTGCCCTGAGCTTTAAATGAGATATTTCATGAATAGTGAATAAGCTCAAGAAACAAATGATAGCTGTTCACAGTGCTAGTAATAAGTCACAGAAGAATACGACCAAGTGTTCCAGAAAGTTTTCTGCTCTGCGGGAGACCTTGGGGGTCCTGGGGGAGCTTAGTCTTGCTGAAGGGAACGTGCTGTGCTGGAGTCAGGACATGTGCTCCAGCAGCCTTTCCACCAGGAGAGCTCTCAATGCTGGTCCCAGGGCTGGCTGCCTGTGATGCCTCTGGCTTTCAGAAGAGGCCCTGTAAATCAGAGCTGAAGGGAAGTGATGGAGAAACGCAGCCCAGGCCAGGATTCAAAAGGCAGCAGGAAATGAATACATTTGTTGGAACACATGGCAGAGGAGCTGTGGAATGTCTGAAGACTGAATCATCAGGTATGCTGAGCTCGTGAGCAGTCCCTGACTCGTGGACCAGCGGCAACGCTTGGGAGATCCAGCTACGAATAATGTGGTACGAACTTTAGTTGACAGAAATTCTTTTCAGATTAGCTCCTGTTTCAAATTATCTGTTGCCCGCAGATGAGTAGAAGTTAACTGACTGTACACACATTATTATTCTATTCATCTATTTACTGCATTTATTAGTAACCAAGTATATGTGAATATTGGTACACAAGTGAGGTAGACACCGGGAGGATGTGAAAATGAGCACTATATGAAAATGATAATCGATTTTGAAGTTCGAAAAAAATAATCTCACAGTAGCCACAGAACACAAGGATAGATGCTAACTTATTTAAAGAATTGATTTGTTGAATGATTGGTTGATTAAGCCATGTGATAAAAACTTAGTGTTGTGAACCTACTGTGTGGTAGGCAATGTGATAGTTGCTGAAGAGTGAATAATTAAGAAAAAGAGACCTGCTGACACTGAAATTGCCTTCTACTGGTGAGCTGGAACATAAACAAGTAGCAAAGAGGCAAGCAGGGCAGTGTAATGGCAGGGAGTGGTGGTGCCTTGAAGAAGGGCAAAAGTGGTGTGGGGGAGGGGCACTGGCTGTGTACAAGGGTTGGTGGAGAGGAGGTAGCTTTGAGGCAAGAGACCTGCCCAAAGTAAGAGAACCCCTTAGGCACTTGTGCTTTTGGACTTTTCTCTGGAAACTGAACCACAGAAAAATGAAGGGATTTTCCCAGGATTACACCATCAGGTAGTTAGTTGCTGAGTGGGGCATTGCTGTGACCCCAAGATTGTAACTATACAAGCCAGTTTTTAAAATACCGCGTCTGCCTTCAAGGAAGTCTGTAGTCCAGTCGTCAATTACAGCCTAGAAGCGACTAATTACTCCATAAAGAGCAAACGATGAATCCTACAGCAAGTTCATATGCATATGTCTCAGGTAGAGAGACACACTGGCAGCTGCCCAAAGCAGGGAAGGAGAGGTAAGGAAGCCATGAATTAAGACTCCGCTCCTGTATGCTTCTTTTCTGAAGGTGTCATTCATTTCTGCTCTTTCATTCTGGAGATTAGCATATGAAAGTATCTGCTGAGTCTCCTGCCTTGAGGTGAGCTAATGTAAAACTCAGGAAAAGAAAATGTTTGTCACCTGTGAATTCTCTTTTACATAAAGGCAGAAGCAGTTTTCAGTCGCAATTATCTTCAGAAATAGAAGTGTAACCTTTCATCTTGTTAACCTAAAAATCAGGAGGGAACTAAAAAGGCAAAGCATGTTTGTAGAAGATCAAAGCATTACAATTCTGGGAGTACAGATTTGGGAAGAAATGTGTCCCAAAAATGGACAGTTGTCTGGGTTTTATGTTTTATTTTTTTAGAGAGAGAAAAAGAAGGATGAGGTAATGGATGAGGATGGTGTGGAGGAGTAACAAGGTAGAATGACCAGGTGGAGGGGTCACGTGATAAAAGCAGACAAATATTCACTTTTATCAGTCTTTTCAGTGTATTCTCATTCTTGCTAACTTCTTGGACCTTCGATGATTTACCCCGCCTATGTTTGTAAGACAATTCCTTCTGAAAAGGCTCCATTTTGAAATGGCTCCACTTATGTCAGGCTTTCTTGCAAGAGTTGTTTCTTGATCTACTTTGCTAGTAAGTGAGCTACAAATCTTTGTTGAAGACCCCCTCTGAGAGAGATGGTGTTCTAATGCCCCCTGCCTCCCACCTCCTGGGTAAAGGAACTCATCTGCCAGGTCCAAAAAATGGGGCAGAGACCATAGAGACAAGAGACAAGTTTATTTTTACTTTGTGCTTTTAAAGATTTATTTGCCACTTGACATCCTTCATATTTGCCCACTCTTAAATGCCTTCTGTGTTTAAAGTGACACATATTTATGAAAGGGAGTAAGAAAACACAGAAATTAGAAAGAATAAACACAATAACCACAATCTTACCATGTAGAGAAAATAACAAAAATTGCTTCTTTTTTTCCCAATCTTTTTGTACTGAGCATATATGTCTCATTATTGAATTTTAAACTTAAGTTCTTGTCTTTTAATTAGCTATACTATATTACATGTGTATTTCTTCCTGTCATTTAGAAACTCTTCATAAACTTCTTAGAGAATTTTAAAGTTTATTCCTCTATTTAGAAAATACCTATTTTTAAAATACTGCATACCTATTGTGGCAACTTTGGAATAGACACAACTTAATGTTCCAAAGGACACTATCAACAGAGTGAGAAGGCAATTCATAGAATAGGAAGGCTATCTGTAAATTACCTCACTGATAAGGGGATAATATTCCAGAAAATATTAAAGGACAACACAACTCAGCAACTACAAACAACCCAATTTTTAAAAGTGGGCAAAGGACCAGAATAGGTATTTCTCAGGGACCTCCCTAGTAGTGCAAGGGGTTGCGTACTGTGCTGTGGAGTTACTGCGGTTATTACAGTAGGAGCTCGATCCCAGGCCAGGGAAGGGACCCACATGGTGGCAGCTGACCTCTCCTCCCTTGTCTGTTGCTCCCCGCAGCAGTGTGTTTCGGTGGATCTGTCTGTTCTGCATCCTGCTCTGTCTTTGGTGAATCCTCTCGCCCCTCCCCCCACAGCCTCTGCCTGTTACCCCAGCTCTGTATGCATAAGTAAATAAATTTTTTTTTTTTTAAAAAGAATAGGTATTTCTCAAAGAAGACATGTAGATGACCAACAAATACACAAAATGATGTTCAACATGTTTAACTATTAAGGCAATGCCAATCAAAAATACAAAGAGATACTACTTCACAACTATTAGGATGACTTCTCAAAAATAGAGAAAACATAGGGAGTGGATGTGGAGTAACTGGGTCCCTGGCACATTGCTAGTGGACTGTAACACAGTAAGGCACTATGGAGAAGAGTATGAGGGCTTCTCAAAAAATTAAACAGAATTACCATATGATGCATATGTCACATACATATAAGATTCAACCTCTGAGTATGTACCCCAAGAGTTAAGGGCAGGGACGTGAACAGATGTTTTGTACTCCTTCCTCATAGCAACACTATTTACAAGAACAAAAGGTGGAAATGACCTTCATGTCCATCATGATGAGTGGATAAACAAACTGTTTCACTGTTAAAGAGAAAATTACTCTGACACTTGTGAAAACTGGAAGAAAGACTTTCTCAGGACTATTGCAAGTGATGTTAAGACTGTCTCAACGAAGAAGGGAAAGTGGATTCAACTCTCAATATGACAAAGGCAGCTGGAGATTTGTAGTCAGGGAGCAGATGATGGGGATCAGTGGGTGGAAACTTACTGAGAGGTGACATCAAGGAGAGGAGCTTCTCACTAAATGGATTTAGCAGAATTCTAGAATTCTTGCTAACACAAGCAATGCAGGATTAGCAAGGAAAAGGAAGAAGGCTGAAGAGCAGAGGCTCAGAAGAACCTGATTCAGGTTTGGTCAGAGTGTGTTTACAATGACAAATGTCACTAGGTGGATCAGCCTTAAGGAGGAATGTGAAAGAACAACAACCACAACAAAAAATAAAAAAGAAGAAAACAAAATAAAACAAACAAAAAAAAAAAACAAGAGAAAGCTCAAGGAAATGGGCAATCACAACCAAAAACAAACAAATAAAAACTCAACAAGATCAAAAGGTCAAAGATAAACCCAAGGGATCATGGGGTGGGCAGAGGGAGGGGAGGGCAAAGACAGAGATGAGTGCAGAAAGAGCACAAGGGACTGAGGTGATGGTGCACAGGTGAAATGGTGGTGGGAACCCCCTCGGGACTACATATGATGTTAAATAAATCTAATAAATTTAAAAAAAGAAAAATAATTAACCAGTATAAAAAATAAAAGATAAAAATATGGTAGTATCCTTTACTAGGCAACTTAAATAAAAATAGAAAAACTCTAAAAAAAAAAGACATGTTGAGTGAAAAGAACAAATACTGTATGATTTCGCTTCTGCAAGATTCCAAGAGTAATCACAATCCTGGAGACAGGAGGCAGACAGGTGATTGCTGGGGAGCCGAGGAGCATGGCGAGTTATTTAATGAATACTGTGTTTTAGTTTGGGAGGAAGAAAAAAATTTGGAGTTGGGTGGTAGAGATGGCTGTACAACAATATCAACTGCACTCATTGCCACTGAATTTTATACTTCAAAAAGATTAAAATGGTGAATTTTATGTTTTGCATATTTTATAGCAATTAAAAAATTCACGTCAATAAAAATGATTACTCAGGGCCTCCCTGGTGGCGCAATGGGTTAAACAACGCACTATGAGGCAAACTGCAGCCACTGCAACAATAGTTCCATCCCTGCTGCTAGCCAGGGAGGTGACCCACATGGTGGGGCAGACCTCTCCCTGCCTTGACCCACTGGTCCCCTCAGCAGTGTATTCAGTTAATCTGCCTGTTGTGTTCCCCACTCTGTCTCTGGTGGTTCCTCTCACCCCAGCACCTCTGGCCTGCACCCCAGTTCTTGTATGCATAAATAAATAAATCTTTAAAAAAATTATTACTTAGAAATAATTTCTACTGACATTGTGATGTTTCCTCTTCATTATATCTATGAATCTATCCATCTATCCTTCCATCCCTTGCTAGCCATTTATGTAGGTAGATGTACACATATGTACATTTGTATATATTCATTTTACATATTGAAACTCATGTTAAATGTATGACTTTATATATTTAAAAAGCATCATCACATTATATATATATAGATTAATAAAAAATATTTTAAGCATCATTTAAAATCATTCCATTCCATTCTATCATATGACTTTACTATGAATGTTTTCATTGATAATAACCTACTATTTGAAATTTGTTATTTCCCTTTTTTCTTGTTATAAATAACTCTTCAGTAAACATCTCCATTTAGAAGACTTTTTAGATTAGTTCCTTAGTTTAGCTTCTTTATATAATGAAATTACTGGGCCAAAAGATCAAATCAGCAAGATGTATCTCTTCCTCCCTCCTGCCTTTTCTTTCTTTGTTCTCCCCCCCCCCATTTCCCCTTTCTCCTTCTTTTCCCTTCCCTTCTATTTTCGACTTCTTTTTGGGAGTTGTGGCATCAGAATTCTAGATAGGTCCTAACATTTTTGACCTCTGGTATACACACAACTTCTTCCATTTACTCACCTAAGTGTTAATTTAGATCCTTCTTGGGAATAAAGTTTACAAATGTAATTATGGCCCCAAAATCAATTGACCTTATTTATCTAGGAGATGATCTGGGTGGACCTGATTTAATCACACTGACCCTTTAAATCTGGGCTTTGAGGTCAGAGACAGGGGCATCAGAGAGGGGTGGTTTGAAGCTGGAAGGGGACAGAGGGCAAGGACACATCAGCCTCTACAGCTGAGTGGCCACCGACCAACAGGCCACAGGTGGTGACTAGTCTTACCACCGCAATGGAGTGAATGAGCTCAGAAATTCTCAGATGGGAACTCAATCTGCTGACACATTGATTCACCTGGTGATAACCCATAGCAAGCCAGCCCCGCAGCACAGCCAGCCATGCTGATCCACAGAGCTGTCAGCTCATACATGAATTGTTTTAATTTGTGAATTTGTGGTAGCTTGTTATGAATAATAGGAAATGAATACAGGGATGAATTTATATTTCTAAGGTGTGTGTGAGTATGTGCGTGCGGTGTGTGTGTGTGTGTGTGTGTGTGTGTGTGTGAGAAAGGAAGAGGAACAAGAGAGATGGATGTCCAGCCAGTTCCCTGAAGCTTAGCTTTCACATGGTCTACTCTGATTTTATGAGTCAGTCTTCTCTCTTTATGGGGCACTTGTTTGTTTATCTAATGTCATTGTTAGGTATCTGATTATCTCCATGACAAGCAAATGGAGGCACAGAGAGGTGAAATGACTTTGTCAGTGTAACACAAATAACAAGCATCCAAGATGGTGTCAGATGCATGCCAATCTCCTTCCCTTTCTCTGTACCACACAGCTGCTAGGAACTTTGACTAATTTCCCTGGTAGCAAAGATGACAATTGACTTACAAATCCAATGAGGTAAAAGGAGAAGGCTGTTAATTAAGAAAAGAGGGAGAACTGAGGAATCTAAATTCTAGTCCTTCTTAAAAGTCCAAGTTACGTTTCAGTCTCCTTGGAGATCTCCAGCCCCTCTGATCTCAGTCTCCTAAGATCTCTTGTTTGCTCCTCTGCTATGAGTCCTATCCATTTGGGTCCTACCCATTTAGCTCAAGTATTTCTCCCTTGTTCTGCGGGTCCCCTCTTCCTGCAGTGCCTGACCAGGCTGTAAACTATCCCTGGCAGGAGTTAAGTCTTTTTTTCCCTGGAACCCATAGTTTTCCAGCATCTCACTAGCAGAGCAGCCTGTGATATTTTACAGTGATTGATGGCCAGTGAAATTTTGTCGACAAAAGAGGGCAATGCCATCTTCTCAAATTCCTAAGAACTGTCCCCTGGCCCTGCCTCTACCACAGAGAAGGTTACCTTCCTTAATAAAAACAAATCTCATCACCTTTAACTCAGGTATTCTGATGAGCTTTGTTTTGGGGTCTTGAGGCTCAGTGGGTATTATTTCTAGATCATGGTCTGTCTGTGCTTATTCCCCCATTACTCAGAGCAGACTTGTTGGAATGTTTCAGCTTGTCTCAATGAGGCCACAGGATATAAGGAAAGATTGATTTGCTCCTTCTTTGACTGTTCTGCTCTAGGTAAGGGGAAATCACCAGAACTAGGTCTCTAGTTAATCCAGTTCACAGGACAGGTCAATCTTTTGCAACTTGTAATCAACTCTGGAAATTTCTGCCTACCATCAGGAACCAGATTAATACACAAGCCCCTGTGAGTCCTTGGCTTTCAGGTCAAAATGAGAGGCCGATTCCCGAATCCTGAGTCCTGCTGACTTAGGGCCTGTCCTCATCATCTGGTTTGGTCTGAGGACCACTGCCTTCACCTGTGACCTCAGGAGTGCTCTCCTGCCCCCCACTAGTATAGTTTCCACCTCCCATCACTGGTGGGCACCTACATAGCAGAACAAAAACCATCAACCCCATATTAAGTATGCTTATTTAGTAGAAAGGACAGGCTGTGTCCTTGCAGTTAGTTTCAGGTCTGAGGATGAGTTTCATCTGATAGACTGATCGAATCGGAGGAAAGTCATAGACTGTGTGGAGGGTGGGTGACAGGGTGTTCCCATGGTTGCCTCCATTGGCATAGGTCCATGTTGGAGCTCTTTCACACAAGGAACTGAGGCTGGAGGGCAGCCCTGGGCACTGAGGGCCCTTGGCTGAGTGCCAATGCCCATATCGTCTTAGTAATGGAACCCATGAAGGACGCTTTCGGGAGACTGAGAGGAAACAGCGGCCTCAGCATGTATGAGGGAGGGGGGAGAAAGACAGAAAGGAAGATGACTTGGCAAAGCAGAGGCAGAAAGCAGAGTGGGTAAGAGCTTCTTGCCCAGTGGAGCCAATCTGGAATCCTCGTTGTTTATGGAGCAAGAGTCCTGGAGATACACAATCTGAGCCAGGGAACCCTGGTGTGTGAAGGGGTTTGTCTAACATCTTGATCTACTTTCTTAAACTTTTTGGATGGAGAAAATCCCCAAGCCCCCGTGCCAAGCCTTTTCCCCCTCTATTTGTTAAACCCATCTGCAGTTCAAGGGAAATCAGATTCATATGTTTTCAATTCATTTACACTTAACTTATTAAAATATTGCTTTGTAAGAGCTATTTGATGTCCAGGAAGCCATTTGTGTCTCTTAAATAAATCTTTAAAGTCCTTCTTTCTTAGAAACAGGAAATTGCATTTTGCCAAATGCAAATTAACTTGCACCTCATAAAGTTCAAGTTGAGCTCAAAACATATACTGCGTGAGGGTCGAGTGGGTTTCAAACTTGGCAAACTATCTCAAGGTTTAATCTAAACCAAAAGACAGCAATTGGGGACTCCAAGGACATTCCAAAGGATGGTATTATTGCAGTCTGCCAGTGGAAAGTCAAGTTCACATTCAGTTTCACTCTCAGTTATTCAGTGGTTGATTATCAGCACGCCCTCCCTTACCCTTCTTCCTCAGCCCTCTTTGTCCCAAACAAGATCAAGAAGACAAACTTAAGGTGCAGGTATTCCCTCCACCACCTTTTTGGAGACAATGTGGGTAAATTAGGGTGGGGACTAAAGGGCGGAGCCTTTGGTTTCAGATTTTATCTGACTCTTTTTGGTCCCTGTGAACAGGAACTAAGGGACATTCTCCTGCAGTGCCCCATCTTGGATGTGACACTCCATCCTCTCCTCACACGTGTGGAACAGGGACCACATTCCACATGTGCACAGGCCCCTTCCCCAAGCTTTCACATCCATTATCCCAGCTGTCTGCACAGCTGGGCGGGCCTGGGTGGGCAGATCATTAACCTTGTTTTACAAAGAGAAAAGGGGGGATCATGGAAGGTGAGGGGATTCACCCAAGGCCACTGATGGAACCAGGCTGTCTCCCTCTGGGACCCAGGACAACCAAACCCTGGTCCCTTACCTGTGCCAGGCAGCGGGGAGAGACTCCCAGAAAGGCTGAGCCAGGCAGCTAGAATTAAAACAGAAACAAGAAGACAAAGACAAATCAGAAACACTTTGTGGGGGTAGGGTGGGGAAGAGGGTGGGGGGTGAGTGGTAGGGGAGGGAATGGGATGAGGGCAGAAAGAGCACAAAGGACTGAGGTGATGGTGCACTAGTGATATGGTGATGGAGAATACATGGGGATTACAATTGATGTCAAATATATATCAATAAATTTTAAAAAATAAATAAAAAAGAAAAACAATCAAAAAAGAAGGGATGGAGATAACGAAGGAGTAGTCTGCGCCAGTGACACTCCCCTGACATGTCCCCATAATGTGTTCTGAGCACTCACCCTGTTTGTCCTCACACAGTTTCCAGGGCCTCTGGAACCTGGTCCTTCTTTGCTACCTTGCCGTGGTGTTACTGAGTGAATCTGGTCCTTGTTTGTCTTGGAAATCATAAAACCCTGGCCAGTCAATAACCAACTGCAGAAACCAACCTTGATAGCCACTACCCACTCTCATGATCAATCCCCCAAAACCAGGACCCCACTGCGTTCAGGCCAAGACTGTTACTTGGGGCAGTTGTCTCCCCTTTCCTGTACGTGTGATCCAGAATAAAGGTTTTTTTGATTAAATCCTTGATTGGGTTACTCTTTAAATTCCTTTTATGAATTTATGACTAGCAAGAAAGGCAGACAAAACCTCTAGCACACAGACACGAACAGCACGTGGTGTGTGCCCCTAAGGAATCCGCCATGGTGGGAGACAGGTACATGACTTGCTGACTGGAACTGATTATGTTCTGTGTTGTTGCCGAAGCTGCACAGGGCATTCTAAAAGATTGCAGGAGAAGTGCTTAGACCACTCGAGGATTCTGGAAGGCTTGAGGTGGGAACTATCTGTCCCGAACGTTTAGGGATGAGCAAGAGGTAGTCAGGGGCAAAAAGTGGGGAGGGTATTCCAGAAAGAGCAGCAAGAGCGAAAGCACTGAGCTCTTAGAAACAACATAGTGGGAATGGAGTATTCTCAGTAATGTGGATTATTAGAGCAAAAAATCACAGGCAAGTGGTGAGCAGACTGTATGGGTTCTTGTCTACCAGGCTAAGGAGCGTGGACTTAACCCCAACATTTTCTTGATGACTCTCAACATTTTCTTGATGACTCCTTTGGGAATCTGATGAAACCTGCGAACATCCACTAAGAAAACTGCAACTTGATGTGCACAGAGTTGTGACTGCCATCCCCGTGGGCGTATCTTCTGATGTCCAGGCTGAGAGCACCCCCTTAGGCAATAGGCAGTGACTGGCAGTGCTAATAGGAGCGCGGCATGATGAGATGCACTTCAGCATGACGTTCTGTCTATGCAATGAACAGACTGGAGGGAAAGTAAGAGTGGTGGTAGGAGACTGGTTAGGAGGTTGGTGCAACAGTAGACGTGAGAGATGCTGGAAAGCGCAAAGAATACAGATGCTGCTTGGAGAGAAGACAGGCCGGTGGCTTCTCTTTCTAATAGGGTCTTGATTACAGAGTGGCTCCCTTTCCCTTTCAGATGGGGAAGCTGGTCCTGAAGACGAATCTGGAGGAAGGAACATCTGACGTCACCAGTGGGACGAGCAAGAACTGGATGTTCCCAAGTATACAGAAGAAAATGGCAAAAGAGAAGAAGAAAAGATCAAGTTTGTTTAAGACTTGGTCTTATTTTTCCCAACGAATGGTAGTATGATTGCATTTATTCTTGACTCCAAATTCTTGAAGAAATGTTTTCTTTATCCATTATTGTGCCAATTGGATGGCATGTGTAGAAATTTTGTAAGTAGTCTATACATAATTTCATTATTAAAAGTAAGTTTTGATTTGGGACCTTAAATTTCCTTATGCTAGAATAAACATTTAAACTTACAGTAATTTCCAGAGGGTGGGGAGTTCTTTTATGGTGGTGTGTGAAGGCAATGAAATGTGCTATTCAGATCTCCTGCTGCCAAGAGCATAATTGACAACAGGCCCTAAAAGCTGCCCTTTGGAATCTTCCATGGAATTTGTGTAGAAAACAGCCAGTGACTTCCTTGCATGGCTACTTAGCAGCCCGATTACAGCAAGATAGCATCCAAATGGGGAAATCCAGCATGGTACATTACTGCCATCTAATCTTCAGACCTGTTTAATCTTGACATGTCCTTTAAGACAAAATGACTCAACACAGAGCCATGGTTGAATTGCTGGGTCATTACTTGCCCAGTCTTTTCTGTCCCCTTCAGTTTGGGACAGTGTCTCAGTCTACATTGACTTTCATGGCCTTTATACTTTTGAAGAGGACTAATCATTTCTTTTGTAATGACATAATTGGAGTTTGCTGGATGTGTTCTCACAGTTATACAACTGCGGTAGGAATATCACAGATGTGATGCTGTATATTTTCATTACTTTCTATCAGAGAATGTACACTTTCAATTTTTCATATCACTGATGATTTTAATTTCGATCACTTGATTAAGGCTGTGACTACCAGGCTTTATGCACATTCTTTTCTCTTTGTAGTTAGTAAGTATTTTGTGAAGAGATACTTAGACTGTATGTAAATATTCCATTTCCTATGAAAATTTTATAGTGTTTATTAATTTATTTATAAAATAGGAATTTAAGGTCCTATTTTATTGAATAGGTTATCATTGTAGATGTAAAACATAATATAAAATAGGTTCCTATCTATCTATCTATCATCTATCTATCTATCTTTCCATCTTTTTATCTATCATCATCATCTACTTATGAATCTGCACTGATGCTCAAAATTATCCTGAATTTGGCCATTTTGTTCATTTTCGCCCAGTCTGGAATCAGTACTTTCTCCGAATACAACTTCTTAATGGAGAATGCCATTTGGAAGCCAAGATTGATTCTCAGAGTTATCATAGTTATGGAATGTTGCTGTTCTCCTGGCCTCTCAGTGGACAAAACTGGAGAACAGATGTCCTTATATTTGATTTCTATATTGCAAACCATGAGTTCATCTCTGATTTCAATCTAGTACCTCTATTACAATAATATATATTATTTCCATTTTTCTTAAAATATTTACTTACATGCTAAATCCCTCTCTATTAAGCAACTTCTGGTCACTGCGATTCCACATTCTAGCTTGAACCCTCACTTCCCCACTTGGGCTCTGTCATCTGTACCCTGCAGCCCCCTGCCCTGATGTCAGCCTTAGCACCTCAGGCTCCAGCATTTCACATGGGACCCTCCATAGAAATGCTCTGTTCGTACTCCCCAGTCTCCTCCCACATGGGCACTGTACTAATTTTGTTTTGCTATTGTAACAAATTATTACATATTTGGTCACTTAAAACAGTACAAGTGTCTTATCTTACACTGAAGTCTAAGATGGATTCACAATGTATGTTTCTTCTGGAGACTCCAGGGAAGCATTCCATTTCCTTGCCTTTTCCAGCTTCAAGAGCATGAGCACATTCCTGGGTTCACAGCCTCTCCATTTTTAAAGGCAAGCATGTGACCTTTTCTTTCCTCACTGACCTCTGCTTTTGTCCTCACATCTTCTTTCTCTGTATCTGACACTCCTACTTCCTTCTTATAAGGACCTTTGAGAGTAATTTGGCCTCCCATGAATGATATGCAATAATCTCCTCATTCCATGACCCTTAATCATATCTACAGTGTCCCTTTTGCCATGTAGTAAGGTGATATATTCACACATTCTGGGGATTAGATAGGATGTAGATGTCTTTGGAAAGGCTATTGTTAAGCCCATTACAGGCCTTTTCATTGGATGGTTTTGGGAGTTAATTATTCAAGAAAAAAAGAGAAGAGATAAGAAGGGGAAGGGAAAGGGAAAGAAGAGATCACTTCCCTTATATTTTATAATAGCACTGAGAGTCAGAGATTTCATAATCACCTAAGACCTTAGAGCTTGTTGCAAGATCAGGACCTAAATTTAGGTGGCTTGATTCTTAAGACATTTGGACTTTTTTGGGTCCTCACTGGGTCCTGAATTGTCGCTTTCCAAGTTGTATTTCCCTCACCTGAACTGGGCACTAAGATCCTTCCTGCATTTTCCTAGAAAGTTCATCAAGAGGTTAAGCACCGTGGAGCCCCATTGTTTGGGTGTTCAGGCATTGTGTTGTGTCAAGTGACAACATGTTCTCTATGGTTTCTGGAACCAAAGAGAAATTTAAAATCTGTAATGATTGACATTTCTTCTCCCACTGACTGTATTTGTTACAGGGCAGGGAGAGGGGCACCCCAGAACCCCCAAACCTGCCCGCTCTAAATGGGTTCTGACATACATTGCATCAAGACAAACATATAAGACCTTTAGTGGAAAGGAACTTTAATACAATTAGGGAACAATACAGAAAAGACAAAGAATATAGTTACTAAATCAAGCATCCAAAGTTACCTATCCCCTTGAGGGTAAAAGTCCAGCCAAACAGGATTGGCCCAAAGTAAGGCCCCAAAGCCTGCCACAAGTCTAAAGGACCTCTCAGTGGAGACCCATAGAAAAGGATCAGAAAGGGTCAGACAAATCTGGTTGTAAAAGAGCAAAATCAAAATCAAGATAAAAGCTGCCATTGTTAACCTCCCCACGAGTCTCTCACCCACATCTATTCCAACCAGTCTAGGACCAAAAAGCAAGCGCAGTTTCTTCACATGTCTCTCTGCTCCTTGTGCCTCCCCCAGGTCTTCTTGCTCTTCTCCATCCTGCTTTCTTCTTTCTCTATTCTCCTCTCTAGCATCTTATCTCTGCTCAGCTCCACCTTACTTTGGTTGGGCAGGGGTCCTGGAACTTCCCCTTTTCCTGGGGACCACCCTGTTACACATTCACAGCTCATCTGGAGTGAGACAAGACATCTGTCATTAACTCAGTAATCTAACTGTAATTTCTTTTCACCTCTGTGGGGACAGAAGAGAGGTTGGGATGAGGAAGTAAACATTTGGTCCAGGTTATGTGGCTGTTTGCTTGCAGAGATAGTATAAGCAAATCCTGAGAGCCTCACATATGAGCTGAAATGAACCACAGAACACTCCCTTCTGCCAGTGGTTTCCATGGGGTCATTGTGGATCTACCCCACTGACATGCTAAAGAAAGCCAGTGTTCCCCAAGCATTGTCAGTCTTTAAACCCTGAGGATGCTTACCGCATCTGCTGCCTGGAATTCCAGAGTATTTTCAGAATTGGGACTACCTGTGGTTGGAACAAGACCTTCTGTTATGTCATTCACCAGAATGGAGGTGAATAGATAAAACAAGTAAGGAGAGGAATGAAATACCGAACCCCACCCAGAAACTGATATAGAACCTCTTTTAATTTGGGGAATAGGTCAGAACTGACATCCTTTCTCAACTGAGCCCTAAGGGCTGAGCTGTCTTCTGGGTCAATCTGTATTGACCATCATAGCAGAACAGAGGTCGCCAAGAGTATTTTATCCACAGAGCCCTTTGTTCAAAAGGAAGCTGACTTGGAAGCTCAGCCTATGAAATGGGTAAAACTGAAGGTGGGGGACCTGGAGCCCAGCCCCACTCCTGGACCTATTGCAAGTACTAATGGACCTTTCAGTCTCAGTGTCATGGATGGCATAAGCTACCTTCGTGACCCCATGTTTCTCCCAGGGCGGGACCCTGAGTTTAGCATGTCACTAGACAATGCAAGAAGGAGGTTGTGAGCAGGAGGGTGGGCAGGGAGACTCCAGGGGATGGGTTTGAGGATCTCTGACCTCTAAGGGAAACAAACTTCCTCATTCCCTGGCATATTTCTCACTGGTGCAGGCCCCTGCCCTGACTCCCCCATCCCTATTATCCCTTTAAGGGATTCAGACCTCTGCTACATCATGGGCCTGGTGCCATGATGCAGGCAAGTGCAGGCACTCTCCCTGTCTCCCTGTTCCCAGCCTTCCCCATCTCAGTGAGCTTGCTTCTGCTAAGTGCCGACTGTGCCCAGCCTGCTGGCCTCGAGCGCTGAACTTGCTTTGCCCTTGTTTGATTGTAGGTTCTTGCCTCTTTCTCTACCTGGTACTTTTCAAACCTGAACACATCAAATAAAAGGCTGTGTTCCATCTCTGGTCACCTGGCCTCATCCCACACATGCTCAGCACTAATAGTAGCCCATTGCTTCTCAGCTCAGCAACGAGCAAGACTGCAATTGACAGAAAGCTTTACTAAGATGCTACAGCATCAAACCAAAACAGACACAAAGAAATCACAGCAGCACAAAATGATTGACTTTAGCAAACCCAAATTTCTTATTCTAATTCTTCCCACAAAATGGCTTGACTGGCGTCAATTCCAGGCACACTGCCGCGGGCGCCTTTCCCCCCTCAATCCAGGGGGGGCTTGGGCGTTGCTGGGAGGCTTGGTGGCATTCTATTTCCTGGAAGTGATTTCTTCATCTTCTTTTTACTCTGGTGTCAGGTCATCACCCACGGCTCCAGGCCGAGCTGTCTGTAGCTGCTAGCTGCCCTCATCTTCATGGGTCCCCATCCCTGGAAGGCATATCCCTTTTGGGGTCCCAAGCATTCCTTCCTAGCTTGCTGCCAACTTCCAGTTGTCCCCTGCATACTCCCAGTGGGCATGTGGTCCCCTGCTCCCTGGGGTCCTCCCCTTGGCTTCATCCCCCTACTCCACTGTGCTGGAAAATTTTGCTGGTCTAAAGAACAGTCACTCATAAGCTTAATGCACTGTTTTAACCTTTGTGGTCTATACTCTGTTTTTATACTTTTTAATTTTATTGCTCTCTTCAACATTTAACAACATAATACATTGTTATGGAATTAAGTCACACAAAACAAAAGGAGTAAAGTCTTAGGACCAGTAAATACAAAATAGTGACATTTGTCCATCATGAAGCTAATGACGTTACCCTCTGGTGTACCCCTTTTCTAGCCTTCTCATTCACACACATATATAAATGAGATTAAAACAAACTTTGGGTCATACTCTGGGTCACCCCAAAACTCCTTTTCTTACTTAATTTTTCTTGTGTCTACTTGACCAGAAGTTCCAATCATGAATTTGCAGAACATTAGATTTTCCCAAGTGGAACCAGGATGTTGAACTGTCAAAACCCAGTAATAACAATTTTTGATTCAGTTTATAGGAAATTAAATGAATATGTTTGATTTTCACCATTTTGATTTTTTGCCATGATGAAGTATTAAAATGTTGGCTTTGCCACCTTTTGGACACACGACACCCTCACTCCAAATGACTTGTAGAGAAATGAAAATGAAGCTTAGTTTTCTTCAGCTTAATATGCCAGGAGCCTCACAACCTGCAGGAACCCCGCTACCTCCCCCCAACCAGGATGTGTTGGGGTACAGCTCTGACCTGAACTCAAGTGTCAACCTAAGACCTAACCACTGGGGCGTATATACCGGAGGAAAGGAAAAGGCTCACATCATTCTTTTGAGGGACCTCTGCAGAGAAGTATGGCTCAGAGAAGGGGAGGTTTTTCCCTACCTGCAGGAAAGAAGTGTGTGCAGGAATCCAGGTCAGCAGGGAGCCCTGGCAGAGCTGGCAGTGCCTACGCAGATCAGCTAGGAGACCCTCCAGCGCAGCAGAGGACATGGGCCCAGGGGAGCAGCATAGGCATGGGTATCCTGGAGGACTGGGTGGAAGAGGTATGGGCAGTGGGCTGGATGAAAGCAGAAACATGAACAAGTTGGAGATTTTCTTTGGGACTTCACAAAATGTACTGGAGGGGGTGGGCACTTTGAAAGGAAGCTGGGACCCTGTGATGTTGCTATCGGTTGTGGGGGGACTCACATGTACCTCTGTGCTGTAGGTAGAATGAGATATTTATGTCAGGGACAGATGAGCTAATGAAGAGTGGGCAAGTGCAAAGGGAAGAGCAGAGAGCTCTGAGTTGCCACCCATAGGATCTCAAATAATGTCACCAGGGTCTGCTTTCTTGTTCCCATTTCTGGGCTTCCCACACATCCACGTGGGCTCACTGACTAGGTTCTCTCTCTGTCTCGGAGGTGCCTGTCAGAGCTCCAGATTGGGCACATCTTGTTTCAGCAAGGAGGGCTCTCTCCCAGCAGTTTGCAACCCCTTGCTGAGTCAAAATGTCACCCAGGAGAGGACTGCATCATTGGGCGAGGTTCTGCCATGATTTCCTATCCTGGAAACTGGGTGCACCAACCCATTCCAAACTCCCAGGCTGGGGAAAGGAGGTTCCACATGAGTACTAGGGAAGAATGGGTGCTGGGAAGCAAAAACCAATGTCCTAAATTATTAAATGTTATTAACAATTATTAAGCTGGGTTATTGAGTGTCTTCGAGAAACTCCTAAAGAAGAGAAAACTGTGGGAGGATTAGGTGACCATCTTTACATACAAAGACGTCTTCTCAAGGAAGCCCGGTAGGTCTCTGCTAGTGGGTGCTGAGACCAGTGACCACAGCACATCCCGAGCCCCCATCTCTGGGAAGGGGAGTCAGTATTTCCTCCGCCAAGATTCCACATCCCAACAACAGCTTCCAATTATGTAAAACATTTTTGCATAATGTGTAGTCATGGTTTTCTCACCAGAGACAAAATAAGGGTGAATAGGGTAATGTCTAGGAGCGAGTCAGATGACAGGAATAGCTTCAGCTCTGAAGGCTGATGAAAAACAGAAAAAAAAAGGTGGTTGAGTCTCACCTTTGCACACCTGCTCATATGTTTCAGCCCTCAAAGGAATGATGAGCTTTTGACATTGTTTCGAATGTTCTACAGACAGAAGAGAGTGTGATGGATCCAAGTCTTTTTACCCCCTTCACTTAGAGATCCCAAAGGATGTGGGTCTTTTCCCAGCCTGCAGAGAGCAGGCTTCACTGGGGCTGGAATTGCCACCATTCCACAGCCTGGTTACTCCTCGCCTCAGTTTCCTCTTGCTAAACAGAACCTGGGCACCACTTAGGACTCTGGGGGGGCTGCTGTGGGATGCACACGTAGCTGCAGAAAGGTGCTGCGTGGTTCATCCCTCCACACAGCTTCCCACCTCGCCTCAGACGTAGGTCTGGAGTAGGAGAAAGAAGGGAAGAGCACAGAGCACAGGAGGAAGTAGGGGAAGGCAGGAAGAGGTAAGTGTGTTTTGTGTGTGTTTGTGTGTGTGTGCGCACGTACGCTGCTGCATGCATGCCTGTGCACTGGAAGAAAGCTAGGGGAGGAGTCACCATAGAGATCTGAAGTTGCTCACCTGTGCTCCTTCAATCCTGGTCATAAACTGAAGGCTGGAGCTGGAGTGAATGAAGAATTTGCCTTGAGTCTCTCAAAGCAGAGGGACATCATCCCGGCCCATCAGTGCAATGAGCTTGTGGTGGAAACTATGGGGCAGGGGAGGAGGGAGACATGGGGCTACTTTCCAGGTTTACAGTCTAACCAGACTCCTCCTGTTCCGGTAGGGCTTCTCGGTGAGGCTATGGGAGATGTGAAACACAGATCCCCTCTTTATGGGGAAATGAGACACAATAACAGGTTTGATATTCATCTTGTCTCCTGTCAAGTTACCCTTCCTCTCATCCCAGGGCTCTAGTTCCTGCATAGGAAGGTTCTCTCTCAATTTCTCTTAATCTCTCGCTCTCTCTCTGTTCCCCAAATTCCCTATACTAAATAACACTTGAAACGTTTCGAACTCTCAGCACCAGCATCATATGACAGAGCAAGAGGGTTTGCTTTTTAATCTTGCCCGAGAGAGAAATGAAAATGACTTGCAGGATTTTGACACAACGATCAGACAAAAAAGATTTTGAGCTCCCACCCCTCGAATAAATAGTAACTTGTCAAGTACCATTATCAAATCATAGAGATCAGAATTCGTCTCAGTTTTTTTGAGTGTCGACCTAAAAGCAATAAAGAGTTATAACTGCATTCCAAGTTATGTTTGGATTATTGACGACTCCATGACCAAAGATTTGTCTGTCCTGAAGGCTGATAGAGTTTGAGCTGATTTATCTGTTAGAGCTGGAGGCCCGATCTTTCACTGAGCCATAAAACACCACAGCAAGCTCTGACCCTGACCACTGTGTCTGAACCACTAGGCTTGGATTTTCTGATGTGATCAGCTGAGACTAAACCCTCAAGATTCGTATAAGCATGGGGGGAGGGACTCACTTTCCATTCTTGTTTTGCATTTGCATGGGGGGAAAAAATCTGCTCTAATAAAGACCTCCACCTGTGCTGAGCGATGTTCCAGAATTATTTCTTGCCGCTGTCCTTCCATTAAATAAATAAATTGCTGCTGTCTTTGATTTTTCATTAGGGGACTTAAATCTGTGATGGGTGACTTCAGGTTTAAAGACTTATTTTGGAGAGTTTGGTTTTGGGTGACTTGGTCATGAAGATAATGTTCAGTAAAAAGTCTAGATTCTTGACCCTCAGGTGACAAAAGGAATGGGGAAACTCTTGTGTCCCTTCCCACCTGTCCATTCACCATTTCATCAGTCCTTTTCTAATGAAGACAGATGCCAGACAACTCTGGTTTATCCAGATACTCAAAGGTGTAACTGACTTCCCAATTTATTAACAATGGTGATTCATTACCATGACAATTGGGAAAAACTGATTACCTTTGAATTGCTGATGAGGTAATCCTGCCTCTCTCTAGCCCTGGTAATGAATCACCATTTTCCCTCCCTCCTCTGACCTAATTTTCCAAATCATGTACCTGTATAAAATATTGTGCAGAGGCGTGCATCTATTTATCTTACAGGAGTTCTCTCTTTCTGAATTCAAGGGAGAAGACAAACCCTCCAACTGCGAGGGAAGATTCATGAATGTTCCAGGTAGGAATTCACTGGAGTCCAATTTCTCTGATCATCCACCTGCACTGTGAACAACCATTTCCATCCGCTGACTGGATCTTTGGTGTGTGTGCCTGAGGAAGATGGAGAAATTTACAGGGACAACATAACTTTACTTCCCTTTGTTGTCGGAGATGTCTGAACCTCAGTCTTAAAAGTCTAGGGTTCCTTGAGCTAATTTTTTAATTTTCTGATGTGTCAAACAAGAGGGCTAAGTAGTCTCAAAATGATTCTCTTAAATCATGGTAACATTGACTATCCTTGGATCTCAGAATGGGTAATGGAAGTTGATCTTTGCAGATTGGTACTTGATTGCTTAGGCTCTTGGACCTGGGAATCTGTCCCCATAGCAGTGAGGATGTAACAGGGTGGTCCCCAGGAAAAGGGGAAGTTCCAGGTTCCTTGCCCCACCCAAGGGAGGGTGGAGCTGATCTGGGAGAAGAAGCTGGAGAGGAGACTGGAGAAGGAAGGAGACAGGATGGAGAGCGAGAAGGAAACCTGGAAGAGGCACAAGGAGCAGAGAGACATGTGAAGAAGCTGTGCTTGCTTCTTGGTCCTGGACTGGTTGGAACAGATGCGGTGAGAGACCCGTGGGGAGGTTACAATGGCAGCTTTTATCTTGGTTTTGATTTTGCTCTTTTACTCCCAGACTTGTCTGACCCTTTCTGATTCTTTTCTATGGGTTTTACTGAATGGTTCTTTACACTTATGGCAGGCTTTGGGGCCTTGCTTTGGGCCAATTCTGTTTGGCTGGACTTTTACTCACAAGGGGATGGATAACTTTGGGCGCTTGGTTTAGTAACTATATTCTTTGTCTTTTCTGTATTGTTCCCTAATTGTATTAAAGTTCCTTTCCATTAAAGGTCTTATATGTTTTGTCTTGATGCGGCAGATGGCAGAACCTATTTAGAGTGGGTAGATTTGGGGGTTCTGGGATGTCCCTCTTCCTGCCCTGTTCTGGGATTATCCCTATGCTTTGTTTGGAGAACAGAAGTGGATTGGGGGAGATACACTGCCACTTTCTCTTAACACTTTTCCTATTTTCTTCTAACTATGAGAAGCATCCTTAACCCTGTCTCTCTGTTCTTCGATGCCTAATTAAAAATACTTAATATTTTCCATGCTGATCTGAACACCTATCTCTCAGCTAAAGCATGACTATATGGGCAAGAGAGCACACCTCCTGGGCACTTACATTGGGAATTTTATCATCTTTGCTGCATATTTACTGAATACCTGCTTTACTGGGCACTGAGAATATCAAAGATAAATGGGGCACTTGGTGGATGCCTCAAGGAATTCTCTTTCACTGCACAATGAATGTCAGTGTGGTCCAGTGCACACATTTCTACTGTAATTTCATGTTTGTATAGGTTCTCAGTCTAACCAGCTTTCTTGTTTTGGAACTTCCCCCAAAACAGACCCAGAGAGTCTTGGTTGTATGGTATGTGACTTCTTAGAAAGCTTAAGGGAGGACATGGGAGAACTGAACAAGGAAGGGAGAAAACCCAGGGAAGCATGTGTTCATGACGGGACTCTAGTCCATGAGGTTACCTCTACCGAACTAGGGGGACATTTCTTAGAATGGACCCAAGGGTGGGGCCTCCTACTGGCACAGGGGTTAAAGTCTCAGTGCTATCAAACTATGGTCAGCCACTGTAGCATGAGTTCGAACTCCCATCAGGGAGCTGACCCGCATGGTGCAGCAGCCCTCTCCTGTCTTACCTGCTGTTCCCCTCAGCAGTGTAATTCAGAAGATCCAGCTGCTCTGCTCTCCACTCTGTCTCTGGTGTATCTTCTCACCCCCTGCACCTCTGGCTTATACCCCTGTTCTTGTACGCATATATATATATAAATAAACCTTGGAAAAAAAAGAGAGCGAATAGATCTAGGGGTAAATCAATTAGTTAGAAAAGCAAACATATGAACTGAATTTGTGATTGTTATCGGTCACTTAAAATTTAAGAAAGGCAGCAGTGTCAGTTTTAAATAGTTTTTATATCTATACTATGAAAAGGATTATTCTGTTTGCAGTCCAATAATTCAAACAAAAGAAAACCGTTTTTTCTTAATTTTAACGAGATTTTCTCTTTAGTCCAATGCTAACTACTTTTCCTGAAAGCTAAAACCTTTATAATTAATATACATTCAAATTTTTAAAACATGGCAATATTAGCCTCACATCTAAATATGTACAAAGATTATTGTTACTTCTTAAACCCCCATGGGAACGTCTACAAACCAGTCATATTTTTGGAATTAGACTTATTAATAGAAATTTAGTATCATATTATTTCTCACACCAGGGGAGCATTTAGCTATATATGTACCCTACACTGATTTTTTGAACATTATCTAGTACTAAATAGTATTAGATAAATTAAAAAAAATGCTTTAACAAAAATCACTTTCCCCCCATAAGGAAGTTAAAAGTCACTTAAAAACTACTTTATTATCTTATATTCCCCCAAGAGAATTAGAATTAATATTTGCAAGTTGAGTAAATTTTAAAATTATTTGGTTTGGGGTGACTTGACCATGAAGGTAATGTTCAGTTGAAAGTCTAATTTCTTGATCCTCAGGTGACCAAAGGAGTCAGGACCCTCTTGTGCCTCTGGTGAATTCAAATTAAGGAGAAGAAAGAGCTGACCCAGAGGACGTCAGGAGAGACTGGGCACTGATCCACTGAATCCCATCCATGCTGGGTGGAAACAGACACTGCTCTTCAGGGATGTGTCCGAGTCTGGGCCCCAAGGAGTTCAGAACTGGAGCTGGTGGCGTCCATCCTTAGGTTGCTCTCTCTGCCTGTTCTAATAACATAATCCTTTCTGTTTTCTTTTGGGGTTTTCTCCTCTCTACCTTGAGAGAAGATATTCTAAATATGATTTTTACCTCATAGCTCAGGTGAGCCCATCAGAATCCTTTTTAAGAATTTACCAGACTAGGTGAAGAAACCCCAACTTCTAATGCTCATTTAAGTCTGGGTTAATGGTGGTCTTTCTCTATCCGGTTAGAGAATAAAGCCAGAGAGCACAGCATTAGAATGGGGAGAGAGAAGGGAAAAATTAGGACACATCATTTGAACTACAAGATCTATATCTGAAGAGTCAAGTCTTTTTTTTTTTTCATTTTTATTTTATATGTATTTTACATTTTTATACAGTGTATATTTCTCATCCCCATGAAATTCCCATCACCAATTCACCCGTGCACCATCACCATAGTCCCTTGTGCTCTTCCCACCCATTTTCTTCCTTTTCCCTCCTCCACCCCTCGGAAATGTCTCAGATTTATAGTTGTGTGTTGATTTTGATTTATAGTGTATTGTAATTAATTTTTTTTCTTTAAGAGTCAAGTCTTGGGCCTCCCTGGTGGCACAGCGGGTTAAGCAATGCACTATGAAGCAAACGGCAGCCACTGCAGCACGAGTTTGAACCCTGCCGCCTCCGGCCAGGGAGGAGACCCACATGGCGCAGCAGACCTCTCCTGCCTCACCCGATGCTGCCCTCAGCAGTGTGTTTCAGTCAGTCTGCCTGTTCTGCTCCCCACTCTGGTGAATCCTCTCACCTCCCCACACCTCTGGCCTGTACCCCAGCTCTTGTAAGCATAAATAAATAAATCTTTAAAAAAAAAGAGTCAAGTCTTTAGGAAGCCTTCGCTGACCCCCCCTTCACTCCCACCTCAAGATGGTCTTTGCCTTCCTTAGTTATATCCAGTGATGCTGTGTTAGTTGTCTGCACCAACTACATTTGTATAGAAACTGTCTGAATGCCTGTAACAGCCTGGCATTTAAGTGTTAAGATTTGCTTGTTGAGTGAATGAGGCTCGTGTTGTCACTTTTGTGGTTATCCTTACATTTCTGGAGGCTGCTGGATACTGTGGGGTTCCTCATTGCTTCTTAACACCCCTCTTCATGGCTCTATTTCCCATTACCTCTGGGGTCAGAGGCTCAAGAAAAGTTGGGGCGAATCAGCAAGTGGAAGATCTTCTGACTGGCTCTTTGTAGAATTACTTAATTCAATTGGCTTTTCTAAAGGCACAGATGAAAGGAAGGGAGATTGAGAAGGACTTATAACCTCTTATATCAGCTAGATACAATCTGAGCGCTGAGAACTGAGAAACATGAAATCGTGCCTTTTCTGATACATTGATTATCTTCAGTTAGTGACTGTTAAAGTGAAAAGGGACTTTGACTCAGTCAAGAATTGTGACTTAAACACAAAAGGGTCAATAGAACACTAAAGAGTTTGGGAATTCAAGTCATTCAAAAGTTTTTTTTTTTTGAGTACCTACCAGGTACTTGAATATGCTCAGCAGAGTGGACAGTTCCTGAGATATTAGATTGCAGTGCTGAGAAAATAAAAAGCATGGGATAGATAGCAAGGGGAAAGACACCAACCATGTCCTTGTTACTATGGGTGTTGCTACAAAGTCACTCAACATCTCTACCTTTAGTTTACACATCCAAATCATGTGCATGACAGTAGTCCTTTCTGACAACAAGTAGAGGTCTAAAAAGCAATCATGGAAATGCAGCAAGTCTGACTAGTGAGACTCTGTGATCCATTATTGATGGGATCTCATATCTAAAGGGCACTGCTGTGTGCAAAAAACTAAGGGGATGTGTGCAGAAATAATCTATCCTCCTCAGTGGTGGTTTGAATCTTAAAATCCAGCAAGCAGTAAACAGGTTTACGCATTCATCAGATATTTTTTCAAGCATCTACTATGTGTTGGGTGATATCCCAAGAGCTGGGGAAACAGCAGTGACAACATCTTTGTCCTTGTAGAGATTATCTTGAATACACAAGTACTACAAGGGAGTGTACAAAGAAGGATGGGGAGTGATGAGTGTGGGCTGCGAACCCAGGACCCTGCCTTAAGTTTGTCAATACAAGGATGGGGATGGGGAGGAGCTGCTTCAAAATTCTAGGCACAACAGGAAGGGGAGGCTTTTCGTTCTTCTTTGCAAATCACAGTCTCTGTTTTCGAAGATCTAATCATCTTGTGGGGACAAACTATAACAAATGCACGTCCCCCAATGTCCCATATATGAAAAACTATGCCAGAAATTTTAGATGTAATGTCCCATTGAAATATTTGTTTCTCTCAAAGTGAATTTATTTTCTTTTACATAATGTGAATTTTGTGGCTAATCTCATTTATATTTTTATTTATGCATATAAGAACTGAGGTATAGGAAGGATACATATTAAAGAATAGTCACCCATAAAATAAATGCAGGAGGTAAGTGCTGGTAGGAATGTCTCTGACTGCTCAGGAGCACAGAGATGTATTTTATCTCAGAATTCGTCACTAAAGATGTTCTTATGAATCTATGTTATGTGTGTTCTACCTATCCACTAACTTTAGCTTCCTATTCTATTTATATCTTCCCTAACCATTATTTTAAATCCTTTCCTGCTTTATTAGACTGTATGCCTTTGTTTCTGCTGCCCCCAGTCTTGGGCAGAATAAACTGGGGGTATAGATTTTAGATAAAGATATATGAAGCCGCTATCTCAAAATCAGGAGGCAGTTGTCAGGACTGCCATGCCCTCCTTGATGTTCTCAGTGTATTTGGGACTAGAGCTGGGTGACTAGAATGGACCTCTCCTGATGGGAGAGGGTAGAAGGAGAGACCTCAGCAAGCTTGAGTTGGGGGCTGGTGCAGTGTGGTGGGGTGTACACTGGGGAAGTTCCAGTACTCAGTTGGTTCGCAGCCACCCTACTGACTTATTTTAGTATTCAACATAAATCACTCATATTAAGCATATTGCCTTGCTTGTTGCTTTTCCCCCTTCCTTTTCATCACTAGACATTAGCTGGGCAGGGGTGCTGTTGTCACTTGTGGTCAGTAGTGTATATCCACTACTGGGCACTTTGCTTGTCACTGAACTGGTAATTAACAAAATGTGTTCAATGGTGAATGGTGTAGACCAGTTGGCTGACAATTAGGTCTGAAAGGCTTAGTTTTTGGACAGAAGAGATCAGCTGAAGGAGGCGAAGAAGGCTTCCTTAAAGAATAACTCCTGATCTGGGATCTGAGTAGATGGACTTTCCTAGCTGGTCAACTGCTCCTTGCCCACAGTAATGATAGGGAGGCCTTGCCTCAAATTTACTCCCAATACAGGAAAACTACCTGCTCCAGCAGAGGCAGTGGTGGGGAGGGGGGTAGCCCAGGAGACTCGTCTTCATTCGGGTAGCATAGTCATTGGGTTCTGATCCTTTAAAGGGTGTTTTCATTCTTCTTTCTCCCTTTCTCTGTCTCTTGCTTTCTTTTCTTTTCCTTGGTTATCAAACTAGGGCCTAGAAAACAATGTAGTTGTTTTTTTAACTAGTGTTGAAGAGAATACTTTTTTTAAAAAAAGATTTATTTATTTTTGTGTACAAGAACGTGGGTGTAGGCCAGAGGTATGAAGGGTGATAGGAGTCACCAGAGACAGAGTGGAGAACAGAACAGGCAGACTGACTGAAACACACTGCTGAGGGGAGCAGTGGGCGAGGCAGGAGAGGTCTGCTGTGCCATGTGGTCAGGGGTTGGAATTGTGCTCAGCTTTATAGTGCTGAGACTTAACCCCTTGCGCCACCAGGGAGGCACCTGGAAAGGACACACTTATTAAAATAAGTTCCAAGCCAGGGGAATAGGACTTGCCCATTAACTACACTCTAGGACCACAAAGCCTGGAATTTCTTCGGGTGAGTCACTGAGTCCTTGGAAAGTAAGGTTTTAGCAGGGGATGGAAAACAAGAGATCCTCATCTTTGACAGTTGATCATTCACACATATTTGAAAGGATCAAGTGAAAATAGAGCTGAAATAATTGTTAGATGGTCTAACCAAAGGCCCAGAGGTGAGTAATCAGGGTTGATATGGGTGTTTCCTGAATCAGTTCACCAATACCCAAGATCCTTAGTTTTGCAAGAATCTGGAAATTGTAGTCATTGCTCTTACACTAATGTTTGCTTCACAAATAGCATTTTTTCCTTTTATCTTTATTTATATATATTTGACATCAATTGTGGTCCCCATGGGTTTCCCACCACCATTTCACCAGTGCACCATCACCTCAGTCCCTTGTGCTCTTTCTGCCCTCACCCCATTCCCTCCCCCCAAACAAAGTGTTTCTGATTTGTACTTGTCTTTTTGTTTTTGTTGTGTTGTGGGTTTTTTTTTGTTATTATTCTTTCCTTGGTCCCTTATTTGTCTCCCTTATATTCCTTCTACAAGTGAAACCATCCAGTATTTTAATTTTGCCTTTTGACTTATTTCGCTGAGCGAAATCCCTTCTAGCTCCATCCATATTTCTACAAATGACTCTAGTTTATCTTTTTTGATTGCTGAATAGTATTCCTTCATGTATATATACCACATCTTCTTGATCCAATCATCTATTTTTAGGCATTTAGGTTGTTTCCAGGTCTTACCTATTGTAAATAGAACTGCAATAAACATAGGGGTACAGGTATTCTTTTGAATCAATGTTTTTGTGTCCTTTGGGTATATTCCTAAGAGTGGGATTGCTGGGTCATATGCGAGTTCCAATTTTAGTAGCTTGGGGAACCTCCACACTGCTTTCGGTAGTGGTTGGATCAGTTTGCATTCCCTCCAGCAGTATGCACATATAGAACAATTTTACCCACACTGTTTCTTTGGTGTGTTCATGAAGTTTTCGTGTCAATGTTGAATTATAGTCCAGTTCTGGGAGGGCATTATAAATAGCAAGTCAGCTCCACAAACTGGGCACCAGCAGTGTTCACAGCATAAGTGGAGTGGGACGGGTTGAATATCTACAGCCATGTGCACACACATTTAGTAGTGACAACTCTGCCTACTTCAGGCACTGACTGCTACCTAGTTCATATTGGCTCGAAGATACATTTTGATTGGAGAACTTACATTGTTGAAACAATTTATCTTAGAATTAATAAAATACGCTTTTTTATTTGGGGTCAACTCTGGGAATGAAGCCTACTCAGGGATCATGGGTGCCGGAGTCATCCCTGCCACCCATTCAGCTTTTCCTGTTTTGGTTTGTCTCCTCAGTTCTTTTTCAACTCCATTCCAAGTAACTTAATCCCAGTTCCTGGTTTTGGCCGCCTCCTTTGCATCTACAGTAGGACTCAAGGAAAGAACAATGGTTTCCTGGAAAGCTCAGAGCCCAGACTTGCCACTCAGAAAAGGGCTTTCTTTTCTTTTTTCCATTACAGAGCTCAATCAGCTCACTCATTTTCTGTTCTTTCTAGTCCTTGGGAAAATGCCAAACAACAACAGCATGTTCTGATCTTGCTGATCTGGGCTCCTCTGTTCCTTCTAGATCAGATGTTCAATATTTTAGAACTGGATGTTCATTTTATATTAAGATATAGGTCTATTTTGCACCCCCTCGCCTTTTCTTCTAGGTAACGTTTATAGAACCCAACAGGTACTCATTCTTAATATGAGTTCTTACAATATATCCTTTCTTGGGAGAAGAGATGGAAGACTCAGAGAACCATGGAAAGTGGAAGAGGCAAGGAGAATAGAAGAAGGAGGGGGGTGGGCACCAAGGAAGCTGAGAAGATAACCTTCTCAATTAATGAATTTCACAATTGGCTGATGGCCATGGTAGCAAAATCAATCTCATCAACAGAGTTCTTTATTTACTAAATTCCTGTTTTCTCCTCTAATAATATTTCTTTCTTCCTGTTATGAATAAGGTTGTATTGTTTTTTCCAACTCTTTGAAGTGATTACTCTGATCTTTGTTTTTCAAATGTTATGAATTGACCTATGAGAACAGCTTTGTTTACACCCCATCTACTTTAATATTGATTATCCTTCCATTTCCATTATTTTCTACTTTGTGTAATTACAGCTTTTAGTTTGTTTATTCATCTCTTTTATTTCTCTCCCTTCATCCTGCCCCCACCCACGTTTCTTTCTTTACTTTTGTATCACTATAGTACCATCCCTTTCCCAGACACACCAAAGCTCTGAATATTAGAGAAAACAAAAAAGGAAAAACCATGAAGTCAGACTATCAAAGGCTGCAAATTAGATAAAATGATTGTTTTACCAATGAGCCCACATGGGAATCCAGAGGGTATCAGGGGGTAAGGGTAACCACAGTTTATCTTTTTGATCAACTATAAGAAATGCCCATCATTCATTACCACTTTCATTTTTTTTTTCATTTAGTATATTGAAAGTCTAGTACAAAGCATAGCATTAGGCAGTTAAAAACAAAAACAGAAACAATGACTTGAAGATATATTCTGATTTTGAGAGTTACATTGTGAGCTTTTTTCTTTCAAAGATTTCATTTTTATTTATTTACACATATAAGAACTGGGGTATAGGAAGGACAAATATTAAAGAATAATCATCCATAAAATAAATGCAGGAGGTAAGTGCTGGTGGGAATGTCCTCTGTTCTCCAGACTTTGGAACAAAGGCATCTATTTTGTGGGTGAGTGGAGGATAGCCCCTGTGGGAATGAGAACTGATCTTAGTGTGAAGGATGAAGCTGTGGGAACTGAGTCCAGACCTGGAAGGTGAGGGATAGCATGCTAGTGGGGGTGAGGAGCTTGGGCAGGCAACACAGTATATACAAAGGCCCAGGCTGAAAGCACTAGAGAGAGAGGGTGTGTATGCTGGAGCTGGAGCAGCAGGCAGGGACCAGACCTGTGGTCTCCAGGCTTCAATAATGATTCTGGTCTTCATCCTAAGATCACTGGATGGCTTCGGTCAGATCTGTGTTTTGAAGAAAAGTCTCTTTCCTTTTGTTTAGACAAGTTCAGATCAGGTCTATTTCTCATTTCTCCCTCTAGCTGTTGAATTGGGAACATTTTAGAATGGCAAGTCTGGGCTCAGAGAGGCTGGCCAGAGGGCTCTGCAAGTCCAGGGGTGACGGCAGTAGTTGGTCCAGGCTGGAGATGGTGGGCACAGTGAGAATGGGATGGAGCTGCATGTGGGAGAACTAGGGGCACTTGATGATTGTTGGCTGCAGAGGAGCAGGAAGATGAACTATTAGGGGCCTAGCTGATTTGGAGGTTTCTGGTCTGGGCACCTCCTACTACCATGGGGAACTGGCCAGGCTGAGGGCAAAGGTCTGGGGACCAGCCCAGGCTCTGTGGAGGTGGATTTCTCCTGGCAGTTATCTCTCTCCATCCCCATTGTCTGGCCCCCTGTTACTGTTTTGAAATGTGGTTCTGTGGGATCTGACTTGCAGTGTGTTACTGAACTGGAGGGTTTGGTTTTAGTTGAGGTGGCAGCGCTCCCACTCCCAACAACCCCCCTGCAAAGTCAAGTGGAACCAGATGTCTAACAAGCTCCTGGCACCAAAAGACTCATTTAAAACTGGATCAAGGGCCAGAGTGATTTGGACAAGGGAGGGGGGTTTTGAAGTGTTGGCCACATGAGATGATGTTTAGAAAGTTTCTTGTCAAATGGTGTTGAACTGCTTCAGAGACAGCCTTGCCTCCCTTTCTTATCTTTGTTATGACTGCAGGCGCAGCAGGGGGCGGCAGGCACCTCACGGGTGGCATTCAGGACACAGGCTCCAATGGCGGCCACTCAGTGGCACTCTGAGCAGGGAACACAGGCAGGGCTCCTCTGTGATGGGGTGGGAGCAGCCCCTACTGAAGAAGGAATGGCTGTCCGTGAGGAAGAGGGCACACTGGGCCCGGGCAGCGTGGGCTAAGCCAGGGTCTGCTCTCCGCAGCATGTGTAGCCTCTGCGGGCATATTAGACGAGATTTTTAGTTTCTATGTTCTGACACTTGTTCTCTTGTGGTCTTGCTGACTTTAGAGGGACTGTCTCTCCCAGGATAAGCCAATTTCTAAAGTTAATTAACAGCTCACCCCAGGGATGCACTTTTCAAATGCAAACTGGTCAATCCCTCCACACCCCAGGCGATCTCCTCCATCAGGCTTTCTCAATCCTGATTGGCCACTAGTCACCTACGGTGATCACCCCAGGACCAGGCACCAGGGGTAGGAACAGCCCCCACGCTGGAACCCATCGAGTTTATTAATACCAGCTCATCCTCAGCATGCTGACCCCAACTCACATGTTCTTTCCTGTAGACACCCCAATAAAGGCACCTGCTCAAAGTTCTTCCTGCTCCTTCCGCCTTCTGAACAGCCTTGGGGAGTACCTGGGGCCCTTACCTCAGAGTTTGGCATGCCCTTTCCTCTTGAGAATTGTGAAGAACAAACTCTAGTTTCAGTGACAGTCATCTCTGTGTCTTGAATGTTCAAAGAAAAAAAAAAAAAGAATTCTGAAAGGGCAGGACAATGGTTTTCATAACAAGTAACAAGGTTCACTCTCCCTGGAGCCCGGGTTTACTTGCTGGTGGACAGGGGTTGGGGGGGATGTGTGTGTCCACTTGCTGGCTCCCACAGTTGAAGAGAAGCACAGTTGTAGCTGTTTTCCACATGGCCCCCCAAGTCCTTTGACACTCCTGTTAGTGGGGAAAGATGTACTGAATGAACACAACAAATAGGTTTATGGACTCCATCCCCACTCCAGACTAACAATATTCAAGTTCTACAAAATCCCATAAGGTCATCATCACTGAAGGGTGGATCACTGGGACCTGAGGGTGGAGTTAAGCAGCCAGGTTTGGTATAAAACCAGACATGTGGGCCTTGGGGGTCTCCTGGCTCTTTCTGGCTCTCAGCCTGCTGTTGGGTCCAGCTTGGAGCAACTGATAGGATGCATTCACGGATTTATCTCCCTCTCCTCTCCTCTCTTCTCCCAGAGTTATTCATTTCTTGATTTCCTCTTCTTTTGCAAATCCCTTTATTAGCCTTTGTTGTGTGTGCCTGCAGTTGAGTCTTATTACAAGTGCCTTTTAAGCAGGGGTGAGGACCCAGCCTCAGGCAACCCATTTTATATCAAGATTGCCCTGTAACACTCCCACTGAGAAGTGGGGCCTAAGTCCCTTCCTGTCAAATCCAGGCTGGTTTGTGACAGCTTTTGTAACAGGGTGGTCCCCAGGAAAGGGGGGATTTCCAGAATACTGGTTCCACCCTAATTGGGTGGAGCTGAGCAGGGAAGAAGATGTTGGAGAGAGGAGAGAGGAGGACAGAAGGAAGGAAGGAAGAAGGAAGCAGGATGGAGAGCAGCAAGGAGGCTTGGAGGAGGCACGTGGAGCAAAGGGACATGTGAAGAAACTGCGCTTGCTTCTTGGTTTTGGACTGGTTGAAACAGATGTAGGTGAGAGATCTGTGGGGAGGTTAACAATGGCAGCTTTCATCTTAATTTTAATTTTGCTCTTTTCCTCCCAAATTTGTCTGACTCTTTCTGACCCTTTTCTATGAGTCTCTACTGAAAGATCCTTCCAATTTGTGGCAGGCTTTTGGGCCTTGCTTTGGGCCAATTCTGTTTGGCTGGACTTTTACCCTCAAGGAGATGGGTAACTTTAAATGCTTAACTTAGAAACTATATTCTTTGTCTTTTCTGTATTGTTCCCTAATTGTATTAAAATTCCTTTCCATTAAAGGCCTTATATGTTTGTCTTGATGCGGTGGATGGCAAAAGCCATTCAGAGAGGGTAGGTTTGGGGGTTCTGGGGTGCCCCTCTCCTTGCCCTGTAACACTTTGACCAATAGAGTTAAGTAAAAATGATACCCCTGACTTTCAGCAGGTGAGAAAATACTTCACAGTTTTGTCCTCTTCTTGAGGGTAAATAATGTAGCAAGTCTGAGGAAGCTGAGACACCAGGCATGTGGATCTGCTAATGCTAAGCAGCCTGCTCAGCCATTATTTCAGTTACCTACAGTTCTGCATTCCTATATTCTATACAAGATCAGAATCACCCACTCAGTTACAGAGCCCATCCCTACAAGGTGCCTTTCAAATCAATCAAGAGCAGAAAGCTTGGCCACCCTGGGAAGGGAATGCATCACGATGTATGACCAGGAATGCAGGTGTGGGGTTGGCTGATGACTGATGTATGACAAGGGACCCCAGAAGCTGATCGCTGGAAAGTCTCCTTGATAAGATTGAAACCAGGGCTGGGGGTCTAGTGCTTGATTTCAATCACAATACCGAGTAATCAAGCAGATGAGAAGTGGGGGGTGGGGAGGTGGGCAAACTCACATGCCCTGAAACTATAAGTGACAACACATTTTTTAGTTTCACCCCTCCCCCTTTTTTGTCCTTCTTCCCCTTACAACTGATGCTGCATGATTATTCTAAGAATAAAAAGGCCAGGATCTGCTCTTCAGGAACCACAAGGCTGGAGAGGCCAGGTGTAGACCAATCCCTTCTCAAACTTTTGATTCATAACCTTATCAGCAAATCAGCATGGTTGTTATTTTAGGCTACTGAATTTTGGGGGCCATTCATTATTCAGCAATAGTTATTGAAATAATAGGGTACATTATTTGTTTTGCATTTACCGGTGCAGGGATTTTATCAAGCCAGGGATTTATATACATTTTATCCTATTAACATCACTAGGAAGAATTTATCCTCTTTGATTTCCATATGCAGAAGCTGAAACTCAGGGGGTCGGATGGTGAAGTTAAAGGTACATAGGACTCAGTTTATAGTACTGAGTACAGGGGCTCAAAGGGTTATTTGGCCTCAAAAATATTACATCATTTTGGGAAACAATAACTGAGGACTCTGGTCTCATCAAGCTCCTTTGCCCCCCTCCTGTCCCCCCAAACCCATCCTCAGGAATGCTGCTACAGAAATGCTCTCACCTGCCAAAGATCATCTAGAAATTCTCAAATATTGTAAAGTACCGAGTTTCCGTGGGCACCCCAAAAGAACAAAGAGCGGACACAGGGCTGCAATGGTCATGTAGAGCTTTAGTTACGCCAGCATGCCGGGGCCGACCGTTCAACCGTGACACGCAGGTCTGGCTGAGACAATCGACCCAGAGAGGAAGTAGGATTGAGCTTTTATAGCCAATTTAGCCAATAGGCTGAGAGATCAAAACCCGCGCAATGAGCACAGCAAATAGCTTTAAAGAGAGACATGTTTCAAAAATTTAAACTTACAGGAGATCCATTTTGGGCAGGCTCAGGCTTCTGCCCC